>SNVD02010539.1:0-47503 GCA_013180625.2 Boswellia sacra
TAGAACTTGGGATGGAGCACGTTCAACTTGCAGTTGCTGCTGTGCTGGTGAAAAGTCTTGCTGTTGGGATTGATAACAAGTATGAACTGGAGAAACTTGTGGTGGCTATAACACTTGTAGTTGATGGACTTGCATTTGCACAGGGCTCTACAGAGACATGCCTTGTTCCAACTGTTGTGAAGCTTGCATTTGTGGTCTAAGATGCTGAGGTGGTTGCTGAGGACGTGGAACCTCTGGTGGCTGCAAAAGCTGCAATTGAGCAAGGGAATGCATTGACTGAATGGAAGGCTGAAAAATAGAGAGATTCTGCATAATATTTGGTTGGTTTTCGCCTTGCTGCTGAGTTGGTGTGCTTCCATAAAGAGTTACAGGGATTGATGCTGGCCTATTGAAGACTAAAGGGTGGCATGAGGGGAGGTGGTGGATAAGTTGCTAGTCCAGCGACTGATGCAGAAACACTATCTATCTGGGCCTGGGGAAGCTTAGTTGTTCCAACATTTGTCTGATTGTATATGGACATTGAAATTGAAGTTTCCAAAGATGATAAATTATAAGGGCTAGATGAAAATGGAGCTGGTGTTGGAGGAAGTGGAGGCCTGGTAGATCCACTGTTATGGGAAGATGATAAAGGTGTTGAATTGCCACTAAGTGCTGATAAATAATCTGTCTGAACCTGCAAGAAAGAAAGATCAGGTGATCATAGAAAGCAAATATAACAGTAGAGAGAAGATGGCAAACCCGTGGCCAAAATTTGTGAAGTTTTGAATGAGAGAAATCAACATTAAATAAATTAGTCAGAGCACAAGATTCAAAATATGTAACTTTTCTTCTTTTGATAAACAAGATTTTAAATGTGAAAAAGCTCATATAACTGGAGTAGCTTTATGTACTCTTCAATTTCTACGGCAATTAGCTGCATAGTTAATGGCCATTGAAGCATTATTAGTTAAAGATAGGCATAGTTTAAATGTGAAAAAAGCAAAATATAAGATTCATCGATCAGCGTGTTCCTAAGAAGATGAGATAGTGCATAAAAACTTACAGATTGAACGAACAACGGAACAAGTACAAATTGTTGGTTATTCAAGTCAAACTAGTTCAATTTCAAAGCCATAATTAGCATTAGGAGTTAAATCCCTTGAATCACTAGCTCACCTGAATGCTTTTACAGCATTTTTAAGCTCAGGATCTTCCAAGATGTTTCTAGCACTTAAAGATATATCTGCACAGACCAGAAACATGTGTAAGCGTACTTAAGCAGCAGTATATTTGCTACTAAAGCCAACAAAACATACTATAATGAAAACAAATATGCAGAGAAAACTCAGTCAAATGTGAACTTAAGTAATGACCAAAATTATTCTACAACTCCACCATCTCTACAGAAAAAGTTGATTCTGAACATTAACTTTTATCAGAAACCTTTTGTCATTGTGTTTTAAACAGATCAAATCACATCTTAAAAATAATTCCAAAAAGAGGTTAAGCATAGCAAAGCAGGCAGAGCAGAAATATAAGGAAACCTTTTTCACAAGCTAAGAGAGGAACAAAATTACTTTCCAAACAAGATGTACGTAAAGCTCTAGCCAAGAATTGCTCTTGGTTTTGGGAAATACTTGCACATGCAGCAAAACTTTAGAATTCAGTTACCCTTTCTACCGTGGTTACTAAAATAGTTTGTTATTTAATTTTAACTAGTCATTATCTTGAACTGAGAAGCAACAAGTACTTCCTATCTACACTGCAAGACATATCATATGAAAATGAAAAAGCTTGTATAATATAACAGGCTTTTGACTATTAATTGACATAGTTCCAATCCAGACACTAAGAGCAATCAAAATTATGGTTATCCTTCAAATTTGATATATCTAGTTAATAAAATGACTGTTCTTTTGAAAAGCTACTGATGAGATTCTAAAGTACATAAGAAGACAATAACACGTGAGATTTCCATCTTGAAGAGGTTATCTTTTGTCAATATAGAGAATTAGAAATTAGACTAGGAGCAAAAGTGCAGCATACAAAAAAATGAAATTGATGTCTCCAACGTTCTTTCCAGTAGATGTCTTTCTTCCTGCTGTGATAAGAGCAATAATGCAGCAACCTGGCAAAGAAACCATAGCATGAAAAAATAGTAGTATATACTACAAGATACCACTTGCACATATAGTATCCTCAAGTAAAACAGATAAAATGGTAGGATTATAAGTAAATCCAAATAGAGTGGATAATTATAAGTACAGAAAACCTTCTCTTGCAAAGCCAGTGAGAGGGCTTCAGAGGTGTCACCCTTTCTATCAGCTACAACATCAGATGACACATGACCATTTCTCTGCAATATATAAGGTAATAAATTGAATAAAATTTAGATCCGTAAAGCAAAAGGACAAAAGGAGTGAGAAGTTTAAAAAAGCCAATAGCATCTCCCAGCCAGCAATTGTATCATTAACTTAATCATACTACCTATTAGAGATTAATTTTTGGAAATAAACAAGCAGCCCTTAGAGTAAAGTTAAATGGTTACATACAAAATGGAAGATTGCTATGTGTCATATTGACATAGAGAGCAAAGCAAACGATTAAGTTTATAGCTGAAGCCGCTAGTGAACAAACCTTAGAAGCTAAGCTGGTATTGTTATCAGTACTTATATGTACATCTCAACATTCAAATTCATGTAACTTTTCATCTCTCAGATAAGTCTCCCTATTCTGTCCTCTGCCCACATCAAATTGCTGAATCTTTTCATCAATCACATCAACAATTGACTTGATATGGGATCTTCCCTCATCAAGTAAATTCATGATGTGAACTCTTTGCTCAGAATGGAAGTGATGTAATTCAAAGTTGCTCAAACCGATGCCTAATATTAAATGCAGGTGCCTGGAATGCAACGTATGTATCGTAGTATAACCCGATAAATCACATGATCAGTACATAAGAGAGTTAGGTATCCATTTCCATATCTTTTGGCATCTCCAACTTGACTACCAAACTCTCGTAAATGTTTTGACCAGAAACTACCAAAGTCTGCAAAATGTTTTAACATAAACAAACAAAAACAATGTCACATTGTGACAAGAATATGATGCGATGCAATGGGACCCTATCACACAACACAACTTGATGCATGGTCATCATGGAATGGCATCAAAAGTTCTTAGCCAAAACAAGTTGAACACAAACTTGAATTATGGGTATAACAGGCTCATAAACTGTACGTTTTTTTTTCATTAAGATAGTTTTCAGAGCACTTTATGTGAATAATAGAAGGTTGACACAGTTATAGCACCGAGAGAACATATGGATATGATAAAAAATTGTTGAGTACCTAATTAATCATCAACTTCTACTCTGCCATGTTCAAACATATTCTAACTTATCATTATAAACTTGTCAATACAACATGACCAAGAAAAAAAATATTTGAGTTCATAGATAAAGACTGTTGAATTTGGCATTACAAACTTATATATATATTTCTCCCAACATAAATAAACAACATACCATATAAACAAGAGATCTAGCCAAAAAGCCCCTTTGATGTCTGGTCTACACCAGTAAATCCACACCAACATCCTGAGCAGCCTTTTTAAACTTCTCAATTCCCTGAATGAAAGTTGACAATCAATCATTCCTCCGTAAAGCAGAGGGTTTTATTGTTGACCCAGGTATGGCAACCCAAGAGGGGGGGTGAATTGGGTTTTTATTTATAAAAACGGATTAGAAAACTTTTCTTGAAAGATCAAAATTATTTAAATCTTTCTTTGAGAACAAAGGTGAAGATGATGAAAATAGAATGCAATCAAAAGAATGGCAATAAGAACAATCACAAGTGCAAGTAAATATAAAGAGATAGGGATAGAGAGAGTGCAAACTCAATTTACGTGGTTCGGCAAACCTTGCCTACGTCCACGGGCTCCTAGCTCCACGAGCTAAGCTTTCAACTAAGTTGTAGAAATCTTTACAACTTGCTTGATGAACAACCTCACCAAGACTTTTTCCTTCAACCCTTGATAACACCACACCAAGAGTTCTTCTTGATGAACAACCTCACCAAGGCAACTTCCTTCAACTCTTGATAACACCACACCAAGAGTTCTTCTTGATGAACAACCTCACCAAGGCAACTTCCTTCAACCCTTGATAACACCACACCAAGAGTTCTTCTTGATGAACAACTCACCAAGGCAACTTCCTTCAACTCTTGATAACACCACACCAAGAGTTCTTCTTGATGAACAACCTCACCAAGGAAACTTTCTTCAACCCTTGATAACACCACACCAAGAGTTCTTCTTGATGAACAACCTCAAGGATAACAGGATAACTTTATCCTTTACAAGTAGATCTCACCCTCACCACAATACAAGAACAAAGAAAATTTTTACAACAAAAGTATAACTCTCTTCAAAGAGTAGATAAAGAATATAAAAGCTCTCTAAACTTGATATTTCTCTTATTTGTGCTTGATGGATTCTTCTCTTCTTCTTGCTGAATGCATGGGAGAAGGGACTCCTTTTATAGGCAAATGAGATGAACTTAATCAAGTGAAGACACCACCTCCAAATTTTCTGCCCACCATAAAAACTAAAATCTTATCTGCCATTTTTGTCAATGTTCCGTTTGAAATTTGAAAATATGCAAAACATAAAAGATTGCATATTTGAATAAGCTTTCCAACGCATCAAGAATCAAGTCATTTGGATATCTGTAGCTCAAGATATGGCCAAAACACCATTCGGTGCTCATGTGACTTGATTTTTCTTCCATGTGTCAGTCCACCGACTTGCATGTGTATTATGTCAGCCTTCTGTTTGAAATTGGAATTTCTTCGAAAAATAAAAGATCTTTGTATTTGAATAAGATTTCCAAAACATTAAGAATCAAAGCATTTCAATATCTCTATCTTAAGATATGGCCAAAACACCATTCGGTGCTCATGTGAGTTGATTTTTCTTCTCTGTGTCAGTCCACCGAATTTCATGTCAATTATGTCGGCCTTCCATTTGAAATTTGAATTTCTTCAAAACATATGAAATGCGCTTCATTAAGTCCTCTTTCCAATGCCGTAAGAATCAAGTCATTTTGATTTTTCTAGCTCAAGATATGTCCAAAGAGTATTCGGTGCTCATGTCAGCTGCTTCCATTTGTCTTTCAACTTGCATGATGATTTGGACAACCTTACACTTGAAATTCGAATTTTTTGAAACATATGAAATGTTATAAATTGAGTAAGCTTTCCAAAGGCTCAAGAATCACATTATTTGGACATTTGTATAGAAATATATGACCAATTGATTGAACATTGCTCATGTGACACATTCCTTGAATCAAACCTTGTTCTTAAACTTTGGTGCCTTTAACATGTAGTCTTCTCCTTAGCTTCAACACTTCATTTTAATAAGCCTCTTCTTGATTTTAAAATTATTTCAATGATCTTACTCTTGCACATAAATAAACATGTTAGTAAATCTCAATTAATCAATGTGTATTGTTATCATCAAAATTATCATGTAGCCTTAGGGCTAACAATCTCCCCCTTTTTGATGATGACAAACCATTGATTGCTTTAAAATAATATCTAAATCAAGAATGAAAATAAAATCAAGAATAAATAAAAATTTGGCACTTGTTATGAATATAAGCAATCCAACCATTTCTCCCCCTTTTGTTATCATCAAAAAGATATAATCAAATTAATTACTCCCCCTAAATATATTCTCCCCCTTAACATATGCTACCATTCAAAAGATTATCATATAAAAGCAAAATTAAGCATATCCAATATGTCTAATTCTTTTCTAATTATGCAAAATCTATCTTGACTAAGGGGTTTATTTGTTGAAAAAAAATTTTTGTTTAAAAAAGTTCTCACTTGTTTTTCAAATTGACAAGCATAACAAATCTTGTTATTTTCAAATTTTATTCTTGGAAAACCATCAACTAAATCATTTTTAGAAGTTTTTAAAATTTTGTCCATGCTAGCATGACCTAACCTTCTATGCTATAACCAAGTATCATGATTAACAATGAAACAATTTTTCACATGATTATTAACATCAATATCAATTGTATAAATTTTACCACATTTATTATCAATAAATAATGTCTTATCGTTACTAACATCCTTAATCACACATCTATTAGGCTCAAAAGCAACAAAATATCCCTTATCACACAATTGACTAATGCTAATCAAATTATGTTTCAAACCACGAACAAGCAAAACATTTTCAATAATAGGTGAAGAAGGGTTACCAATATCACCATGTCCGATTACCCTTCCTTTGGCATTATCACCGAAGGTCACATATCCTCCTTTCTTCATGATTAATCTTGAGAATTTGGAGGCATCTCCGGTCATATGCCTTGAGCATCCACTATCTAAGTAACACTTGTGTTTGCTACTCCTTTATTTCTACAATCAACATTCAAAGAGCAACTTTTTGGTATCCAAATATTCTTGGGTCCATGGGGGTTAGTTATGGTACTTTTTGGAATCCATATTTGTTTCAAATTAGGATTTCTCCTAATATAGCAAGAATGCACTTTGTGTCCTTTTCTTCCACAATAAGTACATGAATGATTAGGATTATTCCTAGAAGATGCATGAGCAAAATAATTTTTAAAATACTTTTGATTTTTATGAGTTTTATATCCTAAGCCTCTTTTATCAAAAACACACCTTTGGTTTTGTAACATAGAGTTCAAATTTTTTGTGCTTTTTGTAAAACTATCAACAATATTTCTCAAGTCATTATTTTCCTTTTTCAAAATAACATTTTCTTTCTCCAATTTATCAAAATCCTTTTGTTGTAAAATGTCATTTTCAGTTTTTAATAAATGTATTTGACTTTCCAAACTTTCAAAATCTTTTTGCTTTAAAATTTCATTTTCATTTTCTAAAGCTTCATTTATTTCCACCAACTCTTCTAAATGAGATAACATGATTTTTGACTTCTTTTTGAAAGCATTGATTTTTGAATTTTGTTTATCAACTTGTACATGTAAATTTTGGAATGCTTCAAATAATTCATCATATGAAAACTTAGGATCATAGTTTAGAATACTTACCTCATCTTCTCTTAAAGCCATGAAGCACATATTTGCCATTTCACAATCTTCTTCTTCGGTGGAGCTAGCCTCACTATCATCCCAATTTGAGGCTTTCATTGCTTTGGATTTCTTGTCTTGATTCTTCAAGTATGGACAATCCATTCTAGAAATCTTCTTGAATCCTTGGTTTCTTCTAATCATCCTTTTTAGCTTTCTTGTGATGAATGCAAGATCTTCATCATCTCCTTCATCGTCGGACTCATCATCTTCTTTTGTTGAAGATTTGAAAGCGATATTTTTCTTTTTCTTGAAATCTTCTTCATTCTCCTTCAAGGTGATTTCATGAGTCATGAGAGAACCCATAAGTTCTTCTAATGGTAGTTTGGTGAGGTCCTTTGCCTCTTGAATTGCCGTCACCTTTGGCTCCCAAGATTTTGGTAGACACCTAAGAATCTTTCTCACCATTTCAACATTAGAATAAGATTTACCAAGAGATTTCAAACCATTGAAAATATCCGTAAATCTAGTAAACATTTCAGAAATTGATTCATCCGATTTCATCTTAAAAAGCTCATAACTATGAACTAGCATACTAATTTTGGATTCTTTAACTTGACTAGTTCCTTCATGAGTTACTTCAAGTGTGTGCATATTTCTTGTGCCGTAGAACAAGTAGATATTCTATTAAATTCATTTCTATCTAGAGCACAATATAACACATTCATAGCTTTAGCATTCAAACTCAATTTCTTTTTATCATCTTCACTAAACTCTTTAGGTTCTTTAAGCATGCATTCCCCATTTTCAATTTTGGTAGGAACAAAAGGTCCTTCCAAAACAATAGACCACAAATCATAATAAAAGATTTCAAGAAAATACTCATTCTAGTTTTCCAATAAGAGTAATCACTTCCATTAAAAAATGGAGGTCTAGAGATAGAAAGTCCCTCAACATATGAAGTTGAATTAAAAGTTGTCATAGCTCAAAAATCGATTAAGATTTAAAAAATTGAGCAACCTTGCTCTGATACCACTTGTTGACCCAGGTATGGCAACCCAAGAGGGGGGTGAATTGGGTTTTTATTTATCAAAACGGATTTAGAAAACTTTTCTTGAAAGATCAAAATTAGTTTACTCTTTCTTTTGAGAATAAAGGTGAAGAAGATGAAAATAGAATGCAATCAAGAGAATGGCAATAAAGAACAATCACAAGTGCAAGTAAATATAAAGAGATGGGGATAGAGAGAGTGCAAACTCGATTTACGTGGTTCGGCAAACCTTGCCTACGTCCACGGGCTCCTAGCTCCACAAGCTAAGGCTTTCCACTAAGTTGTAGAAATCTTTACAACTTGCTTGATGAACAACTCACCAAGACTTTTTCTTCAACTCTTGATAACACCACACCAAGAGTTCTTCTTGATGAACAACCTCACCAAGGCAACTTCCTTCAACCCTTGATAACACCACACCAAGAGTTCTTCTTGATGAACAACCTCACCAAGGCAACTTCCTTCAACCCTTGATAACACCACCCAAGAGTTCTTCTTGATGAACAACCTCACCAAGGCAACTTCCTTCAACTCTTGATAACACCACACCAAGAGTTCTTCTTGATGAACAACCTCACCAAGGCAACTTCCTTCAACTCTTGATAACACCACACCAAGAGTTCTTCTTGATGAACAACCTCACCAAGGAAAGAGTTCTCTCAAGGATAACTTTTATCCTTTACAAGTAGATCTCACCCTCACCACAATACAAGAACAAAGAAAATTTTTACAACAAAAGTATAACTCTCTTCAAAGAGTAGATAAAGAATATAAAAGCTCTCTAAACTTGATATTTCTCTTATTTTGGCTTGATGGATTCTTCTCTTTTTCTTCTTGTCTTTCTGAATGCATGGGAGAAGGGCTCCTTTTATAGGCAAATGAGATGAACTTGAACAAGTGAAGACACCAACTCCAAATTTTCTGCCCACCATAAAAACCGTAATTTTGTCTACCATTTTTGTCAATGTTTCGTTTGAAATTTGAAAATATTCAAAACATAAAAGATCTGAACATTTGAATAAGCTTTTCAACGCATCAAGAACCAAGTCATTTGGATATCTGTAGCTCAAGATATGGCCAAAACACCATTCGGTGCTCATGTGACTTGATTTTTCTTCCATGTGTCAGTCCACCGACTTGCATGTGTATTATGTCAGCCTTCTGTTTGAAATTGGAATTTCTTTGAAAAATAAAAGATCTTTGTATTTGAATAAGCTTTCCAAAACATTAAGAATCAAAGCATTTCAATATCTCTATCTTAAGATATGGCCAAAACACCATTCGGTGCTCATGTGAGTTGATTTTTCTTCTCTGTGTCAGTCCACCGAATTGCATGTCAATTATGTCAGCCTTCCATTTGAAATTTGAATTTCTTCAAAACATATGAAATGTGCTTCATTAAGTCCTCTTTCCAATGCCGCAAGAATCAAGTCATTTTGATTTTTCTAGCTCAAGATATGTCCAAAAGAGTATTCGGTGCTCATGTCAGCTGCTTCCATTTGTCTTTCAACTTGCATGATGATTTGGACAACTTTACACTTGAAATTTGAATTTCTTTAAAACATATGAAATGTTATAAATTGAGTAAGCTTTCCAAAGGCTCAAGAATCACATCATTTGGACATTTGTAGAGAAATATATGACCAATTGATTGAACATTGCTCATGTGTCACATTCCTTGAATCAAACCTTGTTCTTAAACTTTGGTGCCTTTAACATGTAGTCTTTCATTTCTCCTCTTCTTGATTTTAAAATTATTTCAATGATATTACTCTTGCACATAAATAAACATGTTAGTAAATCTCAATGAATCAATGTGTATTGTTATCATCAAAATTATCATGTAGCCTTAGGGCTAACATTTATAACATCCAATTTCATTAAGAATGAAATGCAAGTGATCAAGTGACAATATCAAGCAAACTTTCGCACAGTGCAATGGATACATTTCAGCATTTATTTAAAAGAAAAAAAAACCAACAAACACACACACATTTATCAAGCAAACATTTTTCAAAAATTTTAGAATTTAAAAAAAAAGTAGTAATAATAATATTAATAATAATAATTAAAGAGAAGAAGGAAAAAATTGCATTTCCAAACATTTTTAATCGCATAAATTAACTTAACAGAATTTAATTTTCAAAAGCTAACATAATTGTATACCTAAATTTCATCATTGGATAATCTTGATAAAGATAAGTTAATTATTCATACACAGACTTATTATCACTATCACACAGAATAATCTAGAAACTTTATCAATCCACATGGGCTGTGATTAAGGACAAACCAAGTGAAACACTTGAAAACTGAGCGATAAATTAGTGTTAGAATTACTGTTTAATGCTGAAAATAAAAATGGCTGTGCAGTACAACATTCATGCTTACTTTAAGCAAAGTCTTGCCAAAACTAGCTTCCTCATCTACAATAATCTCCCTAATGTGAGCTTCATGTTGCTTCAGCTCAGGAAAAACATCACCCATCACTCTCACCACAACATTTACAAGCCTACATTTAACCAATGACTAATAATTATAGTGAAAAAAGTAATCAACATTAAAAAGTTTATCTGTTATTCAGAAAATTTTCTGAACAATAGATGCAGTTGGGAATATTTTTTTGTTAAAAAAATAAATAAATGATATAAAACAATCACAGACTTAGAGAGTAGCAAGCAAAATGATACATATTAGTCATGCCTACCGATTGAAAAATCCTTCTGGGGCTCTTAGAACCTCACTCCCATATCGAACAACTCGACAAAGAATATGCCTTAGAACATATTCACGACCATCATTCCCTACAATTGAAATACAGATATCAAATGGGAAATTTGAATAATACATTAATAAATAAAAATTTAAAACATAAAGAAAAAAAACCTGGGAAGGAAAAAATATTTAAGTGAAAATAATTTAAAATATATATATGTTTAAACAAAAATCCACAAGAAGATCAACTTTATCCTTCAAAAGGAAAACAAATTAATCAATGGAAAAATTCACTGCATCAAGGATCCCTTAAGGGAGCAACCAAAGCAATTGAAAAGTCCAAAAACATATTACATCAAAGCATAACATTGATAACATTAATAATGATAATGATAACAATGACGACGATGAGTACACAAAGACATTACATTAAAGAAAATATTATTCAGTTTAACCGGCAAGACGTCTTGCTGACTTAACATGGGAGATTAATAACAAGCAATAATGGTAAAAATAAAAAAGACTAGATTATCAACACTGAAAATCTACCTGGACAAGAACCATCAGCAATAGCAAATGAGAGAGTTCTAATGTGATTAGCAACAACCCTGTATGCCATATCAACTTTGTCTTCATGATCTGGTCCAATTTTCCTAGAATATGGGCGAGCACCTGTTATCTAAGAGAAGGGAGGCAAATAATTGCGAACCGTTATATATAAAGTACTCATTCCATGTTATGCTAAAAAATAAAAGTGTACCAGAAAAGCCATCCAAAACAGATTAACTTGTGGAATAAACACCAGACATAAGCGTTACAATTAAAAAATAAAAAATAAATCTATCAAACTGCATATGCAGTAAGGAAGCACTTACCTAATTAACAGACTCCAAAATATTAATCATTTTATGAATAGGTAAAAGGCCTACCTTAAAATTGCAGATCTATTTTTTATAATAAAGTTGGAAGCTTACAGATTTCTTAACAATGATATATTTCAAATTGTCGACATTGAAACCATCAATCTAGATTAAAAAATGTTGGGGAAAACAAAAATTGTATGTTTATGGAAATAAACATCTTACTTGTTGAATAGCATCGAAGATGGGCAAGAATACATCAGTATCATAGTTGCTCATCTTGTTCCAAAGTACTGAAGTCAATCTCTCAAAACCCATTCCAATATCAACATGCTTAGCAGGCAGAGGTTTTAGGGAGCGATCACTTTCCCTATTGAACTATAGAACAATAATCAAACAAAGATAGCCAATTTATCAATCGAATTGTTAAGTAGCACAAAATACCCAAAGAACAGACCTATATTGACACAATAAAATGACCAATTATTGAAACATTCAAAGTTCTCAAATTGCACCCAGTACTGAGGATACAACTAGTAAACAGAGAGACAATAGCATAATCACAAAATTATACCTTAATAAAGACAAGGTTCCATATCTCAATGCATGTTGGATCATCATTATTAACCAATGATGTAGCATCACGGTTACCAAGTCTATCATAGTGAATCTCCGTGCAAGGACCACAAGGAACAGTATCACCCATCTCCCAGAAATTATCCTATAGAAAAAGAAATATATAAATAAAACATTTATTTCAGAAAATTAACATGATAATGGAGAAAATTTAAATAAATCTCATGGGAAAATATCGGCTATTATGTTTTCTCTGCAGCATAAGAACATAAAAATTCGGAAAAGTGCTATACTTCATAATCATGCTAAAACTCCTTTTAAAGAAGCTATGGCCAGAGATTTTGAATTGGATATCATAAAAGAACATGATTTTGGAAATAAGGAACGTCTATCTCTTGCCTAAATCGGAGGATTACATCATCAGTGATCAATTGCAATGCCATATATACCACAAAAATCTTGTAATAATATTTCCAGTTAAATTTTCTTTCAATTAGCTCAGAAAACAGAACAACTAACATGGTAATAATTCCAATTGTAAAACCTCTTTGGTTTGACACTGACCAAGGTGCTGTGTTTCCATTCCACTTTTTGATATCGACGACTCTGTACGCATCCATTGGTTGCTTCCAGGCCAACCTCCCGAAGGGAACAAAACAAGTTAAAAGAAACAGAACGTCAAAATCACAAGAAGCTTTTATCAGAATATATATATATATATATATATATATATATATATATATATATATATATATGAATATGTTAGATTGTTTTAATTTTCTTTACCGAATGGACTCCTAAATGTTTCTTAATTCATTGCATTGTCTTTATAAAGAAATCAACTTTAAATAAGTAGCTGACACCAATAACATGCAGGAACAGGCCTCTGACAAATGGCACACCATGTTTTGTGGACTTAATAATGAATAATATCTTGCACACAAAAGATACTTACTAATAAGGGATCGATTGAACAAAGGAGAAGAAGGTATATCTATATTTATAAATATATACATGAATCACGTAACCCAGTGACCACACATATTTATTATATGCATTTAATTAATTTATGTATTTGAGGGTTACTAGCTATGAGAAAGAGTCACATGAGAGATTAATTCGATTTCTTAGTCATACGATGCTAACTTATCGTTGCTACTAGCTATAACTTTGAAAACTAGGCAAATGGAAATGGTCCCCATGTAAGTTAGTTGTGATCATCATAACTCTCTGTTCTGAGTTTATGACTGATTAAATGTCTAGAAGCACAGGGAAAGAGAGAGAGATATCAAGAACAAAGTGGTACCTAAGGTGTATGATTTTTAAAGGGAGAAAAAATTGCAAGTAAGACCCACCTAAAGTTGATAAAGGGGCTACCTAAATTTAAGTTTTGAATAGTGAACGAAGTGATAATTGAATTAAATAATACTTTGATTACTGCTTAAAATGCAGATTTAGATGTTACCATCTTATTGCAGAGAATCATTTTTTGATTTCTTCATCTTCATCTTCTCGTTTTCTTTTTGCAATCTTTTCTTTTCCCTTAATTCTGGAATTAAATTCCCAGTTGAAATTAACTTCAAATATTATATTCATATATCTTTTATCCAATCACGTTCAGAAATGGGAAATTACCTTCTTAGAACTAGTGTATAGTAGTAACATCATCTATAGTCACAGGCAAAATTGGAAAACTTTCTATACTTACCTTCATAGTTAACACCTTTAGCAGATAACAATCCATTTACAAAAGTCCAAAAGCACAAGAAAGCAGTAAAACAAAGCACAGCTTCTCTTCTAATCAATCCCATTAAATAAAGCTCTACAACAGCTAAACAAAACTCAGTTGCCAAAGCATGCACGCCCGCCACAGATTTCACTCTTTTATTATGCCTCTTTAGAACTGCAGTATACAGTTGCAGTAAAAGCCATGTTTTCTAGTCCACTACTGGCAGAATGATAACTTAACTCTTGTGTAGTGGTTAGCTCCTATTATAGGAGTTGCAAACAAGAGGTAAATTTTCAGAACCATAAAAAAAAAAAAATCATACTTATGTCTATTAATGAGAACCAAAAAAGTCAAAGTCAGCTGGTCAAAAATTACCTGAGACAAATCCCAGAAGTTAGATTTTGGAGTTGACTAAGGTTGGGTCTTGGTCTTGCAAGGTTGAGGAGAAGAATCATTTGTAGTCTCCCACTGCAACCAAGGCAGTACAACCCCATCCATTTGAACAGGTAGTGGCTTAGACACTGCTAGACTCTGGAAAGTTTTCGTCTTTGCTAAACCTCCTGGACTTGAACTTGTATCACTCCTTTCTCCATCTACTGATGAAATATCTGTATCTTCAACATTAGAAATGAAGTCCTCAATATATTTCTCTGCCTCCTCAGTCAATCGCATAGACATCCTACTTTTGTCATTACTCCTCTGGAAAATTACATGGCCAAAAGAATGAGTCATTTCATATCCTGCAAATCAGGAAGAGGGCAAAAATAACGTGGTCAAGGGTGCGTCATGAAATTGAATAAAACTCCTCCAGTCCCACAGTAGACACACAAAGATAAATAAAAATGACAACAATAGTGATAATAATAAAAAATAAATCAACATTTTGCAGCACTAATATTATAGAACATAAATAAAATAGATAGTAAAGTCTGCCTACATGAGCCATATATCAAAAGGTCTGCTTTACATGCTAGCTGAAATGGCAATTTACAAGGTGCATTACGATGTAAAAAATAATAGAAGATTCTAGTTTAGCTTCCTGGTTCTAAAAGAAACATTGCATGATAGTATCATTAAGAGCAGAAAAGCTGGAGGCAGAAAGAGTGTCCATAGAATTTACATGTGCATGTGCATCATAACAAGAAGATTAAAAGAAAAGCTAAAAAGCAGGTGCAATAAACTAATCAATTATATTAGAAGTAATTAAACTGACCTGTGAGTTGAGTGGATAAGCTTCACGTGAAACCAGATGCTGTAAACTAACAATCACATTAGAAGCAGCCAAAATTGGGCAGAAGAGAGAGGAATATCTTCAGGCAAAAACAAAACAACATCAGACAAGAAGCAAACAGAAGAGAGATAATTAGCTAATTTTAGGAAAATTATTCAAACAGAAGGCTGACATTATGCATAACTTTTAATCAGAAATATATTGAGATAACTAAAACCTTTAACTAAATTTGCTCTAAATTGAATTTGCTCTAAGACAAGGAGCTTCAATCTGTTTTTGTAGCTTTTTGGTCAGCATCTGTTGAGCAGCTTCAACAGCAATCTGAGGAGGAGCAGAGTTTCTTGCTTCAGTAGCTCGTTTCTATTGTCTTTCCTACAAAAGGAAGATCATATGAAAAAGATCAGAAAACACATTTTGGAAAGAGAATTCGTGAATCAATGTTACCCATATTTAAAGAAGAATATAGTCAAATGATAGG
This sequence comes from Boswellia sacra, assembly GCA_013180625.2. NCBI lineage: Eukaryota > Viridiplantae > Streptophyta > Magnoliopsida > Sapindales > Burseraceae > Boswellia > Boswellia sacra. Next base: position 15,698 of record SNVD02010539.1, read on the forward strand.
AGAAATATTTTATGGATGAAATATACACACTATCAGGCACAATAGAACCATAAAACTACAAATCAAATTAAAGAGCTAGTATATTCTATTACAAAAGGATCATGGGTTACTATCTGAATGATCTTGCATTTGTTGATGCCTAGAAAATCACCTTTCTAGATTTTGCCAAAGCTGTTGCAGTAGTAGCTGCAAGCTCCTGTGCACCTTGTAAATCCTTTGGGCAGTTTTTGTAACTGGCTTCAAAAGCTTCTTTAGCAGCTCCTGCAGCTGCTTCCTTAACTGCTTGTTCCTGTAAAAAATTTTAGCAAGAATTGAACTCTAGTGCAGATAGATACAAAAACAATTTAAACTGCAACTGATAGAGAAAAGCTATTCAGCATGCAACCAAGTTATATTCTCAATGACAACAATGATATATAATATATTCATTTGAAACAATGTGATAATGGTATTATTTCATGGCATATTCATCTAAAGTAATGCATATATTGGGTACTAAGAAACTGAAATAGTTCTTATAACTTTCATTTCAATGCAATGATGTTTCCATGCATGATAACAACAAATAAAATAAAGAAATGATTCCCAATTATCTGCTATTTATACCCATGATTTCTGCACACGATGATCAGACCAAAGTCAATTTGTGGTAATTTGCATGATCTTCCACTTAAAATTTGATAAGTTTGAACTAATTAATAGTATGGATAGCATTACTCTCGAATTCGGTCAATTACCTGAAGCGGGACACAAAAAAAAATTAACAGCCTTGTGCATATCAGACTCGACATTGCTAATAGGATCACAACAAAACTTTTGGACCTGTCAATTCCAACCATTCATGCCATGAGGATCATCATCTAGGTCAAAGCAGTCAACTTCTCTAGTATTATTGCTCGGCTGTTGTATTTGGGCTCTGTGATTTACATGTTTTCATTTTGGTGCATCAGTGTTAATTAGAAGATATACAATTAAATAATAAATCACACTAACCTCCCTTACAGGGTAAGAAGATATACAATTAAATAACAAATCACACTAACCTCCCTTATAGGGTATCCAGGCGAAGGCATTAAAAACTCATAAGGATAAGGGTAATCCACCATTGCCAAAAAACTATATGTTGAGTCCAACCAGTCTGCAAGATCATCCGTCTTCTTTAAATCACTATCAATTAAATCCACCCAGTTTAAAAACCAAAGGAGATCAGTCAAACAGAATAGAATAAATAAACCTGATCAACTCAGTCACTGCATTATGTAAAAATGAAATGGGCATATACATCTTTCATTTTTATTTTCTTACCGACATAACCGAAAAGTTTTGGTCAGTTCAAGAAGTCCATTCTCTTTATGACCCTCGGACTTCAACTCGGCCCAGGACTTCTTTATAGTGTCAAAGCAGCTGGTACTTTCATGCTTACAGACACAAGAAGATCACAACACTATAAAGCACATCATACATTCTTAAGAAATAAAATACTACAACAAAGATCAAAGCATTAAAGCACCTTGAAATCATTGGATACAATGTTATAGAATGTTTCTGGAGGCACAATATCTTCAAACTGAAGAATTGGTGCCGAAGAAGCAAGGTCACCAATAGTGATGTAAGGATACTTTAGCCTCATCCATGCTGCTAACACTATTGCATTAAAACAAGAAATGAACATTAACTTATAGTTCCAAATGAATTTACAACAATGACAAGGGATATTATCGAACTTTAACATACTTCCACCATAGGATCCGCCAAATAACACAACGGGACAAGCTTCAGTCGACAAATTCCGTTTCAAGTCGGTAATTAACACAGCAACATCAGCAATCGCTTGCTCCGCCGTTAAGTTTGATAAAGCCGTAGCATTTCTATACGCCTCTTCTCTACTTCCAAGAGCAACAAGATGCTGAGTTCTTGCAGCAGTGGGAAAGCGTTCTAAGAAAAGGGTTTGGAGAAACGCTTCGCTGGCTTTTATATTGAGTTCATTAATGTTTCCAAAGCCACCCAGTACTCCATCAACCGAGGCCTCCACACCCTTCTCACAATACCCACAAAAAAAAAATTATATTAATCATCCAGAAGGAACCATAAAATTTTCTCAAAAGTATATTTTCCAACCTGCTTTGGCTGGCCATTTTTTTCGTCGATAGTGGTGACAATTATATGACCTGTCTCTGTCCCATTGCCATCAACCATAGTTGCTTCCATTTCCTGTATATATTCAATAGGTTTCATAAAGCTCATATCAAAATGTCACAAGCAAATGGTAAAGAGGACTTATCTTCTTATTATCATTTTTCAAAAAAAAAAAAAAAGAGCATCAATTACCTTATCATCCCTAATTTTCATGTCATTCATCTCCTTAAACAAGCTATCAACTCCTACTGTATTTCCAGTGGGCTCCCTTAATCCAGAATCAGGGACTACGCTTACGGAAGCCATCAACTATAATCGAACGCCGAAATCCTCCCTTTGAAACTCACCTTCTCAACTTGATGGAAAATTAATTGCTCACCTGCGGAGCACATAAAGACATTAGAGCCCTAATGTGGAAGCAGACAATGTAGATATACATGAACAAATATATCTATCCATCAACCTATAAATAAGAAGAAAAAAATGTAGATCTCATCACATTTTAAAAGCTGCAAAGAAATAACAAATGTACAAAATTATCATTGCGTCAAACATAAAATTTATCCAAACAAAATCTGGATTTGCTCCCATCATAATTAGAAATGTAACCTAATTAACTCAGCAGATTAAATTATACGAAAAATTCTCCAAGTCTATGAACTTACCGTAACAGAGCAGCGCATGCAAAGACACTGCAAAAACTGTTATCTTCTTTAACTATGCAGCCATTAATGAACTTCAGAAAGCAATTAACAACAAAAAGAAAAGAAGAAAAAAATTCAAAAACAAACTCCTTCAAACCAAGAAAATATTTCATTTTTATTTCCCAAGAGAGCCATTACTAACCAATTTCTTAACGACCCACTTACACTCACTAAAGCGAAAGCTAACACTTTAATGTATCACTCTAGCATTGAAAAAAAATATCCCATTTGAAAGGAGCTGAACATAAATAATTGTTGACTTGCTTTGTTGTTAGATTTGTCCTTCTTAGCTGGCTTAAACTAAAGCAACACAAAACATCGGATGAAAATAAAATGGGAAAGAATGAAATAAGAAAAAAAAAAGAAATGGAAGATCCAGATGCAGAAATCAACAAGAGAAGAAAATTTAAAAAATTAACTTGATGGAGAAAATAAGTTAAAGAAATAACCTTTGGGGTAGCTGCAAGGAATCCATGATGTGAACAAGGAAAAGAAAGGAAAATGGAAATGGATCTATAGATGCGAAGCAGTAATAGTGGAAATCGTAAGAGAAATTGCAGTTATGTGAAAGAGATATGATGGAAGCTCCATCATATCAGGTAATCAGCGAAGAGGATCAGCCATCCACTGAGTTTCAATTCAAGAATCAAATCTAGTTCCATTGACAACAAGCCCACGAATCCATTTCGAAACCTCACCATCTGCGCCACCATCCCCCAGGTCCACGAGCTAGAGCAGGTCTTCAAGCGCTTTGACGTCAACGATGACGGCAAGATCTCTGCCTCAAAGCTCGGCTCCATCATGTCCAGCCTGGGCCACAAGGCCATCGATGAGGAGCTCGACAAGATGATGCCGGAAATCGACTCCGACGGTGATGGCTTCATTGACTTCAAGGAGTTCGTCGAGCTGGACATCAAGGGCGTCGATTGATTATGGAGATTTAGTGGATAGTTTTTATTTTGATGGTGAATAGGGAGCAAGGAAGATGAGGGATTGAGCCGCTGAGAGTCGATTGAAAAAGAGAAAGATTGATCGAGTGAGGGAGATAAGGAGAATGCGAGGGAACGACGGAAAGAGTGGAGGGAAATCGATTTAGGGCAAAAGAAAAAGAGGGAATGAAAACATAATATATATAGGATGGCAAATTTGTAAATAAAATAAAAATTAATAGTGTCAAATATAAGCAAAAAGTATGTTGACTTTTTTCGGGTACATCATATTTTACGGTTTTACAAAAAATGGTCAAATATATAAAAACTAATGTGTCAAGTATTTTAAAATTTCTTGTAGTGACACCTTATCACTCGCAAACAAGTGGACAAATTGAATTAGCTAATATGGAGATAAAAACAAATCTTAGAAAAAACGGTTAACTTAAACCGTAAAGTTGGTCTCTAAGACTTAATGATGCACTTTGGGCCTACCGAACTACTTTCAAAACATCATTGGGTATGTCTCCTTATAGATTAGTTTTTGGAAAACCTGGTCACTTGCCTGAGAAAATTGAGCATAAAGTTTATTGGGCCATTAAAACATTTAACACAAATTTGGATGATGCTTGCAAGTTACTTAAACTCCAACTGAGTGAACTTGAAGAAATCAGGAATGAGGCTTATGAAAATTTTAAAATCTACAAAGAAAAAATGAAGGTTTTTCATGACAAATTTACTGTTAGAAAATATTTTAAAAACTTCACAAAAAGTTTTTTTGTATAATTCAAGATTATATTTGTTTCTTGGTAAACTTCGATCTTGTTGGATTGGACCTTTCATTGTTAAAAATGTTTTCTCTCATGGAGCAATTGAAATTGAGAACTCAAAGAATGGTAATGTTTTTAAAGTTAATGGACAACGATTGAAACCATTCTTTGAAAATTTTAATCGAAATGAAGAATCCACTACTTTAATCGATCCATTTTAAGGATTTATTTTTTCCGATCAAGTGGCGGATACAGTACTCTGTGACTTTTAAAGTCAGTTTTTTGGTTCCCTAAAAGCTGTTGCCCACCCTGCATTAATATTCTTTTCTTCTCTCTCATTTTCTTCATATGGATACCATTCTCTCGAATTTGCACACACGTTTACCCTCTCTTCCTCAAAATAATTTGCTTAAAATTTATAAAGCTCGAACAAAAAGATTAATGATGTTGATGCGCAAGGGTATTTCTGTTGATTTAAGATGGTTAATTGAAGCCAAGGTCCAATTTTCTTGTGAATTTTCAGATGATTATGCCTCTCATATGCCAAGTTTAGGAAAAAGCTCTTGCGCCAAAAAGCAAAGAGCGAAAAGGTTACAAGTTTGTCGTAAATGTGCAAGATGGACTTGTGACCAACGTTGTCGCTTCTTGGGATTTTTGTCTAACAATCGAGAGGATAAGCTACAATTTATCAAGAATGAACTGAGTAGGGAGTCTTTGGACAATATCCAATTAACTCCGGAAACGCATTCTTGTGGAATTATGCAACGTGAAATTTTGAAATTATAGACACAATTTCAAGAAGAGAATGCACATTGCATTATCGAGAATCTGACTCAAAACGATCTTGTTTGTCAGTTTATAAGAAAACTAGATGAGAAGCACATCCCCAATTCATAGAAGGTCTTTAAGTCATTTTTGAACGTAAAACCAAAGGAAGATGTGAGACACAGTAATAACTACCTGTATCTACGCTTGTGTGCTATCATTTTTTAATTTTTATGTCTTATAGCTGTCATTTTTTAATTTATATCTCTATCTTTTGGTTGACTTATGCATTTATGTTGTCTTATTTTTGTCATTTTTTAAATTTATATGCTTTATTGTCAAACTTTTTCAACAAACAACTGAGCTATCTATATATACGTCATCATTAGAATACCTTTTTGCACTCCATAAATATGAGATATCTTGTTCTTCACTTCACACATATCATTAGAGAGTTGCATAGACATGGAGGGAACCTCAAAACATCAAATCCAAATATATTCTGTAGATCTCGACTTAGAAAAAGTGAAGAGTTTATAGAAGTAGCAAATTATCTTGGTAGGCTACTAGCTGAAAGAAAGATTCATATGGTTTATGGGGGAGGTAACCTCGGGTTAATGGGTTGTGTCTCAACAGCTGCACTCTTAGGAGATAATAAAGTTTCAGGTGTTATTCCTAGAGCTTTGGCTATAGAAAGCATCATTGGAAAAATAGTTGGACAGGAGTTACAGGTCTCCTCTATGCATGAATGCGTGGCATATATGCTTATCAATTCGGATGCCTTTATTACTTTACCAGGTGCCTTTGGTTCTTTCAAAGAAATTTTTCAAATTGCCTCTTGGGCCCAACTGAATCTCCATTAGAAACCCATAGGTTTGTTGAATGTTAAAAATTTCTTTGATCCTTTGCTATATATATTTATTTGATGAAGCTGTAGAACATAATTTTATCCCACATTTGGCTTGACAGATTCTTATTTCTACCACTACTGCTAATGAATTACCTAACAAATTACAAAAAGTCGAGTATGAACCTGACCTAGCAATAACTCAAATTAATAGGTCAGGGGGACACAACAAAAAGTGCAAATTGGATATGACACTTAGTTTGTAATTTTTCTTGTCTTTTATTTTATTTGTAGCATTTTATTTTACGTGTCCTTCGGGTCATCTCTTTTGAATAACTGAAGCTTCAAGTAATGTCTCATAGACTTTATCTCTCTATCACTACAAGAAACTGGGGTTTATAACACGCCTATTTCCGTCGATTTTTTAAAACCGTAATAAATAGGAGTTGCACGTATTGGTATGCGGCGGTTTTCAGAACCGTAGTGTAAGTTGGGTAAAAGGCCGCCCTCCCCAAATCAATTTTACCCTAGGTGCTTCATATATCGAAATTCCTCTCATCTCTCTAACATTTTCTCTCCCATCCCGTTGCCGCCTCCGCACACCACCCTCCACCTCTGGCCTTCCTCTCACTCTCGATCTCCCTCTATGTCTCTCTCTCACTCTCTGTCCCTGTCTCTCTTCTCTCATCTCTCAAACTCTCCTGCCACCGCCATAACCAACGCCATCGCCCTACACAGCCACCCTCCCTCCTGCTCTTAGTCTTCCTCCGTGTGTGTGAGTGTCTCTCTCTCTCTCTCTCCCACCACAACGAAAGCCCACCACCCCACAGCCGTGCACTAACACCAGCCCATGTTCCCCTTCTCCCCTCCACCCGTGTGCCCCCCTCCCTTCCACCTTGCCTCCTGCGTTTGTTCCCAAACTAGCACCGCCACCTAGCACCATCGTCGATCTAACGCCATCTAGCACCACCGCCGATCCTACATCAAATCCTTGGCTATTTTATTTTCTTGGTTTGTTTAATTTTCATTTCTTGAGGATTTTTGTACGATTTGATTTATTTCTTGGTGGTTGAGTGTTCTATAGGGTGGTTGATTTGGTGGTTGGCTGGTCGTGTTCGAATTGGTAGCTAGTGATGCTTGAATTGGTAGCTAGTGGTGTTTGATTTGGTGGCAAGCTGGTTGTTTGGGTTGAGTTTTGCATTTGTGTTCTGTGTACAGGTGTTTGACGTGCGGGTTTTTTTGGATTTGGTTATTGCAGCTGGGATGGGATTTTGAGTTTTCCTAGTTGATGATTCCGAGTTGGGAGGCTAAGAGCGAGAAAGGGAGTTGGAGGAGTTGGACGAGCAGGGTAATGGTGATTCTGGTCAAGGATCTGATAATCTACAGAGTTTAATTCTGCTTCAAAATTTTGAGAATTCTTCCAAAAAAAAAGGAAAAGGTGAAGAAATTTTTGGGGATGTAGAGAATGGTAAAACCAGAAATTGGATCCAGAGAAGTCCAAAAGTTCATAAAAGTGTAGCTAATGAATTGGAGTTAAATTTGGATTATTCAAATGGAAGAGGTGGTACAAAATTAAAGCATTGGACTGAGGTATGCATACCATGTTACTGATCTCTCATGCTCGCTCTCCTGGCTAAAAAGAATTCAGCTAGTTGATGCAGGATTTTTAGCATCCTTCCTGTTGTTTCCAACTTCTGAATTTACCTTGCAGATTTCACACAAATTCTCATCTCAAATAGACCAAATTCTTCCTCCACGGATTGATAAGCTTGATATTAGAGCAGTAAGTACCCGCTTATTTTTTTCAAACAGACCAAAAAATTTGGATATAAGAAATGGATAACTCTAGTATCGATTTCATTAGTTTTTAAAATAATGAAGTTAGATTACTGCACTCTACTTTTTGGCCAATAATGCCATCAAATTTAAGGTTTTGCATCTTATTTGAATTAATTTTTCAGAATCTTCAACCTTGTATAATTTTGTTTATGATTATCTTGATCATAGGTTTCATTTTTTTGTGTGGGGTTATTGGTATTGATCATGCATTTAACAGGTTTGAGCAATTGATGGTGAAATGGTGCATTTGGACGTAATAAAATAGGAGAAATTTAATCTGTACAGTCAGTAAAGACGCTGAAGAAGCATTCAAAAAGATGGTAGAGGTGGATAGGCTCATTGATATGCTCAGAGATGCAAATCCAAAAGAAGTAAGCAGACTAGTTTTGCAGTTTCTTAAAATGTGATTTCCTTTTCTTATACACAGCAGTGTTTGTTATTCCTAATTTGTTCTTTTAATGATTGTAGAGTAATAGTGCTGTTGTAGGACCAGTCAATTGTTTAAGGAACCATCATTTAAGGCCACCAACTCAGTGGTTGTAGTTGCTTAGTTTGGTAGCACTATGCTAGAACATACACTTCATTTGTTGATGTCATCTTGGAGATGGCACAAAATTTATCCTAAAGATGATTATGACAGTTGGGTTTTTAAATCATACTTGTAACATGGTCTTGTCCAAAAATTTTCAAATCAGTCGACTTCTGAATGTGCTTAATTAAAGATTACGTGCATAATTTATATAATGTTCTTGTATTATCTATTAAGTTTGAAAACCCACTCAATTTTGCCATGCTATAGTGGTAACTTATCTTGGTGGATAGGGAAATCGTTGTTGAGTTCTCTGGCTCAATATGGATCATATCATGTGAAATAAAATCTGGTCTATAACTGATCTACTGTAATCATGTTTACACAAACTGCTTTTCCTGTTTCTGCTTTTTTGTACAGCTTCAGCAGCTTGTTGTTGAAAATGTACTTGCTTTCAATGAAGGTGTCTGGATACGACTGGCAGCAAGAACTGACACTTGTAAATCAGAGGATGATAAAGCACAGTTTTTTATTTGGTTAATTCTTTTTTTTTTATTTTGTTACTAAGATCTAACTCTTTCCTGCGCCTGCTTTTTGTAGTAATACCTGTGACACTAATTTTATGCTTTTGCAGAGAGATTACGAGGAATTGGCAACATTAGTAATGAGCATATTGGATCTTCTTGTCCATAAGACCAATGTACCTCTCTCTCTCTCTCTCTCTCTCTCTCTCTCTCTCTCTCTTGTTGAAATCAAGGCTACTATATCTTGATAGACATTCTCATGATAAAGACCTCGCTTCTCTGAAAAAAAAATTAGTATTTTATATTTGATTCTTGTTCTGCAGGAAAAGATAGAATCATCCACTTATGTTCTCAAGGAGATTTTAAAACCTGTAGTTGATGAAGAGGAGGAAATCTCCTGGCCTCCTAGAGATCCCAAGGCTCTAAAATCAATGGAGAAAGTGAGTGCCTACTAGGTTGCTCCACTTTGATTTAAATTGACTTGTTTGTTTGCTAAGAATTTTTAATAGGGTACATAGGAAGATTATCAACTTTTATGTCCCTTTTCATGTGACCCCTTACATGAATTTGCTATATGTACCAAACTTAAAAGGGTCATGACTGTGAGCTTTCCTCTGCCTTTCACTTTTAAAAGATGATTTGCCTATTTTGCATTACTTTTTCAATTATGATATTTTATTTTGATGTTGTTTCCTAATTTAAACACTGAATCTTACCATCTAGTCATGCCTAGCAATTAAGAAGTAAATCTCTGAAGATCATAGTTTTCCCTTTTCAACATAATTAAACTGGATTGTCCTCCTCCAATTACTACTTAGAGTAATACAAGAATGGTTTTTCAGATAATCTTTTGACAAAATAAGGTTTGGTTTTTTAGTATCAATATGTCCACATTGTGTATATCTACTCCAGGAGTGTAATAAGAAACATTTAATATGTCCACACTATGTATATCTACTCCAGGAGTGCAATAATAAATATTATATGTTACTTTTTGTTCATTTGTATGACAATTTATGTGACCTTATGCAGATTATAGATATTACTGATAAAAGGTCTGGATTCAGTATACAGGTTGCTTTTGGTGAACGAGCAGCAAATTCAAATGCATCACATGCAATTGGTGCGGAAAAAAGTCATGCCAGAACTGGCACTGAAGTGACATCAGGTCTTTTATTTATTTAACAATTACATTATGATTATCTTTATGTGGTCTGTTGATGCTTCATTTATTTTAGATATTTTTATGATTTTCTTTGAGTTTTTATATGCTATAGTTACTTATTTTTACCTACTCCAATTGCACTACAATATTGAGATTATTTTCGACTAAGGTTGTGGTATAACATCTTCGAGACCTATTGATAATATTCATGAAAGCCAGAAACTTGATTCTAGTTTTGATGAAGTCCCTCCATCAGAGGTATGATTTTGCAGTTTTAACAACTATGAAATCCTACTTGATGTAGAAATCACCAGCTGAGAGAACAATGGGTTATTTACTTTTGTGTTCTGATGTTAATATGTAATTGGTTTCTCAGGATGATGATCTTGTAAAGCCGGCTCCATTAGCTAATGGAGTTTTAAAGATGGTGCTAAGGTCAATAAATATCATGAAGATTCTATCAGGCCCTCCAAAATTGTAAAAGAAGAGGGTGAGTTATCACCCAATGAAGATTTTGAAGAGGATAATTTTGGAGTTCATGGGGATGCTAGTATGAAGGCTACGTCTAAGGCAAAACACGGATAATTTTGTTTACCAAGTTTTGTGTAAATTTACTTATCAGATGATTAAACTATGTGAAAGTTGTTAAACTATCTAACTGAAATGTTGTTTAACTGTTTGATTATAACATATTGAATAGTGTGGATGATGATTGCGTTATATTTGGTTTTCTTGGATTATGATTGAACCATTATATGAGATAATTTTGTATTTGATTTGATTTTATTATATTCATTGAATGAATGACTACAAAATTATCAAAACATTTTTATGAAACAGGTTAATTATTTTGTAAACAGCAAATAAATATAGAATAGCATAAGCAGCGAAACTTCAAAAAATTTTTGCTAACTATTTACGGCGGTTTTCTAGTCGATGCAAAAAAATTTTACTAGCTATTTACGACGGTTTCTCATCAATCCACGACAATTATACAAAAATTGTATAAAAACTTTTTACGGCGGTTTTGTGACTTTTTACGGCGGTTTTTTGTCCGTCGCAAATAATAACTTTTTATGGCAGACATAAAACCACCGTAAAAAGGTGTGGCAATTGCCGATTCTGTTTCGTCGCTTGTTTCTGCGTCGAACAACTTGACCGTCATAAAATCATTTTTACGGCTGGCCAAAACCGCCGTAAAAGCTTTTACTGCGGTTGTTTTTACGGCGGTTGCGAACCGCCGCATAACCGTCACAAATGTGTTTTTACGGCGGTTTTAGCCCGCCGTAAATAGTCTTCCTTGTTGTAGTGTATATTTAAACATTGAGGACAGTTTTTCATTTGGTTGGGGAGTAATGATAGTAGACATAAGTGTGTCTCATATTTTCTTTTTGTAAAAAAAAAAAAAAGTGAGTAAGTAATTAGATTCAGATTGGCGGTATAAAGAGTTCAATTCCTCTTGAGACGCATTCTAGGTCAGAAATGGTAGAGTAAAGAGGGCCATTTTGAACTCTTGAAACCCATTCTAACTAATTTGTCATTTTGCTTTGAATTTACACTTTTGAAGACTCATTTTAGCTAACTTGATATTATTTAGTCTTGATTTTCGAATTTTATAACAAGATTGTCTTATTCACTTCACATTGAATTATTCAAATTTATGAACTCTCACAACTTTATCATTTAATAAACTGTTTGCTTATACTCATTAAGCAAGTATTCATGAAATTTTCTTCACACACACACATATCTTGATGCATGATTGTGGGTTGCAAAATGAAATGTTGTAATATTTGAATTCTTTTGTTTTGTTTAAGATAACAACAAAAGGAAGGGGAAAGTAAATAAAAAAAAAGAGAGAGAGAGGAAAATAAAAGTAATAAACAAACAAGCAATTGTGGATAAGTTTGGTCTCGTAGCTTCCTTAATTCGAGTAATTAAGCCCGAGAGACTACTCAACACCTAATGCCGTAATACTAACTGGTTTGGGAGCTATTGGCCCAAACCTCATTACATGGATTAAGGAGAAAGCTTAAGGGGATTGAACATTACACTATCCTCAATTTTCTACGCAAAAATAAAGCATCGACAATAGGAGTTGTTAAGCTTGTAGGGGTGTCTTAACACCCAATGCCGTAAAGCCAACTGATCTGAGAGTCATTAGCCTAAGGCTCGCTACATGGGTTAAAGATGCATTGTTTCCACTAAAAAAAATAAAACAAAAACAAAAACAATGATGAATGAATGCCCTTTGCCTAAGGATGTTAGCCTTGACAAATATTAGAACCCATATGGCTTATTTCTAAAAAGCCCCATAGTCATGTATCGACTGAGCACAAAAAATCCAAATCAATTGAGAGTTTGTTGATCTGGATAGAATCAAGGAGAGTACAATAATGACCATCTTGGAGGTAAAATTCTATAAATCACTGCTAAATAATAACGCTTTAATTGCGAGGGACTAGCAATAAGCTGATTGAGGGGTGTGATAAACACTTAAATATGTATGTTTAATAAGAACTTAATTCATTATATTTCACTAATAGTATCATTAAATTCCTCAATTTAAGCATATTTGTAGTATTTGCATCTTTTAAATTAGCTTTATCTTAATTTCGGTTTTTGTTGCAGGTTCAGTAAAATGGGCATAATCTTCTATTTATAGAGCAGAATGGTGCAAATCTTGATTTGTTGGTATACTGATTAAATTTTCTACAAGATTATATTTCACAAGCATCATGAATTCGAGCTTTTAGTGGATCAAAAATGGGCTTGAAGTGAACATATCTGCAGTTTCGGCCCAACTTGACCATGCCTTAGTATATTGACCATATCTCTTGATATACGTATCCAAATCATATGAATCAAGATGTTCTAGAAATCTGAGAGAAATATCTATAACTTTCATTAAAGGCATGTGATGACAATTCTAAATATTTCAGTACCAAAATCGGTGGTCAAAGTTGGTGCACATGATGATCCAAATTATCAACAAGATATTTTACAATTGTCCCATTGTAATTTGACAAATTTGCCCCCAAATGTATCTATAAATAGAAGTGCATTGTGACCTATTAGGGTATCTTGGCTCTTGGTTGGGATCTCTTAATATTGTATTTTCTCTCTTATCTTTTGTTCTTTTGATGTTATTAATAAATCATTTTCTTCTTGCAATTTATTTTATTTCTTGCATAATGTCTTGCTAAGGTGAAAGGGTGAAACTCTTGATATGAGAATAAGGATTTTTTAACCCTTTGATATGTGCTTGAAAATATAATCTTGATTTTGTTTATTTTATTATGTGTTATATTTATTTTCTTAATCAAACTTGACACCACTTGTAACGTGGTGGTCTTGATCTATTGAAGACAATCCTTGATACGTCAAATACTTGGATCCTTTCAAGACGTCGTATGGTTCTTTCTTATCGACACAAGTCTAGTTAGGAAGCTTGAATTGTTATAGACATACGGTGATTGGTACATTAGATGCTTGAACCCATTTAAAAGAAGTGGTGTAAATATTGGTAATTCAACAAATATAATTCATATGACCAAAATGGGCTTAAATGACATACCTTCCGATTGGAGCCTCCTTGATCTGTGGATTCTAATTGAGTTATAATCGGGTTGTTTACCCTTATTTGATATATCAAGGGCGGATCCCATGACCTTAGCTTTCATTATTATTGTGTTAATTCCTTTTACTTGTGTATTTTACGCATTCTTGTTTATTGTTTATGAACTTTTTCTTTCATTTGCTATGGTAGGTCTTACCTCGTATTTCAATGGACGATTTTACCACTTTTTATTTTTGTTTTACATTTAAATGGTCGACTGTACGGCCTACCATCTTTACTTTTATTTCTGAATATCATTTTGTTAATTATTTAAATTATTCATATCATATTTCTCATATCCTTTAATTCATACCGCTAAATCCTCTTTCTTGCGGATCGACCCTGATCCTATCGGGTTTATTTCTTCGACATTCCTACACTTGAGAGATAATCCTTTTTTGGATGTGTCACTAATATTAATGTTATGATCATTACGAATATTTAAATGGTGTAATAAGTATTTGTAAAGGTAATAGGTGTATTATTGTAAAAGTGTTCAATTAAAAGGTGAAACTTATAATTTTTGAGGGGACATTATGAAAAGAATAAAAATAGGGTTAAAGGATTGATTAGAAAGTCTTTAATAAACCAATCAAATTGTGCCATGTTGCCTGAACCTTATCTTTAGGGGAAATTTACAAGACTGCCCTCATTTTGGGGGCTTTTAAAAATTAGCCTTCAAGACAAAAAGTTTGCATACCCATAGCCTCCAAGCATTGACTTGACCACGGTGCTCTTATTTCATTTCAAACAAAATCAAACTCTTCAGACTCCATTTGTCATCGCCAAACTGTTTTCCATCTCTTTGATTTGATCTCACATTCACACTGTTGACGATGGAGGTAATAGAATAGAGGGGGAGAGGAAATGAACAAACAAAGAACCATGTGGATTGATATGGGTATTAAAGATTTAGAGAGAGAAACGATGTTGAATGTGGATTCTAGGTTCTGATCGGTTTTTGGTGTGTTTTTTGATTTTTTTTTTTTTGAAAATTGTATAATTGTATAATTCTAGGCATGGAGATGTTGGGTTTTAGTGCGGGTTTCTTGGTTTTGTGGTAAAAAGTAGAGGATTGTTATAGGTTGACTAAGGAGTTTGATAGTTCAACTAATGGATGAAGAGTCATTGAACCCACACGTCAAATTTGAACTGTCAAATGTCTATCGAATCGTCGAATTCTAAGACATGTAGTATCAAACACTCGTCGAACTATGTCTAATCATCGTCAAATTTGGTATGCCATCATTGAACAACATCGTCAAACTATGATCATTATTTAATGGGAGGCCATTTGGAGGCTATGTCAAGAAAACTTTGTTAGTAGGAGGCTATTATTAAAAGGAACCCCAAAATGGGGGCTAGTCTTGTAAATTTCCCTATCTTTAGATTGGTAAAAGATAAAAACAAGAGAGGGAAGTGTAGAGAACTAACCTTATAAAATACAAGACATGTGTTTTAGAACCAAAGTATTAGTAAAATATTTATCAAATTATAAGGATCAGTCACTTGTTCTTTGTGTTTGTGTCATAGAGATAAGTCGACAGAGATTAATAATCAACGTTATCATCTTACCATATTGCAATCAAAATGCTCTTATTTCCAAGTACTTTAAGTATCTAGTATTGAATGATGAAAGAAACATCAAATGTAAATGATGATATTATCTACAGGACAAAGGTTGGTAAATATTGGTAGTCGTAGCTATAGATCAATCACTTTGGGTGTCGTGTTTGTTTTGGATAAAATTTGCTAGCCATAATTTTTAATTTTCATCGGGGAAACAAAGGTAGGTTCGATTAGTTTTTCTTTTCTTTTCTAATTTAAATTACAAACTTTTGATGTTACGCTTGTTGAAAATCCAATACCGCGCGAGAATCATATCAATATTATTTCATAATTAAAACTGACCTTATAATATCACCAAAACTTGTACATTTCAGAACCAAACTACTAGCAAAATCAGTATCAAATTATAATGATCGGTCACTTGTGGTTTGTGTTTGTAACACAGAGATAAGTGATCAAGACAGGTTAATCAACAATATGATCTTACAATATTGCAATCAAAATGCTTTGATTTCCTAGTAATTCTAAGCAGCTAGCATTGAATGATGAATGAAACATCAAAAGGAAATGATGATATTAGCTAAATGACAAAGGGTGGTAAATGGTAAGTGGTAGCTAGTCATAGCTATATATCAATCACTTTGGGTGTCGTGTTTGTTTTGGATGAATTACAAGCCACAATTTTGAATTTTCATCGGGAGGCACAAAGGTAGGGTTGATAAGCTTTATTTTTAAAAATTACAAACTTTTGATGTTACACTCTTTGAAAATCCAATACCAAGAATCATATCAATATTATTTCATAATTAAAACTGATATTATAGTATCAACGAGAGTAATATATTTCAGAACAAGTTATTAGTAAGATCAGTATCAAATTACCAGCCACTTCTGTTGTGTGTTTGTGTCATAGAGATAATCAAATACATTATCTTACAATTTTGTAATCAAAATTCTGTTATTTCCTAGTAATTCTGAGTAGAGCATTGAATGATGAAAGAAATATGAAATGGAAATGATGGTTTTAGCTAAAGGACAAAGGTTGGTAAGCGGTAGTCATATCTTAATTAGATCAATCACTTAGGTGTCTCGTTTTTTGGATGAAAATTGACAAGCCTTGATTTTTAATTTTCACTTGGGGGGACAAACGTAGGGTTGATGGGCTTAATTTATTGAATAGTCTGTACGTCCTTCGTCCCAATAGGAACTATAAAGGACTTGCATATTTACTGAACCAACGTATCTAAAAATAAGTGATAAATAGAGAAACAGCATTGATCACTGGTAGAAATAACTTTAAACAACTTATAATAATTAATAAGCAATAACTTTAAATAACATATTTGAAGAGAAATTAGAAAAAAAAAAGGGATAGATTATCAGTAATTGTATTGTTACCTAACACAGTATGAAACCAAGCTGACGTGTTGCTTGCGGCATGTTTCTATAAAAAGTACTATTCACGAAGCATCTATCCTCATAGCTCACAAGTTACATTCGCTGACAAACGTAGCAAACTTTTTGCACTAGTTTATTGACTTCAACATCGACAACAGGACAGCGGTAAGCAAGATGGACGTCAGTAACGTTCCGGGAACTGTTGAAAACATCCGTGGCAACGTGGCTGCCAAAGGCGACAACAGCAAAGCCGAAGACAACAGCAAGAAAGATGACAGCACCAATACCGTCACAGGCGTTGGTGCCGTCAACCGCACTGGCGACGTCAACACCAACATTGGTGGTCCAGCCATTGGCGGTAGCGCTCGTGGTGGTGAGGCCACTGATACTAGGCGTATGTCCGCCAATTAAGTAAGGAGACATCGATGTCAGTTTGTGTTATAATAATAAGTACTCTCCAAACGTACACAGTTTGGCGGAGGGACAGTTCGATGTTTCGTAGCTTGTTAGGGCTTTTAATTTAAGGTAATGCTTTCTGTTGGTTTGCTTGGGACCAAGTCATTAGCTCTTGTTGTATGAGCAGTTTCCAAATATGGCCAGTGGTTGTTTTATAAATAAATTTTTCTTCTATGAAATATTATAAGTATGTTTTCTACTAAGATGAATTTGTTTGCTACAAATTTACTCTCATTTCTCTTACTTAAAAATAATATAATAATATAAAATTTTAAAAAGGAATAAGAAATCAAAGAACCTATCAGCCGTTGATTTTTCTTGCAAAACTATGTCATTTTTATGCACCAATAACATTGATTCCCATCGGATTTAGATTTTTTTTTTTCAATTGTTGTGCGAATTTAAAACAAAAAAAAACCAATGATCTTAAACTTCAATAATCTAAATCTAATACGATTTCTCTTGCACAAGATAAAAAGAAGTCCAGATTAAACTTTTACAACAAATAAGTTATTCCAAATGCGCCATTTCTCCCTACAGGCTACAGCCAGGCACCATTAATGGAACCCCGAAGCTACTGCCAGCATCTACTGCCGCACCACCTCCATAAAACCGAGAACCCACCATTACCATGACCAAGGCAGCAGCCACCATCACTAATTCTCAAATCAACAAATCAATTCAGAAACTAGATTGGAAATTAGAGAGAAGAGGAAGAAAGAATCACAACGATTGATACGGGGGAGTAAGACAGAGGAGAATGAGAGGTGCACAGCAATGTAGTAGTAGACAGAAAGAATTGCTAGATGAAGAGCGCCATCATCAGAGGAGACAGACAGAATGACGAAGAGGATAGAGGGGAGGGGAGGGCCGAAAGATGGAGGTGAAGATTTTTCGTTGATTGATATTGAAACATTTTAATATTTGCAGTTATGTGTAAAAATCAGCCTCGTTAAATGCTTGCAATGGTATTGAAACAATAAGAGTAAGGCTATCTGCACCCCAAAAAATACTCTGAAAATCCAATCATTTAAAAATAATAATATTATTAGTATCCTTATTTAGTAATTTACTAATTTAAAAACAATAATATTATTAGTATACTTATTTAGTAATTTATTATTAAGTACAAATAAATTCTTTTATTAATCATCTTTAACCTTCATCTATAAATATATAAATCCTAACTTTGCTCAATCTTTGCTCATTCGGATTAAACAAAAATTTTTTTTTAAGTTATTATCAAGAAGAATCAATAATAAGTCCTCAAACTTAATAAAGAATATTTCCTTCTTTTTTTTCCCCTTAATTTCTTCCTTTTCTTTCATATGCCTAAAATAAGGATAAACAAAGCCTCACAAAAATACCACAAGCTGCCTTTGTCCACCGGGCGAGCAAATCCAATAGAGGCTATAAAGGGGGCTTACAATTATTTGAAGGTTGAAGACGGCTTTGCTAATGATCAGTTTGCGATCAAGCAATTTTTTTTTTCCGTTTATAGGTTCTTGAAACATTCTGAAAAATTGTATATTTGTAAGAATTGTGATTTGCGATTTTGGTGATGTGGCTTTGTGGATGGTGGTGGCAATTTGTTACTATTGTAAATTTGTACAATTTAATTTTTTTTTTTGTTTTACAAATTTTTGTAAGTAATTGTTTTTTTGTAGAATAGAAAGAGAAGAAGAACAAATAACCTGGGAAAAAATTAATTATATATTTTCATTTAATATACTTATCTTGGGATTAAATATTATATTATAGAAATATTAATGATAACGGTATTTAGGTCTATTCTGTTACTGCCATTGACAGACTTTTGTCAGAATGAACATTTTTTGTTAAAGTTAACGCCGGTGAGGGACGATAAGATTTTTAGGTCAAACCTTAGAAGGCGAATCTTAATTTTTGAAACGTGAGGGACAGTATAAATCTGTGGCCAAACCTCAGGAGGCAGATAGTTATTATGCCTTTTTTATAATGTATTGGGTGTCCGAACATTTTAATGGGCATAAATAGCCCCAGCCAACAATAAATTACTTTTCCCTTGTTAAATAATAATATTACCCTTCTTTCCATCCGTGCAACTCTACAACTTCTTTTTTAGATGCCCGTAATACCCTTAGAGGTTGTTCAGTTACAAGAAAAGGAAAAAAGGAGGAAAGAAAAAATCAGAGGAAAGGAAAAAATGAGAGAAAAGACATGGTTAGGAGATCTTTGCATTTGTTTAGTTTGACAGTGCAGTTATAGTTGAAAAAGAATTACTCATGAATTAATTGAACATAAATACACTCAATATTAAAATATTTTATTTTTATTATTAAATATAAATTATTTATTTATTTTTATATAATTAAAATAAAAATTAATAATTATCTATTAAGTTAATAGCATAATAATTTATCTATAAAACTTCAAAAAGGCATATTCATTTAGAATCTACTTTGTATTGATATTATTATAATAGATCATAAATATTTATTCTAAATAGTTAAAATTTAATTTTTTTATAAAAATAAATAGTGTATAATTAATTATATTATTAAATTAATATAATTTTCTAAATAAATAAAGAAATATTTAAATTATTTGTCAAAAATTAAAAAATCTAAAAAAAAAAATTGCCAACGATCACCTTCTCTGCCGCCCATGACATTGAAGCTTGCATGTTGATGTCACTAGAAGTAGCATAGGGATCATCATCTGTCGACCTATCTTTCAGTTCAATTTTCATGGGCGAATAAGTTGTTGTTTTACTGCATGTCCGGGTCTCTTTTTCGGATCTGCCTTTAAACTTTTCTTCTCATGATGAACGCTGCATCTCATGGCGACGATACCACCTCAAAATAATAAAGATTTGATCGACGATCATTTTGGTATCAATAGTGATGTTGGACACTTGGAAGCACCGCCCACACTGGCGATCGCCAGCCGACAACAATAATTTCCAAATTTTGGAAATTTTGGAAATTTTTAATTATTAGTTAATTATTTATAAAATAATTTAATAAATTATTTAAATAAGGTTTGTTTAGGACATAAAAAAAAAAGTTTGGTAATTCAATATATTATTGCCCAAGGAAACTCAATTTCCTCCCAAATTTGAGAGGAAATCCAACAATCAAAAGTTTTAGAAAATAAGGTTGTTGGTAATTCATTTTCCATCCACTTTTAATCAAACCAAATAAAGGAAATGGGTTTCTTTAGGAACCATTTTCCGTTACGCCGCCGGCCCCAACACACTCCCACCCCCTGTAACGCAACCTATCAGGCCTCTAGAACTTAGAAATTGAAACCGAGGGAAAGCTCCAAAGCTCCCACCAAAGCCCACACAAGCGAATTGATGGACAAACCTTTACTTTCGAATCTCTAAAATTTTGAATTTTATTTTCAGTTCATCTTCAACTACAACTTGAAATTAGATAAAAAAAAAAACTTTAATTATATCAAAATTTTGATAATCTTATAAAATGAAATTTAATCTCTTTAATTGTAACTTTAAATTGGATAAAACTGTTTATAAAAATGTTGATAATCTCATTAAAAAAAAAAAAAGAAAGTAATTTTATCTCCTTTAACATTACACTAGGAATATATTGACCAAGTAACAACATTTGAAATACAAAAAAGGTATTAAAATTAGTTTAAACAAACATAATCAATTGGTTCTAAATAATCAAAATTACTTCTCCTGTACAATTTTATTCCTTTAACAAAGGTAGTCATCAATATTGGCCTATACCATACAAGTTCGAGAAATAACAAATTACTCCAAGTAGATAGAGATTAACAAAAAAGGTTTCACATAATTACCAACACACGTAATTGATCCAAAGTGTATTACCTCTGTTGCTATTATATAACAGTCTAATAGAAGACAAAAGAAAAAAGATTAATATTGCATCATATAGTTATAATTGTGTCAACATAATAAAATAATAACTATAAATATTATGTTATATGCTTACCTAATATTTCATGGAGAATATTGAATTTAGACCAAGAACTTCTGACTTCTTTTTCTTCTTCTTTCTTTGAGAAAGACAATGAGAATCAGTACTTTCTTTTTCTGGACATATGTTAATATTATGGCCAACATGCTTACAAAGCCTACCAGTTTTGCTTTGTTTCCCTAATTCTTTTCTACCTTTCATCCACTTCTTTTTAGGACGTCCTTTTAGTTTAAGAAGTTGGAGGAAAATGCACAATGCTATAACCACTAATCATTGTACTATATATTATCTAGCAGTAATCCTCTCTGAAGTGAAGTATCATCATTTTGAAGCTCGTCAAGCTGTTCTTTAACATGCGTTGATTCTAGGGGTGGGAATTTAGGTTCGTGGGTCATGCTCGTGTCGTGTTGAGCTATGACACGACAAAGATTAGTCCAATACGAACCTGACTCGTTTATTATTTGTATCAAAGAGACTCAACCCAAACATGATCCGATTATTAAAAGAGTGACGCGCAGGTGACACGACACGATACACGAATACGAATAATAAACGAATCATTTTCGTGTTAGACAGGAATATAACCCGTTTAACATGATTATGATACGTTTAAATATTATTTGACACGCTTATGACATATTTTACATGCACGATTACAACATGTTTAAATTATTAACATAATTATGACACGGTTAAGCATTTCAATTTCTAACCTATTTCATTATTTTTAAATTAAAAAAGTAATATTAAGAAAATATTCAAAATTAATCCACAATACAATAAAAAGTCCACTAAATATCAGTTCTGTGCAAACTTAAAATGTAATTTAGCTTCAGAAAAAAAATCCATTGCATCTTTTTAACTCTTAAGTAACCTACAAAAAAAAACGTAAAAAAAAAAAAAATTAAGGGAAGTTCAAGATCATATCAAAATTAATAATAATATAATATTAATATTAGTAAAAATACAACCTTAAATTTAAATATCTAATAAACATATAATGAATTTTAAAATTAATTTGTATTTATAATTGTGTGACGTTAAAAATAATCGTGTCAATCCATGTTAGTCGTGTTGTTATGTTTTATTAGTATTAATCGTGTCATAAATGAGTTCGTGTCATAAACAGGTTTCTGTCATAAATGTGTTCATGTTACCCGTGGGTGCAATCCCTCAACCCAAACATGGCTTAATTATTAAACGAGTTAAAAATTTCAACCCCAACACAACTCAAACACGATTAAGACAAACCCAAACCCGCTAATTTTCATGTCGTATTATGTCGAATTCACAGGTCGTGTAAAAAATTTCCACACCTAGCTACTTCATGATGCCAAGGAGAGGGTAAGTATGCAAAAGGAATTTCAAAGCAATCCTTATGGATGAATATATTTAATATATGTCAACAAAGTATTCCCAAAAATTCAAAATGGATGCAACTACATGTAGCGATTGGCCCACTCAAAAATACCTTGTGGTTATGACTACTTCCTACCTTCCTCAAAATGTTGCATGGTTAACTCATTGAACAAATCTTCAAGCACCAAGTATTGACTTGCTCTTTTGAACTCTTCTTGGAACATTTTAAATGCAAATAATGTGAAAGTCTTTTGAGCTTGTTCTTCTAATATGAACATTGTCCTTAATAAAACATTTTTGTAAGTCTCGCACATTGTATTGTGGGCTTCTTTGTGCTCAATAGTTTCTATATCAAGATCAACCTAATAAAATAAAATAAAAAATAAGTTTCATATCCAATACACACACACATATTTAATTGCTAATAGTTATGACTAACATGTTTAACAACCTAGCTTAAACTCGTGTACGACTCATAAATCACGTCAAACATGCATTAATACTTCATGATCAACCAAGTGTTGTCATTATTTATGCGGAAAAAGAGATCAGAAAAGGTTATATAATTTGGTTATATCACAGGTGCTTTGATCCAAAAAATTGCTTATTATGCTCTGGAAAGCTCTCCAATAATGTTAATCTCGCTCGATGATTAGTTGTGGTCTGCATTAAAAAAAAAAAAAAAAAAAGCTCTCCAGCAAGGTAAGCATTGACCATTTTTCTTAAAATGAGTGCTTTCAAGGATTTCTTTAATTGACTTGTATTGAATTGCAATACCAGGCGTCAATTTCTTACATGAAAAAGAAGTTAACACATATGCACACCCTTGAAATCGTCAAAACTATGTGTCATGATGATGTTGATTGAAGCTATGAAGAAGCTTTAAAGTCACTGTGGATATCATTAAATTCAGCCATAGATCTGGGATTTCTCAGCTTGTCAATGAAATTCTGAAGGCCAATTACTTTTCTTTTGCTTTGCACAACGAAGATAAAGCCGAGGACATGCTTCATCGGGCGATTTCACGTCGTCAAGAAAAAGTTTTCATCTCATAACAGAAATGAAGATATTTCGTTGGGACTGGATAGTGGCCACCCAAAAGAACTGAAGCGAAAGGAGAAGGAAAAACTGACCCAATTTTAAAGACTGTTCAAGAATCAGACTTACTATTGTTGGTGCTTTATGTTGACGTTTTTTATCTTCAGGCAAGAGAAAGTTCTGTCCATCATTCCTTTCAAAAACAACGAAATCATAAGAACCAAACTCCTAGAGAAGTGTTTACTGACCAGCACAAGAAATCAATTGAAGAAGGTGAAAAGTGGATGAAGGATACTGCTACATCATGCCCAGTTGTAGCTGCACTCATTATCACAGTAGTTTTGGCTGCAGCTTTCACTGCACCAGGTGGCAACAACGTTGATGGGTTTCCCTTATTTTTTGCATGAAACACCTTTCATAATCTTTATCATATCAGAGGCGCTAGCAATCTTTTCTTTCACTGCTTCAGTGTTTATGTTTTTGGGCATCCTCACTTCTCGTTACTTGGAAGAAGATTTTCAGAAATCTTTACCAAGAAAGTTAATTATTGGCCTTATCACTCAGTTCTTCTCTACTGCAAGCATGATGACAGCCTCTAATGTGGCCATTTACATGCTTCTTTACAGATCTACGGTCAGCGTTTTTTATTCCAATTACCCTGCTTGGAGGTCTTACGGTGCTCTTATTTGCCGAATTGCATTTCCCCATCTCTTGCATGAAATGTACACATCCACTTACGGCTCAATCCTTTATCCGCCAAGAGAGTGAGGAGGGGGTACAACTATGAACACTCTTGTTAATTTGTTTCTTTAAATTATATCTTCTGTTTCGTTATTTTACTATCAGATGTAGTAACTAAATGATGAAAATCAGATTTATAGGATTGAAGCATTATGGTTAAAAAAAATATGAACAACGGAAAGAACAGAGCGGAGAATTTACTTTCTAATTTTAATTTAGGGGCGTAATTCCTCACCTAAGTCAGCCAATAACTTAATCATATGAAAAACAAAAAGGGGTATTTGTCTAATTGCCAGCAAAATTAATAATGGTCACACTACAAGGAAAATTACCTTTTTTTAATGATTTTTAAAAAACCAATTAAGTATTCTTTAATATCCAATTGTAAGAGAAATATTTATGAGAAAGAAACAAAAGACTGACATTTAATTCTCTTAAAATCCCTAACTCTCCATACTCTATGCCCTAAGAACGTTTCTTGTCCTCGACATAAGAATTTCCATATAGCTCTTGTTGTATATAAGCAGATTTTCAACAGTAAATTCTTATTTTTATCGATAACAACTGATGATTTTGTGCTTATCAGACCATGAAGAGCTAATTATGCTTGTGGGACAGAACGGGTGATCTTATTTAAGTTGTGTTAATTTATGAACTTTGTGTTTCCTCTGAAATGAATGACATTTTTGGTAATGAATTTTGATCATGAACTTAGAACTGTTTGGTTTCGACCTGCACGCACAATTTGTCAATATTTGAATGGAAATTCTCAGAATAAGGTTTTGAACTTTTATTTCATAAATACCCATCTAAATAATATCAATTAGTAAAGTATTTCAAATTTACATAACTTTAACTAAAACAAATATATTTACGTTAATAAATTAAACTAAAACTAATAGATAACTTTTTGACCAAAAAAAAAATGAAAATCTAGAACTTATCTTCAATGGTTGGCCACCACCAACTTGCTCCAAAGTTGACTCAACCTATAATTTCTATCGGAGATAAGGTGTTTGGTCGAAGAGGCCAACAAAGATTCAACTACCGGATCTCTCTTGTAATTTGCGGTCAAATGCAAAATTATCAACCATTAAAATTACAGGGTTAAGCAGATTTTCGTACATAAATTAATTTGGTATCGTCAATGTTCTTGGAACAAGCTAGCAAAAGAGGAGAGAAAATAGAAGAGAACTATCCGGACAAAATTTACAATTTATTAAGTAAATTAAACAAAATAAGGTCCTGTTAACGCATTTCAACAGGAGGAGACAAAATTTGAATAAATCATTGAGAGAAAATTTGTGCCAAACAAAGAAAGAACAAATTTGTAGCAGCCTAATAATGCAGCTCTTTAGGCCCAAAGAAATTACCAAAAATCATTTTGTAGTTTACATGGAAGCTAAAAGATCTCTCATTTCTATCACCGACGGGATGTTCTCATTGGGGTAAATCTTGGCAACAAGTTGTGCAAAACTTTCGTACTTGTCCAAAAACTCCGACTGTCAAATTTAAAACACAATTCGATTAATGCATTTTCTGAATCCGGAATCAACATAAACTTCATTAGACCGCAAGACAAAAGAGAGCACAAATATCATTCAATATGATACCAGCTCCTCTACTTTTAACAATCTAATAAGCTTAGTTTATTTACCAGTTATACAAGTTCAAAGCTCGGAACATTGTTTCGGCAATAGGCTTACAGTTTTCAACCATTTCCTCTATGTTTCCTCACTAGTTTTATTTAGGATATGAGCTATTTTAGCATGTGTTCTAAAATACAAGTTAAGAAATTTAAAATACCAAATATTTAAAACTATCTTACCATTTAAAGAAATATATTTTATTAATAAATAACTTTTTTAATTTCATAAAGTAGCAACATAATATTAAATACTTTGTCAATGCATAAAAGAATATCATTTTTCGTAAATTTTATATTCAATTAGCCAAAGCCACTGAACTGTGAAGAAAGCATTCGAGTACCAATGCAAAAACACTATTCTATTTTTAGTGTGAAGAGCAAGTCTTACCTTGCATTTATCCCATAAAGAAGGCAATAATTCGTCAGAAGTTAGGTTCTTTTGCAACTTCTTGTACATTGCAGCAATGGACTTGTCAACCTGCATCAAAGATATTAAGATACTTTTATCGGTGCTCCAGACTAAGGAAAAAATTTAATGGAGAAAGGCTTACCCCGGACAAACTGGCTTTTAACATCTTTCGTAGATCCACTTTTGACAATCCAAGCTGGAAAGGGATCTGAAATTTGTGACATAAACACACATTTTAACCCAAAAATTCACTAAGAGAATATATCTGTATATGTACACAAATATATGTACGTATGTCACAATCAATTCATCAGCAGAAGCAAGCAACTGCTAGGCACCGATCTGAGTGTTAGAATCAAAGCGATTTCATATCAACGCTATGCTATGACAATTGACAACTAAAGGAAATTTTATACTCTGCTAGTCAAAGATCATGAAAAGTACACTAACCTCTTCTGGAGCGATTGTAAACATCAAATCCTCAATCCTTCGAGCAAATTGAAAGAGTCGTTCAAATTGCTGTAAAGGGCAAACTTAATTAGGCATGCACAATCAACATATAATTTGGAGAATGTGTTTAAAAATAAAAAATAAAAACAATCAACCTTATAAGAAATATCAGATAAAACATTTTTAGATATATATATATATATATATATATATATATATATATATATATAAAGGTAAAATAAAAGAAAAGAGAGGAAAATAAAAAAGTGGAGGGAGACAGATTCCAAACAAAATAACTGGATTGCTTACATAATATATAATCATGCTGATATGGCGTGTACATGCTTGTTCATAAGCTTCACTGGCCTGATGATAAAATTTGGCTAAAGTGGGCACAACATTGGCCAGCTCATACAAGCTGTGCAACTGCTTCTAATCAGTAAAGTGAGCAAGACAATGGTTTCATACTTGAGAAAAGATTTTGAGAAAATTCTGTGATCAAATAAGATCAACGTAACAGCCATGTTTCCAAATAAATGGGAAAAAAATATACCTGTTCTGGAATGCTGCATAGTTCTCTAGAAGAAAAATGTCAGCATATTTCGGATCCATTTGTGCAATTTTCTCCAAGGTTACAAACATAATGCTAACCTGTCAAAGATTATTTGCAAAGTAATTTTGTGCTCCCAAAAAAAGTTCCTAAACATAAGAACATATAAACAAGCATTTCTCTGTCATTCTAACAACCTACGGAGTAGTGTGCACAAAATCTTTTTAAAAGTTATCATTATGCAATATGAGGGTAAGTAAGACTAAGGTTTTAAATAAGTAGCTTCTGCTATAATCAGTTATGCCTTCCATTTAAGAAGACAACTGTAATATATAAACCTCACCATCATCCCCTCCAAGTAGACCTTTAAGAATGTACTATCTTAGAGAATAGTCCACTTTTCAAGGGGAAAAGGACCTGTTGCCAAAATCCAAACTTAAAAAAGTGAGTGAAGCATTTTCTGAATTGCTTTGTCTCTTATAGACTTTGACCATATTGACTCAACAATGATATGACTTATGAAATTACGGTAGCAAAAATAAATGCTGTCATGTGACATGATGCATTGAAAGATTTTCCGACCGTTGCTTTAATAATAATATATCAGATTGCTCGGCCCTCATGTTGAAGACATAAAAAACGAATAATAATAATTTAAAAAGAGAAAAAAAAACTTTAATACATGCAGCAATAGATTGAAAAAGCCAATGACATCAAAACCTTTTCTGAACTACTTAAATGCATAAATCCTTTTAGCATTCAGAGCAATCATATGAGATTGCAAAAAGCACCCTGCCACTCGTCAAAAACAATAACTAAAAAGTGCATGCTTTAAAAAGATAGTACTCACAAATTTTGTGTACGCCTGATCAACCAAATCCCTAGATTGTCCTTGAATATACTGCTCCATACGGGTTGCAAGAGTTGCAAATCTATGTAGAAGAAATGATATCAGTATAAGGTGAAACCAAAAATAGAATATTATAAATAACCATCCCAACAGCTATTAAACTACTAGAATAAAACTATTCTTGCAACAGAAACTAATTATTTCATTATCTTAGAGAATCTGTAAGCTGCTTATTAGTTAGGGTCCATATTAATTTATATCTAGCAGAGGCTAAATATTATAATAAAGCTTATCCCTATAAATTGCCTTAGTGCTGATTAGAAAAAAAATGAAAAGCTATATTTGGTCCATTTGAAAGTCTCATATAGGGAATGCAAGCCCAGTTCATTTGTAGGTACACATGGGGCCTTTTGCACATGAGGATTGTATTGGATTCTACATCTTAAAGTTAGACCATACTATAAGCTCCAATTTTATATGGAGTGGTTCCCTAACAATATCTAGAACACGTGATGCAACATTAAAGTAGAGGATAGAAACCTGCATTGAAAAACCATGTCAATTTGGAATCTGATTCACAATAGCTATCGTGTATTGACAAAGTCGTGGAATTCTTCAATTTACAGAACAAACAAAATTTGGATACATCAATCAGAAAACACTAGCTTCTTAATTAATTTCCTTTTGCTAGACAATAAATAATGGGACAAGTCAATACCTCATAATAATTAAGAACTGTTAGCCCTAAGGCTACATGATAATTTTGATGATAACAATACACATTGATTAATTGAGATTTACTAACATGTTTATTTATGTGCAAGAGTAAGATCATTGAAATAATTTTAAAATCAAGAAGAGGCTTATTAAAATGAAGTGTTGAAGCTAAGGAGAAGACTACATGTTAAAGGCACCAAAGTTTAAGAACAAGGATTGACTCAAGGAATGTGACACATGAGCAATGTTCAATCAATTGGTCATATATATCTCTATAAATATCCAAATGACGTGATTCTTAAGCCTTTGGAAAGCTTACTCAATTTATAACATTTCATATGTTTTAATGAAATTCAAATTTCAAGTGCAAGGTTGTCCAAATCATCATGCAAGTTGAAAGACAAATGGAAGCAGCTGACATGAGCACCGAATACTCCTTTGGACATATCTTGAGCTAGAAAAATCAAAATGACTTGATTCTTGCGGCATTGGAAAGATGACTTAATAAGGAACATTTCATATGTTTTGAAAAAATTCAAATTTCAATCAGAAGGCCGACATAATTGGCATGCAATTCGGTGGACTGACACAAAGAAGAAAAATCAACTCACATGAGCACCGAATGGTGTTTTGGCCATATCTTAAGATAGAGATATCCAATTGCTTTGATTCTTAATGTTTTGGAAAGCTTATTCAAATATGAAGATCTTTTATGTTTTGAAGAAATTCAAATTTCAAATGGAAGGCTGACAGAATTATCATTCAAGTCAGTGGACAGACACATGGAAGAAAAATCAAGTCACTTGAGTACCGAATGGTGTTTTGGCCATATCTTGAGCTACAGATATCCAAATGACTTGGTTCTTGATGCGTTGGAAAGCTTATTCAAATGTGCAGATCTTTTATGTTTTACAGATTTTCAAATTTCAAACGGAACATTGACAAAAATGGCAGACAAGATTACGGTTTTTATGGTGGGCAGAAAATTTGGAGATGGTGTCTTCACTTGATTAAGTTCATCTCATTTGCCTATAAAAGGAGCCATTCTCCCATGCATTCAACAAGTGCAAGAGAAGCATTTTATCAAGCAAAAAAGCAAGAGAAATATCAAGTCTAGAGAGCTTTTATATTATTTATCTACTCTTTGAAGAGAGTTATACTTTTGTTGTAAAAATTATCTTTGTTCTTGTATTGTGGTGAGAGTGAGATATTATTGTAAAGGATAATAGTTATCCTTGAGAGAACTCTTGTTGTGTGTTATCAAGAGTTGAAGGGAGTTGCCTTGGTGAGGTTGTTCATCAAGAAGAACTCTTGGTGTGGTGTTATCAAGAGTTGAAGGAAGTTGCCTTGGTGAGGTTGTTCATCAAGAAGAACTCTTGGTGTGGTGTTATCAAGGGTTGAAGGAAGTTGCCTTGGTGAGGTTGTTCATCAAGAAGAACTCTTGGTGTGGTGTTATCAAGAGTTGGAAGAAAAAGTCTTGGTGAGGTTGTTCATCAAGCAAGTTGTAAAGATTTCTACAACTTAGTGAAAGCTTAGCTCGTGGAGCTAGGAGCCCGTGGACGTAGGCAAGGTTTGCCGAACCACGTAAATTGAGTTTGCACTCTCTCTATCCCTATGCTCTTTACATTTACTTGCACTTTGTGATTGTTCTTTATTGCTATTCTATTGATTGCATTCTATTTTCATCTTCTTCACCTTTATCCTCAAAGAAAGGGTTAAATAATTTTGATCTTTCAAGAAAAGTTTTCTAATTCCGTATTGATAAATAAAAACCCAATTCACCCCCCTCTTGGGTTGCCATACCTGGGTCAACAAGTGGTATCAGAGCAAGGTTGCTCAATTTTTTTTTAAATCTTAATCGATTTTTGAGCTATGGCAACTTTTAATTCAACTTCATATGTTGAGGGACTTTCTATCTCTAGACCTCCATTTTTTAATGGAAGTGATTACTCTTATTGGAAAACTAGAATGAGTATTTTCTTAAAATCTTTTGATTATGATTTATGGTCTATTGTTTTGGAAGGACCTTTTGTTCCTACCAAAATTGAAAATGGGGAAAGCATGCTTAAAGAACCTAAAGAGTTTAGTGAAGATGATAAAAAGAAATTGAGTTTGAATGCTAAAGCTATGAATGTGTTATATTGTGCTCTAGATAGAAATGAGTTTAATAGAATATCTACTTGTTCTACGGCACAAGAAATATGGCACACACTTGAAGTAACTCATGAAGGAACTAGCCAAGTTAAAGAATCCAAAATTAGTATGCTAGTTCATAGTTATGAGCTTTTTAAGATGAAATCGGATGAATCAATTTCTGAAATGTTTACTAGATTTACGGATATTATTAATAGTTTGAAATCTCTTGGTAAATCTTATTCTAATGTTGAAATGGTGAGAAAGATTCTTAGGTGTCTACCAAAATCTTGGGAGCCAAAGGTGACGGCAATTCAAGAAGCAAAGGACCTCACCAAACTACCATTAGAAGAACTTATGGGTTCTCTCATGATTCATGAAATCACCTTGAAGGAGAATGAAGAAGATTGCAAAGTGGCAAACATGTGCTTCATGGCTTTAAGAGAAAATGAGACAAGTATTCTAAACCATGATCCTAAGCTTTCATATGATGAATTACTTGAAGCATTCCAAAATTTACATGTGCAAGTTGATAAACAAAATTCGAAAATCAATGCTTTCAAATAGAAGTCAAAAATCATGTTATCTCAATTAGAAGAGTTGGTGGAAATAAATGAAGCTTTAGAAAATGAAAATGAAATTTTAAAGCAAAAAGATTTTTGAAAGTTTGGAAAATCAAATACATTTATTAAAAACTGAAAATGAGATTTT
>SNVD02010540.1:0-46620 GCA_013180625.2 Boswellia sacra
GGATAAATACACACGTAAAACTCTCAAATTTGACAC
The DNA here is from genome assembly GCA_013180625.2 of Boswellia sacra. Classification (NCBI taxonomy): domain Eukaryota; kingdom Viridiplantae; phylum Streptophyta; class Magnoliopsida; order Sapindales; family Burseraceae; genus Boswellia; species Boswellia sacra. The sequence goes on from SNVD02010540.1 coordinate 37, forward strand.
ATGGGGACATAATTTCGGTGGGGTTGCTCGATGCAGATTTATCGCCTCGAGATTTGAAAAAATAGATATGCTTTCGGTGGGGTTTGACAAAACCTCCACACTTGTCGCCCACGTGTGCATGAAAAATGGAGATAAACTTTCGATGGGGTTTGAAAAAAAACCGCCACACTTGTCTCCCACGTGAAGCATGAAAAGTAAAGATATACTTTCGGCGGAGGTTGACAAAACCTCCACACTTGTCTTCCACGTGTGCTTATATCATGGGGTAGTCATCTGGTTTGTCAAAAAGAAACTTGAAATTAAAACAAACAAAATCAACAAACAACAACAACACAAAAACAACATTGATAATCAGATCAAACGAAACAAGAAAAAAATTCGACAACAACAACACACATTCAAATATACAATTAGTTGTGATTGTGGCTCACATCTTCCTCTGGTTTTACGTCCAGTAACGGCTGAAAACGCCTTCTATGAGTCGGGGATTTGCTTCCCATCCAGTTTTCTTATAAACTGGCAAACAGGGTCGTTTTTAGTCAGATTCCCGAGACTATAACACTGCAATTCATCACGAAATTGTGTCCATAGATTAAGCAATTCACGCTGAACAAGTCCACAAGAATGTGCCTCGAGAGTTAACAAAATATTATCCAGCGACTCATTACTCAAACCATTCTTAATAAATGAAAGTTTATCTTCTCTATTCCTGGACACAAAAACTAATGAACGACAAGTCTGGTTACAATTCCATCTAGCACATTTATAACATACTTGTAACCTTGTCGCTCTTCGCCTCTTTGCGTAGTAGCTCTTTCCTAGACCAGGCATGTATTTTGCGAGATTAATGTCCAGCTCACCGGACAATCTCACCTTGGCTTCGATAAGCCATCGGAATATCGACAGGCACAAAAAAGAAGAAAAGAGAAAAAAGAAGTTTAGGAGCATCAACGCCCAAAGTCTAGTCATCCTAAGAATTAGGTATATAAAATTAAAATTAAAACGTAACTTTATAAATTTCAAACACAGCATTTTGAGGAAGTGAAGGGAAATATTTACGAAGGTTCGATAGAAAGATATCGTCATCCATTGAAGAGGAGAAAAGAAGAGATATTACCGATAATGCGATCAGGTTTGTTTTTCTCCAAGATATGCACGTTTCAAACCTTTGGCGAATGACTTCAACTTCCGTTTGGATGTTTCCACAAGCTGCTGCACAAATGAACTCAAAGCACAGAGTAATCAAATTAAACAAAAGAAAGGAAAAGAAAAGAGCAAAAACGAAACTAAAGACACATAAGAGAGATAACAACACAATAGCAAACAAAAGTCAAAAACAAGTAAAAAATATAAAAACAAATGAGACAGATGGCAAAGAGAGATAAAACCTGATCAATTTGATGGCCTACGAAAGGAATCTCCCTTGAGGACAACAAAATCGATCATTATTACCTCATTTTATTTTTCTTTTCTTTCTTTTTTTTTATTTTTCAAAAACATTGGGTTATGCCTCCCATAAGACGCTAATGGTTAAGTCCTCAACCGACTTGGTTCCATCAATGGGAGGAATCCACTTTCTGTGTGCTTCTCTAATGGGCTTGGATCCTTTTTCCCAACAAGATTGTTGTAATGCATATGGCTGGGCCTTGAATTTAGCAATCATCCACCCAATAGTTATTTTGTGATCTTTAAGTACTTGAACGAGTTTCTCTTCTTGTACTGGTGCGAGGCCCATTTCTATTATAATTGGCAAAGAATCATTCTCACCCAAAAACACATGCCTCAAATAATCTGGAAGTAGCTTAAGCTCCAAGGTTTTGGCTTTCATCACAGAAGGAAGAAGTTTCTCATTAGATAAAGGCAATTCAATGTACGAAACATCATACCTGTTTGTGATTATAGCTATAGTCTTACCTAGGCATGCCATAGCTTCCTTCATTTCTTTGGACACTTGTATCAACCTTCTTGGTTCTTTGGAATTTTCTGTCCCTGTGTGCTCACTCATTGCCTCGAAAATACTGAAACGGATCACTTTGCCATCAAACTCCAGGGTGAAAGTGCCATAATGATCATCAATCTTGATTCTAGCAGTTTTCGAGAATGGTCTCCCTAAAAGAATCGGTGTTGGATTAGGAGATGTCTCATCCTCTATTTTAAGGACATAGAAGTCTGCTGGAAAAACCAATTGATTCACCTGCACAAGCACATCTTCCACAACTCTTTTGTGATATGCATTAAAATGATCAACAAACTGAATGGTAATACCAGTTTTCGCAAAAGGTCCAAGATTTAAGAAGCATAAATAGAATATGGCATGACATTAATAGATGCTCCTAAATCTAACATAGCTCTTTCAAACTTGGTATTACCAATGGTGCATGGAATGGTGAACGTACCTGGATCTTTGCATTTCGGAGGAATTTTTCTTTGCAATACAGCTGAAAACATTTTCCCCCACACTTACCTTCTCATTTCCTTTCAACTTTCTCTTGTTGGTGCATAACTCCTTGAGAAATTTTGTTCAATGAGGTACTTGCTCAATAGCATCCAGAAGTGGTATATTTACCTCGATTTTGTGAGAAGTTTCCAGGATTTCTTGTTCTTGTTCCTCCTTCTTTGATTTTGCAAATCTGCTAGGAAATGGTGGAGGAGTAACATAAGAAGGAATTTGAGTTTTAAGATCTATCTTAGAAGATGATGTGTTGTTCATGGTGGAAATGGTGTCATCTTCTTCATCAGTTTGTGATTTCTTTGTCAGGTTTTGGATACTTGCCCCAGTTTCCATTTGCTCTCCATTTTGAATTTGCTCTCCACTTCGCAAAGTTATCGCACAAGCATTCTCTCTTGGATTGATCACCGGTTGAGAAGATAATTTTTCTGAGCATTGGCCCTCGAATTTGCTCATGCTAGTAGCCAATTGTCCCATTTGATTTGCGAGATTTTGGATACTTGCCCCAGTTTCCTGCTGGAATTGCATTGTGTTAGTGGCAAGTACATTAACAATATCTTGGAGAGACATAACTGAGTTTTGTGAAGCTGGTTGTGGTGCTGGATGTGGCATTGGTGGTGGTTGCATTTGAAATGGTTGCTGCACTTTAGGTTGATTGAAACCTTGTGGCCGATTTGGTATGGTATTTGGAGTGATTGGTTGATGATTCCAGTAACTGAAATTATGGTGATCTTCCCATCCAGCATTGTAAGTGCTAGAGAAAGGATCATACCATTGCCTCGTTTGTCCTGGAAATCCACCCATGGCATTGGCTTGTTCCATATATTCTTCTTGTAAAGTTGGATACATGTCGATTGGATGCTCCATCGTAGAATATATCCCACATTCATAAGATTTTTGCATATCTCCTACAGCCATGTTTTCCACAAGAGAGGTTAGCTCAGAAAGTTGTTGTTCAATGTTCGGAGTGCTTACCTCATTTACTCTCCATGGTACTTGTGGCTCAAATCCGCTACCGAATTGATAGAAGTTTACTGCCATGTTGTCTAAACACAAACAATCAGAAAAGAAAAACAAAGAAAATATGAATCAACAATGAAAACAAAATAACAAATCGATTAGAAAATCAATCCCCGGCAACGGCGCCAAAAACTTGATGCGTTCGAAACTAGCAAGTATACTAGTCGCACAAGTAATAAAGTGATAAGTAAGATATCGTTCCCACGAGGATTGATTCTAATTGAATTTGTTATTTCCAGCAACAATAAACTAAACAGGGGGGGATTTTTGTTGAATGCTTTACTAAATGAAATAAGAATGCAAGTAAAGAATAACAAAACAGAAAGTAAATTTGAATGAAAAATCAATGGGAGAAAGCTGGTTAAGGGATCCTTCTCTACCACAAGATATGGATTTGCGAATTAATTGTAGAATTGTCATCTAATTACAGCATTGAAGTTATCAACCGTAGATAATAACAAGCTCTATTACCCCAATCTTTCCTTACTTTGTTGTTAAATAAAACAAGCTCTTTATTTAATCTCTATCCATTAAACAACCTAGAACAAGCTCTCTGAGTTTAATTCAATGGATGCATTATGATAAGAAAGATAGGTTGATCTAAGCAATAAACACACAAGCTCGGATTATTTAACTTAGGTTATATTCTCCAATTGTAATCTCTGATCACAATTTTGCTACTAATGATTAGAAATTCAAGACAATTACGGATCAAGATTTCTAGTCTAGCAATAAATCACAACCAGATTATATTCAGTTGGCCACTCAAATACAATCAGCAAGCAATCATAAGCATTAAATATGGGAGAATACAAGCAACTTCAATTAGAGAATTGGATAACAATTCCTTACACAATCAACTTACAAAAACCATATCAGGGGCTTTGAAATCACCCTCAACCAATTCAGATTCAGTTACACATGTTTAAGAACGTGGTAAATACAATACAACATGGAGACATTCCAGAAAATGAAAGGGAAGGGAAAAACTTAGCAAATTTGATGTAATTCTCTTTGGATTGTAGTTCTTCCTCTTTCCAAGCTTCCTTTCTCCTTCAAGAACTCCAAGAGATGAAAGAATTCCAGAGCTGAAGCCTCCACCACGTTCTCCCCTCTTCAAGTTATGAAAATAAAACCCTAAAATGTGTTTAAATACTCTGCTACAGTGACTTGCTACAGTGCCCCGTATTATACATGCTACAGTGCTTGTGGAATTATATTTCTATACATCTCACACTGTTTTGATTACAACTTTTGGTACACTGAATGGATTTATAAACCGTAAATTTCTCCAGAAAATAGACTTCGAGAGCTTTCCAACGGTATATAATATGTCATCGGGTTCATTGTATATCAATACAATTAAATCCGAGAAGATCACTGACTAGCAGAGGTGAAAATGAAGGGTTTTACTCCATTTTTGTGCAAGTTGCTCCAAAACTCCTACAAACATCAAAACCACACAAAAACATAAAAATACCAAGGAATATAGCAAAGAAACATGGACGAATTGATATAAAAGTAATATATAAATAGACACCTATCATTCGAATTTTCCGGATCCCCGATTCCGGCCGGGTCAAATTGCCATCCCTACTCAGGAAGCAAATTGACTTGTCCCTCTATTCGTTCATTACATCTACAACCTTTTCAAATTTGGTCGAAGAACCAGTAAGGGCCAATATGCTATGGCCCGGACAATTCACCGACGCCAAAAAATGGGGATATTTTGGTAAATTTCGGTTAAATAAAAACAGAAGAAATACAAAACATCGCGGGAAGCGCCAGCAAGGAATTCCGATTCGAAACGACAGAAACTGTTTTCGTGCTTCGCAATTTGCAGAATAGGGGGAGCTCCTCCTATTAACCTTCAAAATAGAACTTTCCAAAAAATTTCAGAGCCTATTGATTTTCGGATTGTTCTGATTTCTTCGATTTATTTTTTTAAAAAAATTCTAGTGTTGGATTTGATTGTATTTTTCTTTCTAGATTTTTATTAAAAAAACAAAAAAATCTTGCAGAGAAAATGTTGCAATGGATGGGAGGATCGCGGCGGAAAGTGGCCACTGTAAGTGAAATATCTATGGAATTTCGTTTTTTTTAAATTGCAATTAAATCGCTTTCTGATTTGTTTTTGATATCTTTTTGTGCACGAAATCTGTGGAGAACAATTTCAGTCAAGAAAGTCTACGCACAAGAGGTCAGAGCAACTTTCTTTGTTTTATGAGTGAAATTAAATTAATTGTTTGTTATTTGGAAGCCATGAAATTAAATTGTTATTTTATTCATTTATATTTTTTAAATTTTGAAGGCAAAAGCAATTTTTTGAGCAAAGGAAACGTCAATTGCAGCAGAAAGCTGGATTGGAAAGCTCTGTTGATCATAAAGATCATAGATCACTTGATGTTCTCTGCTTGGTTAACTTGTCAACATCTTCTCAAGAACACAATTGTGTTTCTGAAAGTGGTAAATATTGTTCAAATATTCGGTGGTTTGTATCGAGAAAGCAACTGTTAAGATGCACGAAATGATCACTCTTGAAATCAGTGTGTTATATTATTAATGATTTCTGTGTATTTGAAGAAAACAATTCATGTTTGGTTGATTGATAAGTATTATTTCTTTGAAATATGTTAGGCTGAATGTCCCTTTTTGTTTATGTAGCTGAGGATAAAAAAAAGTTGTATGATGCTTAAATGGTGCTGTTTAAAGTCTCTGATCTGATGGCATGCTTGTGTTTCCTATATTGATTTTCTTGCATGTTGTTCATATGTTATGTAAATATATAACCAAACAAGGAAGGCAAGATCTAGAGGTCAACGCTTCTACTGTGAAGTATCATATGACAGAGGGTCTGCCAGAAAGCGTTATTAACACACAAACTTTTGATGATCTTGTTGAAGTTAAGGAAGCAGGTAAATATTCTAATCTTTCTGTGCAACTGTGGACTAATAGGTTGAGTTGATATTTTATGATGGATGATGTGACTTTTGCTGAAACAGGAACTCAATCAGGCTATCAGGTGGAGACTATACGCCCAAAGAAGTAAGTGCTGGCTGCTGGGTTTCTATATGAATTCATGCTTACTTATTCTGTCTCTTAGCTTATATGAGTGATTGTTTTCAAGAGCTAATTTTGTCCTTAGGAAGTTATGATGTTTTTGTTGCATTACAGCACTTCATTTACTGCTTCTGCTAATATTTGCAATGTTTCCAATGGTGGAAATTGTAAACTGGATCTCTGGGAGACAACTTCTAAGCAGCGTAAGTATTAAATATTTGCTTCTTACAACTTTTCAACTTTTTTACTCTCTAGGTGTTTCCTTTTAGGCCTGTGGCCAAATTTGTTTCTGGACCTCTACTTGATTACAGCTATTCTTTTCAACATTTGTTATTATAATGTATATTCGAAAATTATACCTTTTATTTGTCAGAGACATCTGTTTTTGATTTGCTTGCTGATGATGGGATGAGTGTCAACCTCAATAGAAGTCCCATACATGAAGCTCATGTTGCATTTTCAGTTGAAGGTATGACATTGTTGGCTAAAAGTTATACGGGGTTTCAGATCTCATCTCATAGTGAAGCCTTTTCAATTTCAGACTGCATTATCGATTAACTCCATTTTGGGACAGTTTATATGTTATGCAAAATAGAAAAATAAACGATATACTGCTTTTTGAAGTTTGTGTTATTTGTTTATATTTGCATTAAATGAGATATTTTTCCAATAGATCCATTTTTATACAGGTTTCCTCTACAAATAGAAGGGTATAGTCTAATATTGCAGAAGCTTTTAAATGGTCAAGAGTGTGAAGAGTGCCAGGAAAATTGCAATGTTCTTCAAACATTTTTTCCAAAGCCTGGACTCTTAATAGTTCTTCCTTTGTTTGTTGATATAATTGTGTTTGATTCATATGTCTTACTATAATTTTCTTTGGTATACTTCATGTGAGGTTACATTTTAGAGCTTCAATATTGTTGTTAACTCTACCAAAGTAAGCTTTTGGATTGAGTGGTTAGTTAATGATAATGTCGAATTTGTAATTTTCATTTGTGTTACCTTCTTGTGCATTTGGCAATAACTCTTGTAGAGTAGGTATCTTCATCTATCTGCTGTTTCTTATCATTATATTTTTATATCCGAAAGTACTTTTTTCTAATTTAATGAATCTTTTCTAACTGTTAAAAATGAGCCTTTCTGTTGAATGCCTTTCTGTTGGCCATTAGGTTTGGGTAAAGTGGGGACAAAAACTCCTGTCCATTCGCCACAGCCCGAAAGGTAACTGCCCTGTGTGAATATCTGCTATTAACCCTCCACTCCATGTCTCTAAGTTCTAACAAATTTTAAATTCGGTTACTTATAGTGATTCCAACAACATATTTCTGTAGGCTTACCTGGTTGAATGCACTGATTTATTATAAAACAGAATCTTATTGATCTGATACTGTTCTATTATCATTCTATTCCATGTGTTAGACAACATACAACACTGCTTTATAATTACAGAATCTAATATGAGGTTGAAAGACGTTCGAGTTGAGTAATAATTGGCTCTAATAGATAATAGAAATTTTGTTTTAATACTAAAAACTTTCAGCTATTGGAATTGTGCTTAAAATTATGGTATTTGGCCTTTGAAATATTTGTCACATGGTACAATGCTGATGCTTCAAGAATTTATTCCAGACTTTCAGTTCAGGATCTGTTTAGCCTTTCTTATAATACTTAAATGCTGTACAAACTAAAATTTAACACTTCCACCGCTATTGTCTTTTAGTTCTTAGTAGTTTTATTTGCTTGAATGAGAGTCAAAGGCACAGAATCAATGGTTCTGGTTTTTCTGTATATGCTACTGCCTACTGGGTGCTTGCTGGAACTTTGATCTCCACCAGCTATGTCCCAATGAATCTGCTTTATCATCTATTTTGGTCTTTGCTAATATCTATTTATCATGAAATGTATACTTTACGGCATGCACAGCTCGCTTTCACTTAATATAACTGATTCTAGCTTTACCGATATCTTGTATCAAACTCAAGCTCTAAATATACAAAGCATTATTCAAATACTATATGAGAAATGTCTTCTATGAGGTATAGGATCTTTCAGCATAGAGGCTTCTTTCCACAGAATGCTGCAAGGAGACTTAACTCGAGGAGCTTTGATTATTTGCTGGATGATCTTGAACTTGAAGTGGTGAGAGCCCTATTCACTGTATCTCTCTTTAACGTAACATGTCACTTGATTGGTCCTATTTCAACTATTCCATGTTTGTCTATAAGTTCCATTTGATGCCAGAGTATCGGCAAGCTCTTTTGTTCATTAATTTATTTACCTTCCTTCAGACTATTTTATGACAATATTCTCTTCTTCATTCTTTCATCTAATTATGCAGTTAGTACGAGCAATTTTGCATGTATTTACGTCTGAGTAACTGCAATGAGACAACTAGGTGCAATTGATGGCATTAGTTGCTTCTGCCTTATCTTGCACATAGGACAAATAACTGATCTTGATGTTTCCTGAGCACTAACATCTCTTAAGACAAGTTCCTAAGAGTCAATGGTTCTTTACTTATGATTTAGGATCCATCCAAACTGATGAGAGCATTCTGTTATATTTGAATATTTTGAATCCTGAGCATAATGGCATCTGCACATAGTTTGACCTGGTTTAGATGGATCAAAATTTCCATTGGAACTTTTCTCCATTTCTTTTCTTGGTCTCAGATGGAAAGTAGGGGGTAAACTTTTCAACATTTAATGACAATCATAACCAGATTTTGCAAAAGAGTAACAACCTGGGCCCTTATAGTAGCACCATCCTACTTGGAAAAGGAAAACTACTTTAACTAAGAATAAAATCAATCCCTCGTAGGAAATGAAAATTGACCAAAATAAATCAAGAAAATTTTCCTAGAAGTAGGAAAAGAAAGAAGTGGGGAAATATAAGAGAACTTTTGAAATCCCAATGGTGCACATCAGGTTCTTCTACCACATTCTATAGATGGAACCATTAGAAATGATTTGGTTCAGAGTAAATACTAGCTAGGTTCTGGTGCTTGACCTTAAAAGCTTGGATAAGAAGATACTGTGAAAGGTAGGCATTAATAGAGGTGCCAAAGTAGTAAGAAAAAGACACAATAGATTATGAATTTATGCAAGATTTTCCATGAGATAAATGGCAAAAAAGGACAGATAAGACAATATGTGTGTCACCATGCTAACATAGAAATTTGGAACGTGACTGCAGTGGTTCCTGGCATCTTAGTTTATATAAATAGCCTTCCAAGAATGGAATATTATTTCGAATCTCTTAAAGTATTCGGTTAAGTGGTTAAGATCGTTGGCTTCCAGCAAGAGGTTAGGAGTTCAACTCTGCAATTGAGACCACCTACTTGGGATATTGTATCCTATAGGTTACAAATTATTGAAGTTGTAGGCACTACAGTAGTGCAGAATTTGAAATGAACTTGTGAGAGACATTAGGGATATATGCCGCTTTCATTATGTAGGATAATAACTTGCAATGATGCGTTCATAAGGTCTAGAGATTTATAATATCCAGTTAATAACTTCTTTTCTAAGACTTGCTTAGTTGTCTATCTTCAACATTTGACTGCATATGCTAAATACTTTGAAAATACTTTAAATTAGAGTTCATTCAGTTACTTTTGTTGGATATTTGAACTGGATTGGAATGATGTGTATTGTATAGGATACAATGATGGAAGATTTGAGGATGCCCTGTAGTGGAAGCTATTTGGATTTTCCGATGGGCGTAACCAATTCATGTAGCTATCAAAAGCAGAAATATTCGACTGTCAATGATTATGCACCATTCATTAGCTGTGTTAGTGAAACAAGGAACTTTTTGGATGACGCCAAAAGTTTCTACAGAATTGGAAAAAACGATGATAACATGTGGGATGGTAAATTTCCTTCAAAATCTCTCATAGCATCATTTCCCTTGATGATTGTTTTAAATTTGTTTCACAACTGGGTCAGCTTTTTGATATCTGAAATGGTCAAGCATTTCCATTTTAATATTCGTAGGTTTCGAGACATATTCTTTGTTGTGCCTGCATCTTCTTTTTGCTATATTAGTTTATTTACAACTTTTTTTGATATATAATGGAATTTAACTTCTTTTTCAGGTTGAATGGATCTGATCAAGCAATATATATCGCCCATAAATTAATAAAAAATGAAATTTATGTCTTCTCTTCATGATATAGTTGTCTATAAAATGATGTGAAATGTATTGTTGAACCTTTGTACTGGTGGATCCAGGCAGAGGTGGTGTGGTGAAACCGTTATTAGTGGCAATCAATATATATTTTTTTTCCTTTAATAAATTTTATTACTTTTTTTTTCTATGTCCGCTATGATTTCTCTTTTTCTCTTAAGCACTGACCCAATTAACTGTTAAACATTATTATTCTGTCTCTTAACTAAAACTCTTTGTCTTTTTTCTTTTTCACCATATTTCTCCCTGAGGAAGAATCTAGTTGTTGTGAAACATTTTGATTTACTTCTATCTCAGAATGCATTAGAATGTACATGACTGTGGTTTCTATAGGAAGTGAACCCCAATTAATTACATGTATTCAGCCTTAATGTTAGCCTTAATTTTCAATGTTGATGATGATTGACTCAATAACCATTATCAAGGAAGATTATTGAATCCTTAATTAAGGGAAGATTAGTCTGACAGCTAATTAATGCAACATCATTTCAACAGGCATTTTCCCTAGGCTGAGTAAAAAAAATGTTCTACATTTCTAGCTTTTCTAAATCCATTCAAAGAAAGACATGCACTAATATATTATTTAAAATGCTCAACAGTTATAGTTTACAATTCTATCATATATAGATGAATGTTATGATATTTTGGATAAACTCACCAACTGATTGTTGGTGGTGGAGAATTTTAAACAACATGAATTTTGTTTATATTTCTCTTAATGGCTAATTTATGCTTAAACAAATTTTCGCCCTTACTTTTTTGTCCGAGCCATTAATTCAGTTGTGGATTTTCTCATGCTTTTCAAAACCCAGTTTAAACCAAGAGTCAGTGCAATAAAGTTGAGAATTTACAATTTTGTGCAGCCTTTTTTTAAATTTATTTTAAGTAAAAAATTGTTAATATGCCATGGTTTTTCTTCTTACTTTTTAGGATGGATTGTAATTGGCAGATCTAATTTATTTTATCTACTTGTTTGCCAGCAGTTAGGTCTACCTTCCTTGATGACAAGCTTCTTAATGAGAATGAATTGTCTAAGATGGGGCTGTGTCAAATGGAAGGCATTGGTTTCTTGAAACATGGAAATAGAGAAATGGAAAATTATGCTATTGCAGGTTCTCACATTGGGAAGAGGTATTCAGCCAATCTGAATTTTTTCCCCTATTTTTAAATTTTTCTGTATAACTTCTTGATAAAGTTGTTATGACTGTGCAGGGATCCTTTAAATGCAACGGACACATACAATATCTTAGGTTCTTCCTTTGATCTGTTGCTAGTTTAAAACTATACCTCTGCTTAATTTTATGAAACTGAGTTTTCCCTTTCATTGGTCCCTTAACTGATTGTTGGCTCACCCCTGATCATCCACTGAGATCATTGTCTTGCTATTGTTTAATATTCTATATGCATAAAGAATATTGTTGTTAACAATTACGCTGTGAATGTACTCTATGAAATGGTTTAAAGGATTCAGCCAATTGTCTTGATCATGGCTATCATTGAAAATAGGAATCCGTGTTGGCAAAAGATTACATTTGTTTTAGAAAACTTTGGTGACGATAGATATTTTAGCTCAGTGAACTCTGTATTCCATTAATGGTTTCTTTTTTTAATGTGCAAATTAGGGTCACCTTTTCCAAAGCACCAAGTATCAGAAAATAACAATGATTTCATGACATACAAGAGGACAGGGTATTCTCAATCTATATCTCCCAGTGTGACAATGTTTGGCGTCTTTAGCATGCTCTAAAAGATTTCCTCTGGATACAATGGTAGGTATTCTGTGGTAGGAAGGGATTTTGATTTTCGAGAGGTAAAAAGCAAACCAGAATTGTCTTACTGTGAAGATGCGAGGGATGATTCGAGTTTGCTGAGGTAGATGTTAGAAATTTTCTTCGGTCAGTACACATTTCTTTTTAATTTGACTCGTACATTCATTTTTATGAAATTGATGGCAGTGAAGAGTCATGCTCATCCAGTGCAGGTTTCTTCCCAAGCCACGATGGATCAAAGTAATTTCCTATAATCTCCATTATGAAAGGCTTTTAATTAAAGAGATCCTTTTGCCATTCTTGTCAGTGAGGGATGAGGTCACTAATAGATCTACACCAGATTTAATGGCAAGAAAGTGGAGGAGAATACGTAAGAATGCATTTGGAAGCCATATGGATATATATGGTACGAAGAATATTTATGGCAAAGGATCACAACCCCATTTCAAGGTTGAAATTGAAGAAGGAACTTGTACACGTGCATCAGGAAAATGCAAAAGGATTCCAACGGCAACTCCATCAAAATCAAAACAGTTGCATCATTTTGATTCCCCATTCCAAGATATATTTGGTACAAATGGGAGTTGCTTGTTTGATCAAGGATATACTTCAGCTGATAAAATCTCCGGCTCCACTTCTTTCTGTCAAAACTCAGACAAAAGGGTTCCACCCTTGGGATCCAAACCAGAGATGGAAGATCCATTCAGTCATTTTCCTTTCCAAGAATTGTGCACTAATGCGAAGTCTCCTTTTGATGGGTTCAGCTGTGGTGAATCTATTAAATGTTCACCTTTTGATAATCCTAAATTAGGAGATATGCCACCAGGTTCATTTCATTTCGCGGGTTCTCATGGTGAGAAACTGTTTCCTGATTTGTCTGCACAGAAAAGTGTTAGCAAAGATGAGGAGTATAAATCAAAATCCCAGGTGGCCAACCATAAAAAGCTTGAGCCAGTTAAACAAAGTTGCAGTTGGAACAATTACATGCTTTCCGAAAACAATAAAGCAATTTATGCTTCAAATCCTGTAGACAAGATTCTTGAATTTAAGAAAGCTGAACGTAGGACGTGGGAACGCAAAGAGTCTCTGGGAACAGCATACTCTCCTGAGCATGCCGAGGAGACATCATCTTCTGTAAAGATCTCTGGCAAACTTGAAAGCAATGTAGATAATAAAGAGTATGTTAGACTAACCTAGAACTGTCATGCCTCTCTAATGTTCTTACCTTTTGGTTAACTCAAACTCTGTAACTATATCAATACTAAGAGGTTTACCTTTTGTTAGATGCAGCGATGAAGCGAAAATCCATTTTCCTTCTCAAGAAGGGAGTGAAGGTATCCAAATTTTTGAATTTTTTTTCTTTAACAGCTGTTTGTATTGGATCGATATGATCCTCAAGTGATTTAAGGTTTTGTTTATTCCTATTCATTTATTTTTCTCTTTTGGATTATTTGTTTTTAGATCTTAGTGCAGGAATGGATGATGCTGGACCTGATCAAAGAGAGATTGTAAGTAAAAGACAGGGTAATGGCGTCAACTCATCAAGTCCAGTAATGATGCTTGAAAGCTATGTTCTCAAACTACTTTGCGTTCAGAAGGTACCGAAGGATGTATAGTACCTTTCCCAAATTCAATACACATTCTTTTGACATTCACGAATGAAAGACAAGAGTACAATTCTAGTAGCGTTTAGCACAATATAGTCTAGCACATTGAATAAGAGATCCGAAGATACATTGTAATGCTGAGGTTTTCTGTTAACTGAAGCTGCGGTACATTCATGAATGCTGACGCCAGAGATTTCTCTGCATGGATATGCAATAACATCAAGAAAGCAAGCTCCTCATGCTGTCATTCATATGAGAAACCTTGTAGTATCATTGACTTGGGGGAAAAAAAAAAGAAAAAGAAAATAAAAGAAAATAAAAGAAAATGCATGCTCTCTCTTGTATATTAACAGGAGTAGAAAGCTCAAGAATATGCTTAAACCTAGGGATGGCAAAAAAACCCGGGTAATCCGGGTACTCGGATTTTCCTTGGACAATCTGGGTGAAAAAAATCTGGATTTTGCGGGAAAAAAATTCGGGTGTGGAGATTTAAAAAAAAAAGTCCGGGTGCGGTATTGCCAATAAACCCTGCACCCGCATCCGCACCCGCATAACTCAAAGTCTTTATGAAAAAAAATTAAGAAAAAAGTGGGAAAAATCCGGGGAAATCCGGGAAAATTTTCTGGGTGCGATGCGGGTGCAGTATGCATAATCTCAAAACTCGCAAATACCCGCACCCGGAAAAACTCGGAAAAATCCAGGGATTTTTCGAGGACCGGGGAGGGAATTTTAAATCCGGTGCGGGTGCAGAAACGCAGCACCCGTACCTACACCCGCACCCGAATTTTGCCATCCCTACTTAAACCAGAGAATTGCTATCAAAACTGTCTTGGATATTGTTATATAAACTCTTAAATTCTTGTGTCGACACATTTCCACATAGCTTTATTAAATTACGATGATGGCAAGTTAGTCATTTGTTGAAATACTAAAACTTTTTTCGACTCCTGCAAACCAGAGAAACGGAGAGTAGAAAAAAGAGTGTCCAAGAGAGTGATACTAGCATTTCTCTACTGAATTTGAAATCTTTAATATGTGGCTAATCAACTGGATACCTAACAGCGGTTAAAAAAAAAATGGTGTATCGCATCTCCAACTTGGATTTTTTTTTTTTCATTTTTTTGGTTTAAAGTTTTTGACCGCTTGTTTCTGTCTTCTTTAGGGAAATCATCCTCCATTATAAAAGCTTTCTCTATAAAGATTTTATACGAAAATTCTATCTCCTCCCTCTAACAATTCTATTTGGTGAGAACAAAATTTAAGAAATGTTTGAAAAATAAAAAATTTAGCCTCCCAAAAATCCTTTTATTTGTTGGTAAAGACATTTTTTTTTAAATGTCCTAACCAAAGGGTCGAGTTCTCAAGTACGTTTGCTTCTATCCAGAATCTCTAACAACCAGATAGATGACTGTTAACAAAATGTTTGAATTGTTGAATAAACATAAGGCGTATTAGGGACTTTTGTGCTGTGGGAAAGTGTTATAGGAAAAATCTACTGTTAACAACGTTGTTTTAAAATATTTCGACTGTTTTTAAAATTAGCTTTTTAAATTATTTTGCTACCCAAAAGCTATGAATATGTGTTCGGTAAACTTGATTTTCAAAAGCTAATTTTTAGTAAAAATTCAAAGATATACATTTTTTAAAAGAAATATTTTTAAAATTTAAATTTTTATATATTAGAAATAAATAATAAATAATTATAAAAATAAGTAAAAAATAATTTTATACTTATTAATTTATTATTTAAATTTAAAATTTTATTATTTAACGAATAAATATAATTTTTTATTATTTTTAATACTAAGAAAGTAAAAAAGTAAAAAATAAAAAATAAAGTCACTAGATCGCCTATCGTTTTCGACCGCTGGTGAGTGGGATGACATCACCACCTCCACGAGCATTGTTAGTAGCCGCTATTCTCCAATCCATCAATATTTTCGTTATTGACACCAAGAATAAATGGGATCAGGTGGTTAAAGTTCGGATACAGTGTCATACCACTCACTGGTAGCCGGAGGACGACGACTGGAAATGGCGGATGATGGCTGGAATCGACTACAACTCCAAGACTATTTTAAAATTTTTAAGAAATAATTGTATAAAAAATTACATATATATTTAATTTTATAATTTATCAACTAATTAATTAATTTTAAATTTTCAATATATAATGATATTTTTGGATTTATATTAAATTTTAAGGACAATTTTGATCTATCTAAACTTTAGCTTTTCAAAATCTGATTTTCAAAAGTTGTCTCCTATCTACTTTTGTAATTTAGTGTAAATTAGATTCTTTAAGCAATAGCTTCTTAGATAATCAGTTTCTAAAGTATTTACCAAACACCATATGGCTATAGCTATGAGAAGAATTCAAAAGCTGTTATGCCATAGCAGCTCTAAACGCACTTATACTCAGCAATTCAATGACTAAAAAAATTCCCTAAATTTAGCTATATTTTACATTTTCCCAAGATAATTTAAATATTTGATTCCCAAGTGATTACTCATTAAAACCTGTGGACAGTTGTTTCTCATATAACATTATCACTTTTGGTGTCTCCTTCATCATAGGTCTAAGTCGTATTTGCAGAAATAAACTCTCAATAACGTAATGTCATTACAGAGAAGATATTTGCAATAACTTTAACTTTTCTAAGAGGACTAGTCGATTTTAATCCAAGTTACCACCAAGTCTTGCAACGAATCATACGAGCTTAGTAGGGAGAACCATATATATAACCAAACGGGAAGCATATCTTTGATGATTTCACTGGCATTTTTGGGAATTGGAAAAGTAAGGAAGATGTAAATGCTTCAAAATGATTTTACCATGACACTTGGATCTAATTATTGAAAGTGATTGGTATGTTACTGTTATATTGTGTTCGGCATTTTGTCCATCTGACTGGCCCATGAATTCTATTGCCTTCTTGTTTTTGGAGTGGTCAGTCTCACTGTCAATGATAGAATAGAATAGAAATCGGGATAGAAATAAATTTCATTATTTCACAATCATAATCTTGCCAACCCCCTAAAATATCACAAATGTAAAAGAATCAACTAGTATCAAGTGGTATAATTGGATTTCCAATAGTCCTCCTTGATTTTTACTTATGTTATTACAAGAAATATGGCAAATTCTAATAGTAAGTTGATGAGACTATATAGCGTAACATTATTGGAGGGATGATTATTAAATTATTTATTAAAAGCAGTATACTATCTATCCATCTAACAATAATATGCAACTTAAATGGTATTCCTCTAACGTAACTGTGGATGATAAGTGAAGAGGGAAAAACTTGTCTCGAAGGCCCAAGTCCAAATCAGTCCAAAATAGAAAGGAGAAATTGAGAAAATAGATAGAATTAGGGGGCCTTATTGAAAAATGGACATATCCTAAAAAATTTTCATGCCATAGACACTTTCTTGACAAAAAGACTGAAATATCCTTATATAATCAATATTTTCTCAAAACGTTATTAATTCCCTCTTCGGACGAAATCAAATAAAGTCAGTAAACGAAACTCAAAACAAAGAAACCAGTCACATATCCATACACTTCACTGTCCGAAACAACATCTACAGCTGATGCTGAGCAAATAACGTAAGAACAACTTTCCTTAATCTCTTTCTAAATGGAATGAAAATTTCATAAGGTTGTAGTGTTTTTGTTATTGATCGTTTTGGTAACTGACAACCGCATTATATAACTTAAAAATGGGATATGTATGTGAACTAAGGTTAGAGATAGTGCCGTTTGTGTGAAAATATGCTGGAAATTGGCTGTCGTTGTGCAAAAATCTAGTATCGCAGTCGAAGGATGAAGAAGACGAGATTTGTCGAGTGTCGACCGGTTTTGTCGAATCGAATCTCGACATGTCGGATGGTAGTGTCGAGTGTCTAGGCATTGTGTCGATTGTAGGTTCGAGTGTTGAGAGTTTGAGTTTCGTCGAGCGTCTGGTGGGTTGACGAACTCGACAAACTCGGATGCAAATTTCGTCGAGTTCGCGTATCGTGTGTCAAGAGTCGAGTGTCAGATACGTGAAAACTGACGTGTAGATGTCTCGAACCATGAATGTCGAGTATCTTCGAGAGTCGTTGGTCGAGCGTCGAGAGTCGTTTGTCGAGCGTTTGAGTATCTGCATCGAGTACTGAACTTGACGAGTGTCGGATGCAAAGATAGTCGAGTTCGTGTGTCGAGGCTTATTTGTCGCGTGTCGAGTGTCGAGGGTCTTGTGTCGAGTGTAGTTGAGCGTTTTGGCAGAACACTCGTTTTTGTGACTTTTGCAAGCAATTTCGTAATTATATTTTGTCCACGGAACTTATATGATATGTCTCAATCATGCAGGAAATGGAAACTTTACGCATACTCATTGTATACAATGGTTTACAACCGAAAAACATGAGAAACATGTATGTACTTATGCAACCGAAGAAAGATGTATTTACAAGTTTTCGCACAACTATACATGGAAACCATGTGCGACTATAAAACAATGTCACTGTACAATAATATGTAAATATCCAAAAACTATCAACCAAAAAAAATGTGTAACTAAACATAATATATACAATGCAAGGTGATCTCATGGTACAATTGTGCTCGACTGCTGGTCAAACTCCGCTGAATCAACGTCGTCATAGGCAATGGTGGTCGTAACATGCCCTGACACATCATCAGCAGTCCCGGTAGTGGCTGCAACATCAACAGGCACAAAAGGTTGAGGCAACAGCGCCTCAACCTAGGAGAACACCTGACGGTCGGGGCGGCCTCCTGTGTCTGTGGGTTTTTGCGACTGACCAAGTTGTACCGCCATTTTCTCCTGCTGGTCGTCGTCCGCGAATGCCTTAATCTTAGTCAGTGGAATGCCCCCCGCTAGGAACTCGATGTACTTCAAACAGTACATGCCGCATGCCCCTCCCCCAGGCTCTTGCTGTGGCACTTAGTCCTCGTTCTCGATGTGCATAATGTCAAATGGGGTTACGGGATAATCAGGAAAACCGTAAACCTCCATTGACAGCGTACGGGGTACTAGCTCAGCGCGGCACTGGACTGTTTGTATGACTATGTCTGTGGAAGTATGCCAAACAGATGAGTCGTATATGGCAACGTGACGGCGATTCAATTGCACCTCAGCTGCCACGCAATGATCGTTGGTGATGTTAATAGGGAGATAGAGCTGAAAATGAAATTGACAACATGGAAATCAATCACAACATTTCAAATAAGATGGCACATACTAACTCTATGAATATAAATGTTCTCACCCTGTCCACGTCGACCCATGGTGTTCCAACGAGGGGCAACTGTCCTAGGACATACTAGACCATGTCATTGATAAGTGTCTATTTATATATCATTTTCATATCAATTCGTCCATGTTTCTTTTCTATATTCCTTTGTATTTTTATGTTTTTGTGTGGTTTTTGATGTTTGTAGGAGTTTTGGAGGAACTTACACAAAATTGGAGTAAAACCCTTCATTTTCACCTCTGCTAGTCAACCAATTTCTTGGAGTTGATTGTATCGATATACAATTAACCGGATAACATGCTATATACCATTGAAAAGCTCTCGAAGTCTATTTTCTGGAGAAATTTACGGTTCACGAATTTATGTAGTGTACCGAAAGTTGTGATAAAAATGGTATGAGAAGTGTATATTTGTAATTCCATATATCACTGTAGCATGTTATTAAATACGGGGCACTGTAGCAAGTTACTGTAGCAGAGTATTTAAACACATTTTAGGGTTTTATTTTCATAACTTGAAGAGGGGAGAACGTGGTGGAGGCTGCAGCTCTGGAATTCTTTCATCTCTTGGAGTTCTTGAAGGAGAAAGGAAGCTTGGAAAGAGGAAGAACTACAATCCAAAGAGAATTACATCAAATTTGCTAAGTTTTTCCCTTCCCTTTCATTTTCTGGAATGTCTCCATGTTGTATTGTATTTACCACGTTCTTAAACATGTGTAACTGAATCTGAATTGGTTGAGGGTGATTTCAAAGCCCCTGATATGGTTTTTGTAAGTTGATTGTGTAAGGAATTGTTATCCAATTCTCTAATTGAAGTTGCTTGTATTCTCCCATATTTAATGCTTATGATTGCTTGCTAATTGTATTTGAGTGGCCAACTGAATATAATCTAGTTGTGATTTATTACTAGACTAGAAATCTTGATCCGTAATTGTCTTGAATTTCTAATCATTAGTAGCAAAATTGTGATCAGAGATTACAATTGGAGAATATAACCTAAGTTAAATAATCCGAGCTTGTGTGTTTATTGCTTAGATCAACCTATCTTTCTTATCATAATGCATCCATTGAATTAAACTCAGAGAGCTTGTTCTAGGTTGTTTAATGGATAGAGATTAAATAAAGAGCTTGTTTTATTTAACAACAAAGTAAGGAAAGATTGGGGTAATAGAGCTTGTTATTATCTACGGTTGATAACTTCAATGCTGTAATTAGATGACAATTCTACAATTAATTCGCAAATCCATATCTTGTGGTAGAGAAGGATCCCTTAACCAGCTTTCTCTCATTGATTTTTCATTCAAATTTACTTTCTGTTTTGTTATTCTTTACTTGCATTCTTATTTCATTTAGTAAATCATTCAACAAAAATCCCCCCTGTTTAGTTTATTGTTGCTGGAAATAACAAATTCAATTAGAATCAATCCTCGTGGGAACGATATCTTACTTATCACTTTATTACTTGTGCGACTAGTATACTTGCTAGTTTCGAACGCATCAAGTTTTTGGCGCCGTTGCCGGGGATTGATTTTCTAATCGATTTGTTATTTTGTTTTCATTGTTGATTCATATTTTCTTTGTTTTTCTTTTCTGATTGTTTGTGTTTAGACAACATGGCAGTAAACTTCTATCAATTCAGTAGCGGATTTGAGCCACAAGTACCATGGAGAGTAAATGAGGTAAGCACTCCGAACATTGAACAACAACTTTCTGAGCTAACCTCTCTTGTGGAAAACATGGCTGTAGGAGATATGCAAAAATCTTATGAATGTGGGATATATTCTACGATGGAGCATCCAATCGACATGTATCCAACTTTACAAGAAGAATATATGGAACAAGCCAATGCCATGGGTGGATTTCCAGGACAAACAAGGCAATGGTATGATCCTTTCTCTAACACTTACAATGCTGGATGGGAAGATCACCATAATTTCAGTTACTGGAAACATCAACCAATCACTCCAAATGTGATACCAAATCGGCCACAAGGTTTCAATCAACCTAGAGTGCAGCAACCTTTTCAAATGCAACCACCACCAATGCCACATCCAGCACCGCAACCAGCTTCACAAAACTCAGGTATGTCTCTCCAGGACATTGTTAATGCACTTGCCACTAATACAATGCAATTCCAGCAGGAAACTGGGGCAAGTATCCAAAATCTCGCAAATCAAATGGGATAATTGGCTACTAGCATGAGCAAATTCGAAGGCCAATGCTCAGAAAAATTATCTTCTCAAACGGTGATCAATCCAAGAGAGAATGCTTGTGCGATAACTTTGCGAAGTGGAGAGCAAATTCAAAATGGAGAGCAAATGGAAACTGGGGCAAGTATCCAAAACCTGACAAAGAAATCACAAACTGATGAAGGAGATGACACCACTTCCACCATGAACAACACATCATCTTCTAAGGTCGATCTTAAAACTCAAATTCCTTCTTATGTTACTCCTCCACCATTTCCTAGCAGATTTGCAAAATCAAGGAAGGAGGAACAAGAACAAGAAATCCTGGAAACTTTTCGCAAGATCGAGGTAAACATACCACTTCTGGATGCTATCAAGCAAGTGCCTCGTTATGCAAAATTTCTCAAAGAGTTATGCACCAACAAGAGGAAGTTGAAAGGAAATGAGAAGGTAAGTGTGGGGGAAAATGTTTCAGCTGTATTGCAAAGAAAAATTCCTCCGAAATGCAAAGATCCAGGTACGTTCACCATTCCATGCACTATTGGTAATACCAAGTTTGAAAGAGCTATGTTAGATTTAGGAGCATCTATTAATGTTATGCCATATTCTATTTATGCTTCTTTGAATCTTGGACCTCTTGCGAAAACTGGTATTGTAATTCAACTTGCTGATCGTTCTAATGCATATCCCAAGGGAGTTGTGGAAGATGTGCTTGTGCAGGTGAATCAATTGGTTTTTCCAGCAGACTTTTATGTTTTGGAAATGGAGGATGAGACATCTCCCAATCCAACACCAATTCTTTTAGGGAGGCCATTCTTGAAAACTGCCCGAACGAAGATTGATGTTCATGATGGCACTCTCACCATGGAGTTTGATGGCGAGGTGATTCGTTTCAATATTTTTGAGGCAATGAGGTACCCTAGTGACTTGCATTCTGTTTTTGCAGTTGATGTTATTGATTCTTTGGCACAACAACTTTTTGAGTTAACTCGCAATGATGCATTGGAAGTAGCCATTAGTGAGCACATTGGGGCAGAAAATTCCAGAGAATCGAGGAAGTTGATACAAGTGTCTAAAGAAGTGGAGGAAGCTGTGGCAAGCTTGGATGAGACTATAGCTATCACCACAAACAGGTATGATGTTTCGTACATTGAATTGCCTTTATCTAATGAGAAAATTCTTCCTTCTGTGATGAAAGCCCCTACCTTGGAGCTTAAGCCTCTTCCAGAACATTTGAAGTATGTATTCTTGGGTGAGAAGAATACTTTGCCAGTCATAATAGCCAAGGGCCTTACACCATTACAAGAAGAGAAACTCATCCGAGTGCTTCGAGATCACAAAACAGCCATTGGGTGGACAATTGCTGACATCAAAGGTATTAGCCCAGCCATATGCATGCACCGTATCTTATTAGAAGAAGGATCCAAGCCCACTCGAGAAGCACAGCGGAGGTTGAATCCTCCAATGATGGAAGTTGTCAAGAAAGAAATCCTGAAATTGTTAGATGTGGGTGTGATTTATCCAATTTCGGACAGCAAGTGGGTGAGTCCAGTCCAAGTTGTTCCGAAGAAATCTGGTGTTACGGTGGTTAAGAATGACAATAATGAGCTAGTTCCCACTCGTATCCAAACCGGGTGGCGAGTTTGTATTGATTATCGAAAGCTCAATTCTGCAACTCGCAAGGATCACTTTCCTTTGCCATTCATTGATCAAATGCTGGAGAGATTAGCAGGTCATTCTCATTATTGTTTTCTTGATGGCTATTCAGGATATAATCAGATTGTCATTGCCCCTGAAGATCAAGAGAAAACTACATTTACATGCCCATTTGGTACATTTGCGTATCGACGCATGCCGTTCGGTCTTTGCAATGCCCCTGCCACTTTCCAAAGGTGTATGGTAAGTATTTTCTCTGATTATGTTGAGAACATCATTGAGGTATTTATGGATGATTTTAGTGTTTTTGGTGATTCTTTTGATAAATGCCTTGATAACCTTACCCTTATACTTCAAAGATGTATAGAAACTAACCTTGTTCTGAATTGGGAGAAATGTCATTTTATGGTAGATCAGGGTATAGTTTTGGGACATGTTATTTCTGCTAAGGGTATAGAGTTGATAAATCCAAGATAGATCTTATATGTTCCTTACCACCTCCCACAAGTGTGCGGGATATTCGTTCGTTTCTTGGTCATGCAGGTTTTTATCGTAGATTCATCAAAGATTTCTCGAAGATAGCATTGCCCCTATGCAGATTATTACAGAATGATGTGGCCTTTGAATTTGATGAGAAATGCAAAGAGGCATTTGAGAAACTGAAGGAACTCTTGACTTTGGCTCCAGTAATCCAATCTCCGAATTGGAATCATCCATTCGAGATCATGTGCGATACAAGTGACTACGCTGTGGGTGCCGTTTTGGGTCAACGAATTGGCAAAATTCCACATGCCATTTACTATGCATCTCGGACTTTAAATGATGCTCAACTTAATTATTCTACCACTGAGAAAGAGCTGCTAGCGGTTATTTTTGCTTTAGAAAAGTTTCGATCTTATTTGATTGGTACTAAAGTAACCGTTTATTCTGATCATGCAGCTTTGAGGTACTTGCTCACAAAGAAAGATGCAAAACCAAGGCTTATCAGGTGGATACTCCTTTTACAGGAATTTGACTTGGAGATCAAAGATAAGAAGGGAAGTGAAAACTTAGTTGCAGACCATCTCAGTCGCATTGTCCATGACGCGGATGTACTGCCATTACAAGAAAGTTTTCCGGATGAACAATTGCTGTCTCTACATGTAGCAGCCCCTTGGTATGCGGATATTGTTAATTCCTTCGTTACCAAGAAGCTACCACATGACTTGACTCGAGTCAGAGACACAGATAAAAACATTGTCCCAAAATTATTAAATATGGTATGATCCATAACTTCATCGGATAGGCATTGTTCTGATCATTGATAAAGAAGTGTGTTTCTGAATTGAATTTAATTCAAATTTGGACCTCTGTCATCTATTGCATGTGGCGTGTCCTTTGGACTCAAAAGAACAAGCCCTGAAAAGTTCTTGATTGTGGATTCTACTGGCCATCATTGTTCAAGGATGCATATCTGTTCTGCAAAGCTTGTGACCGTTGTCAAAGGACAGGTAATTTAAGTGCCAAAAATCAAATGCCACAAACCCCTATACTTATTGTCGAGATTTTTGATGTGTGGGGTATTGATTTCATGTGTCCTTTTCCTTCATCTTTTGGTAATGTTTACATTATACTTGCTGTGGATTATGTTTCTAAATGGGTGGAAGCAAAAGCTACGAGAACTAATGATTCTAAAGTTGTTGTAGATTTTGTGAAATCTAACATTTTTGCGAGATTTGGAACACCAAGAGCCATAATAAGCGATAGAGGGACATACTTCTGCAACAGATCATTTGAAGCCTTGCTCAAAAAATACAACATCACTCACAAGGTGTCTACTGCCTATCATCCACAAACAAGTGGTCAAGTTGAAGTTTCAAATCGAGAAGTCAAGTCCATTCTCGAGAAGACAGTAAATCCGAACCGAAAAGATTGGAGCCTACGATTGAATGATGCACTTTGGCATAATACCGAACTGCTTACAAGACACCTATTGGTATGTCCTCCCGTATAGTTAGTCTATGGTAAGCCATGCCACCTTCCAGTGGATCCGAAACTATAAAGCATGGTGGGCATTAAAGCTTTGTAACATGGAGATGGATGCTGCTGGAGAACAAAGGAAGCTTCAACTGCAAGAATTGGAAGAACTTAGAAATGATGCCTATGAGAATTCCAGAATTTACAATGAGAAAACTAAGGCATTTCATGATAAAATGATCTCCAGGAAGAATTTTGAAGGGGGACAGAAAGTTCTTTTATTTCATTCTCGCCTCAAGTTATTTCCAGGTAAGTTACGATCTCGATGGGTTGGACTTTTTGTTATTACTAATGTTTTTCCTCATGGTGCAGTGTAATTCAGAAGCTTAAAAAACTGACAAGTGGTTCAAGGTGAATGGGCAAAGGTTGAAGCCTTACTATGAGAATTCAGTGATGCAGGACATCGATGAGGTATCTCTCTACGAGCCAACTTATCTTGATGGGTGAGGACAGATAACGTCAGGCTGAGGACGTTAAACCAAGCGCTTATTGGGAGGCAACCCAATGTTTTTTAAAAATAAATAAAGAAGAAAAGAAAAATAAAATGAGGTAGTAATGATCAATTTTTGTGTCTCGAGGAGATTCCATTCGTAGGCCATCAAATTGATCAGGTTTTATCTCTCTTTGCCATCTGTCTCATTTGTTTTTATATTTTTTTTACTTGTTTTTGACTTTTGTTTGTTATTGTGTTGTTATCTCTTTTATGTGTCTTTAGTTTCGTTTCTGCTCTTTTCTTTTCCTTCCTTTTGTTTAATTTGATTATTCTGTACTTTGAGCTCATTTGTGCAACAGATTGAGGAAACACCGAAACAAGAATTGAAGCCATTGTTCGAAGGTTTGAAACGTGCATATCTGGGAGAAGAACAAACTCAATCGCTTATCGGTAATATCTCTCCATTTCTTCTCTTCAATGGATGCTGATATCTTTCTATCGAACCTTCGTAAATATTTCCCTTCACTTCCTCAAAATGCTGTGTTTAAAATTTATAAAGTACGGATGACTAGACTTTGGGCATTGATGCTCCTAAATGTGCCTGCTGATATCCGATGGCTTATCGAAGCCAAGGTGAGATTGTCCGGTGAGCCGGACATTAATCTCGCAAAATACATGCCTGGTCTAGGAAAGAGCTACTACGCCAAGAGGCGAAGAGCGAAAAGGTTACAAGTATGTTATAAATGTGCTAGATGGAATTGTAACCAGACTTGTCGTTCATTAGGTTTTGCGTCCAGGAATAGAGAAGATAAACTTTCATTTATTAAGAATGGTTTGAGTAATGAGTCGCTGGATAATGTTTTGTTAACTCTCGAGTCACATTCTTGTGGACTTGTTCAGCGTGAATTGCTTAATCTATGGACACAATTTCGTGATGAATTGCAGTGTTATAGTCTAGGGAATCTGACTAAAAACGACCCTGTTTGCCAGTTTATAAGAAAACTGGATGGGAAGCAAATCCCCGACTCATAGAAGGCGTTTCAGCCGTTACTGGACGTAAAACCAGAGGAAGATGTGAGCCACAATCACAACTACTTGTATATTTGAATGTGTGTTGTTGTTGTCGAATTTTTTTTTCTTGTTTCGTTTGATCTGATTATCAATGTTGTTTTTTGTGTTGTTGTTGTTTGTTGATTTTGTTTGTTTTAATTTCAAGTTTTCTTTTTGACAAACCATATGACTACCCTATGGCATAAGTACACGTGGGAGACAAGTGTGGAGGTTTTGTCAACCTCCACCGAAAGTGTATCTCTATTTTTTATGCTTTACGTGGGAGACAAGTGTGGGGGTTTTGTCAACCCCCGCCGAAAGTGTATCTCCGTTTTCCATACTTCACGTGGGAGACAAGTGTGTAGGTTTTGTCAAACCTCGCCGAAAGCATATCTCATTTTTTCAAATCTTGGGGCGATAAATCTGCATCGAGCAACCCCACCGAAAGTATGTCCCCATGTGTCAAAATTTGAGAGTTTTATGGGTGTATATATACATTCTGCATATTTTCATATGTCATTCCATAACCTGTCTTGCAATTGAAAAGCATAATATCTAACGTGTCTTACACAAGATTAGAGCACTTGTAGAAATGGAGAAAACACCAATTCGCGATTCCGTAATATATGCGTATTTTGCGGATCGCAATTTGGTAAAGATGGAGAGTTTACCACAGCAGCTCTTGATCTTGGTAGGACATTAGCTGCGAGGGGTATTAATTTGATTTATGGAGGGGGTAGTCTTGGGTTAATGGGGTGTGTGTCAACAGCTGCATCCCTAGGAGGGAGCAAAGTTCTCGGCATTATCCCTAAACCATTAGCTGTACGAGATATCGTAGGCAACACAATCGGGGAAGAGTTACAAGTCTCTAGCATGCATGAGCGTATTGCACATATGATTGTTAAGTCCGATGCATTTATAGCTTTACCCGGTGGTTATGGCACATTAGAGGAGATATTTCAAATCACCTCTTGGGCACAGCTAAACATCCATAAAAAACCCATTGGTTTGTTAAATGTCAATAACTTTTTTGATGGTTTGTTGTCTTTTCTTGATCAAGCTGTAGAAAAAAATTTTATCTCACCATCAGCGAGGCAAATCCTTGTTACAGCTTCAACGGCAGGGGAGTTAATTGACAAACTACAAGAATTCGTCTATTCGCCTGATCCAACAACAGCTCGGATTGATTGGTTTGGAGAAGGCAATAAGAGGCGTAAACTGGATTTAACACTCCATCTGTAATCTCTATTTGCTGGTTTGCTTCGTTTTTGTTTGCTTTCTTTTTATTGTGTTTATTTGAGAGTTTTTCATGTTATTTCTTTTGAGCTTTTTCAGGTTATTTCTTTCATCCCAGGTAATATTTTCTAATCTCGGTTTTTAGAGTGGTGGCTTAAAAAGTTCAAGTTCTCTTGAAACGCATTCTGGATCTCTTCAATCCATAATGGCTGAATAAGGAGGCTAACTTCTAAACTTTTTAGACCCATTCTAACTAACTTGTTTTTGTTTGCTGACTTGTTGAACTTTGTTATTTTATGAGTGAGTTTAGTTTTGCGTAATTTAGAGTTGTTATGTGTTTTTATCTTTATCAGTTTCGATTCAAAAAAAAACAATTGTGGAAAAACCTGAGAATGGCAGAATATGGGGTTTTCTTAACTCTTGAAACGCATTCTCTCTCAATAAATCTGTAGTTTGTTTATTTCATGTTGTTTGAAGTGTCTTGTTTCTTGTTTTGTTCTTTCATAATAAAGGTATATAGGCTGGAAACCTTAAGTCTGCGGGCTACTGGTCCTAAGGATTGTTGAAATATACAATCTTGACTCAGGTGTAACAACGCCACGTACCTCTTTTCTTGCATTTTGTGGGTCGATGATAAGATAATGATTGAATTAAGAATAACTCTTGGAAAATGATAAATGATGCATGGATCTGTGTGCTTGAAATGTTTATTGGTTTTCGCTTTGCTTTTGATTCCTTGCGCAACATTGAGCACTGAGCTATTATCACTGAGTTATTTGTTCACTTAGAGAAAGTTTATGTAATTTAAATGTTTCTTCAGATTTCAATGAATTCTAGAACTTGTTTGATGGTCACTCGAGGCGAAATCCTAGACTGTGCAACATTGGGGAAATGATTTAGGCCATCTTTGGACCGTTTGAGCCTTAATAGCCAACCTTGACTGAAATTGATCCCTAGTTACCCCTTTGAGCCTTGTAAGCCTTTTTCTTTGTTAACTCACTAAAAGATTTCCTAACCTAAAATGAATTTGTTCCAAACAGTTTATCCCTTACCTATGAGCATGTAGATCATTCACAATTAAATTCTGAGCTATGTTCTGGTTTTGGGAAGTTAGAGGAGGTTGGGATGTATCATTAGCAATACAAGTGAGTTCCATTGTGTTTGAAAAAAAAAAAAAGAAAAACAGAAAAAAAAAAGCCAATCTGTACCTATCGTCCACGTACTTACACATTGAGGACAATGTGTTGTTTAAGTGTGGGGGAGGGGAAGTGTAATAAAAAAAAAAAAAAGAAAAAAAAGAAAAAAAGAAGAAAAAAAAGAACAAAAGAAGAAGAATAAGAGATCTATACCCTTAATGTTCTTAAAAAGAATGAAACAACAAAGTGTGGGGGTGTAGTTTTCTTTTTTTTTCTGAAAAAAAAAAAAAAAGATTGAGTGTTCTAAATAAGTTTGGGGGTGTAACCTGGTGAATTGAAATGAAGTTGTGTTATAGAGTTGAGCTCTACATAGTCTTGAATGATTTATGTGTTTGTGGGTGATTTGAGCCAAATTATTATCCTTTATCATACTTCACCCAAGCCAAACGTTACAAGCTTAATAAAGTCCTACTTGATCCTTGGTGTTGTGCATGTCTACATTAGTGGAGAGTGACTTGAAAAGCAGGCCTATGGAGTTCATTTATACACACATCTTCAATATTAAATATGATTCATTTTTATGCATAAACTCATCAGGGTTACAAGTGATTAGGTGAGAATGGCTCTACACACACACACTTGAGGAATTGAAGTGAAGCGAAACTAATCTTTGAGATAAAATTCTTGATCAAGTGCATTATTTTGAAGTTTTCCTTGGGTTATAATTAAGTACAATCTTTGAGGCCTATTTGCAAGATGAAGCATTTGTGTGTTTTAATTTTTTGTTGATTCTGTTTCGGTTTAGTTTTATTTCATATTGTCGTAGTTGCTCGAGGACTAGCAAAGTCTAAGTGTGGGGGAATTTGATAAGTGTCTATTTATATATCATTTTCATATCAATTCGTCCATGTTTCTTTGCTATATTCCTTGGTATTTTTATGTTTTTGTGTGGTTTTGATGTTTGTAGGAGTTTTGGAGCAACTTGCACAAAAATGGAGTAAAACCTTCATTTTCACCTCTGCTAGTCAACCATCTTCTCGGATTTAATTGTATTGATATACAATGAACCCGATGACAAGTTATATACCGTTGGAAAGCTCTCGAAGTCTATTTTCTGGAGAAATTTACGGTTTATAAATCCATTCAGTGTACCAAAAAGTGTAATCAAAACAGTGTGAGATGTATAGAAATATAATTCCACAAGCACTGTAGCATGTATAATACGGGCACTGTAGCAAGTTACTGTAGCAGAGTATTTAAACACATTTTAGGGTTTTATTTTCATAACTTGAAGAGGGGAAAACGTGGGAGGAGGCTGCATTTCTGGATTTCTCTCATCCCTTGGAGTTCTTGAAGGAGAAAGAAGATTTTGAAAGAGGAGGAACTACAATTCCAAGAAGATTCATCTACAAAGAAGATTTTCAAAGAATTTGCTAAGTTCTTTCTTTCCTTTTCAATTCTGGAATTTCTCTGTATTGTATTTGTTATTCTGATTGAATATGTGTAACTAAATCTGAATTGGTTGAGGGTGATTTCAAAGCCCTTGATATGGATTTTGTGAGTTGATTGTGTAAGAAATTGTTATCCAATTCTCTAATTGAAGTTGCTTGTATTTTCCATATCTAATGCTTATGATTGCTTACTGATTGTATTTGGAATGGCCAACTGAATATAATCTGTTGTTGTCTATTGCTAGATTAGAAATCTTGATCCGTAATTGTCATGAATTTTGAATCATTAGTAGCAAAATGTGATCAAAGATTACAATTGGAAAATACAACCTAGGTTTAATAATCCGAACTTGTGTGATTATTGCTTAGATCAACCTATCTTTCTCATCGTAATGCTTCTATGGAATTAAACTTAGAGAGCTTGTTCTAGGTTGTTTAATGGATAGAGATTAAATAAAGAGCTTGTTTTATTTAACAACAAAGTAAGGAAAGATGGGATAACAGAGCTTGTTGTTATCTACAGTTGATAACTTCAATGCTGTAATTGGATTACAATTCTATGTTAATTCACAAATTCATATCTTGTGGCAGAGAAAGAACCCTTAACCAAGTGTCTCTCATTGATCTTTAATTCAAATTAACTTCTGTTTTGTTATTCTTAATTTGCATTCTTATTTCATTTAGTTAATCATTCAACAAAACCCCCACTGTTTAGTTTATCGTTGCTGGAAAATAACGAATTCAATTAGAATCAATCCTCGTGGGAACGATATCTACTTATCACTTTATTACTTGTGCGACTAGTATACTTGCTAGTTTCGAATGCATCATATGCTAATAATGACATCCAAATAGGTAGCTCGGCTGCTTGTTGAAAAATTTGACAATTATGCATAGATATTCAAAAAAAAAGATGATGAAATAAGACACCATAAGTCAAACAAAAGATATAAATTCAAAAATGACAGCTATAAGGCATTAAAATTCAAAAATGATGGCACGCATGCATATGTACAGGTAGTTGTGACTGTGGCTCACATCTTCCTCTGGTTTTACGTCCAGAAATAGCTTAAACACCTTTTATGAGTTGGGGATATGCTTCCTATCCAATTTTCTTATAAAATGGTAAACATGGTCGTTCTGAGTCAGATTCCCAAGACAATAGTGTTTCTGCTCATCTCAGAATTGTGTCCACAATTTAAAAATTTCACGCTGCACAAGTCCATAAGAATGCGTCTCAATAGTCATTCGGATATCATCCAAAGACTCCCTACTCAGTCCATTCTTGATGAACTGTAGTTTATCCTCTCGATTATTAGACAAATATCCCAAGGAGCGGCAACGCTGGTAACAAGTCCATCTTGCACATTTGGGACAAACTTGTCACCTTTTCGCTCTTCGCTTTTTGGTGTAAAAGCTTTTCCCATACCTGGCATGTGAGAAACAAGATTATCTGAAAATTCATAAGAAAATCAAACATTGGCTTCAATTAACCATCGTACATCAACAGGAATACCCTTACACATCAACATCCTTAGTCTTTCTATGCGAGCTTTGTAAATTTTAAGCAAATCATTTTGAGGAAAAGAGGGAAAATGTTTGTGCAGTTTTGAGAGAATGGTATCTATGTGAAGAAAATGAGAGAGAAGAAAAGAAAATGGATGCAAGGTGAGCGACAGTTTTTAGGGAACTGAAAAACCGATTTTAAAAGTCACGGAGTACCGTATCCGCCACTTGACCGGGAAGTAAAATACAAACACACAACTAAAATAAAAGTACATAAAATAAAATGAAAACAAACTAGAAATGATAGCAAAAATCAAAAATGAAAATGAAAATATGGCACAAACGGATGAAATTTGATCAATCGTGATAAAAAAAAGGCCAAAAGAGGAATTTCTTCGAAAGTAATTTACCACGGTAAAAAAATATGTCATTGAGGTGGTACCTCTCTTTTTCCTTTATTTGTGAGAAAGAAAGAGATTACCACTGATTGAGTTTGTTTGTCCTTAAGGCATGCATTCTTGAGTGTGGATGTTTCTTCCTGCCATTTTTCAAAATATGGCTCCCAACTCTTAATCTCCTTCATCTGTACAAAATCAAGCAATGAAAATTCTTTAGAAGCAATGGGCACTAGTTGCATACTTGGTTCAAATGAACTAGTTAACCCAAATTCTGAAGGACTTGAAAAATTCTCATTTTGGATATAGTCTTCCACATTAGTTTTAATCTTATTAGCTTCCTCGTTTTCATCATGCTCGAAAGATTCATTAATATCAAAATTTTGGTTAAGTTCCTTTGCATGATGATTTGAGGGCATAAGTGAGGATTCGATCTCTTCCTTGTTAGGTATAGGTTTATTAACCTCTTCCTTACCCTTTGAGATTGATTCATCATTTTTCTCATAAGGGTTAAGAATATGTTCTTTATCAACCTTACCATCATGAAGATTACTTACCGAATCTTCATCTAGATGTTGCCCACTTGGATTACTCATAAGTGGATTGATGGAATTTGGCTCTGGTTGAGATGGAAACTCACTTTTCTCATGAGTGCTAAATGCAAATGCAAGTTTTTCAATAGCATCATTCAAGTCTGCCATAGTTTGAGCAGTTTGATTATTAAAAGCCTCTTGCTTTGCAATGAATGAATCTAATGTTTCTTGAAGATCCTCATAAGGTGCATAATCATCAGATTTTTGAAAATTTTGATATGATTGAAAGGGAGGTTGGTAAGATTGTGCATGATTATCATTCCTCCAATCAAAAGTCATGTGATTTTTCTATCCAAATTTTGTGAGCAAGTACTAGGATTTGACCTTTGAAAAGTGTTTAAAACATTGGTTTGCTCATGGAGACTTTTCCTAAAGGTAGGCATAATTGGGCAATCATCCGTTGGATGATCACTAGAATTATAAGTGTGACAGACAAGTTCTTGCATAGACCACATTTCTAAGTCCTCGACTTTTTTAGCTAGGGATGTAAATTTAGCATTAAGATCGTGATTCTCCCTAAAATTATAAATGCCTCTACTAGATGTTCTTGGCACCTCATAAGTGCCAACATTGTTCCAATTTTTGGCATTTTTCGCTAGTAAGTCTAGGTAATCCATGGCTTCATCAGGGTCTTTATTTTCAAATTGTCCATTACACATTAATTCTAACATTTGCCTAGCTTGATGTGTAAGACCTTCATAGAAAATTAAAACTAGTCTCCATGTTCCCAAACCATGGTGAGGACAAGTATTAAGCAATGCTTTATACCTATCCCAACATTGGTAAAAGGTCTCGCCTTGTTTTTGAGTGAAATTGATGATTTGCCTTTTGAGAGAATTTATTCTATAGGGAGGAAAGAATTTTTTTAGAAATTGTTGTTGCATTTCATCCAATGAGCTAATAGATCCTGGCCTAAGATTTTTTAGCCATGTTTTAACTTTATCTTTTAAAGAAAAAGGAAAAAGCTTTAATCTAAAGATGTTTATGCTACAATTTAGGTCACAATAAATATTTGCAAAACTCTTTAAATTCTCTCAAATGCAAAAATGGGTTTTCAACATCTACACCATGAAAGTGGGGTAAGAATCGAATGAAATCCGGTTCATGGTTGAAATTTTTTGCATCATGCAGGAAGACTGTGCATGATTGTGCACAAGTTCTTATAAAATTCATGCAGTCCATTTATGTTCTTAGTTGGGTATGAGCATGATTATTTTTTTTAAAAAAAAAAGAAGATGAGTGACTACCAACTAATGCAAAAAGAAAGAAAAGATGAACGCATGCAAGAAAAATGAAAATGGAAAAAAAATGAGAAAAGAAAATACTTACAATTTTGTATGCCAAATTTTACCTTCCCCGGCAACGGCGCCAAAAACTTGACACATCCGAAAAAGGATTGCCTCTCAAGTATAGGA
The DNA here is from genome assembly GCA_013180625.2 of Boswellia sacra. Lineage (NCBI taxonomy): Eukaryota > Viridiplantae > Streptophyta > Magnoliopsida > Sapindales > Burseraceae > Boswellia > Boswellia sacra. The sequence continues at coordinate 34,470 of SNVD02010540.1, forward strand.
TTGTCGAAGTAATAAACCCGGTGAGACCGGGGTCGATCCACGAGGAAGGAAATTTTAGCGCTACAAACTAGAAAGTAAGCAAATATGATATGAATGATTCAAAGAGATGACAAGATAATATCAACAAATATAAGTAAGAACAAGTTCGTAAACAATAAATGAGAATCACACAAGAGAAATCAACACAATAATAATGAAAGCTAAGGTTAGGGGATCCGCCCTTGATATTTCAAATAAGAATAAACAACCCGTGTTAGTTATATGAATTATATTTGTTTTGTTACCAATATTTATAATACTTTTTGTAAATGGGTTCAAGCATCCAATGTGCCAATCTCCACATGTTTACAATAAATCAAGGTTCCTCACTAGATTTATGTCAGTAAGGAAGAACCTATGACATCTAGAAAGGATCCAAGCATTTGATGTGCCAAGGATTGTCGACAATGGATCAAGACCTCCACTTCACAAGTGGTGTCAAGATTGATTAGAAAAATAAATCTAAATAATATAAACAACACAAGATTATGATTATTAAGCACATATTAAAGGGTTAGGGAATTCTTACTCTCATATCAAGGGTTTCACCCTTTCACCTTAGCAAGAGAGAAATTAGAAAGATATTATAAGAGAAAGAAAACAAATTACAAGAAAAAGAAAATTTATTAATAGCATAAAAACACAAGAGAGAAACACAATACAAGATCCCAGGAAGGCCAAGATGCCCTAATGGGTCACAAGGCACCTCTATTTATAGATACATTTAGGGGCAAACTTGTCAAATTACAAAGAAATAATTGTCAAAAATTAGATGCACCAACTTTGACAATTGGGATAATTAGGTGAACTGACTTTGACCACCGATTTTGATATTGAATTATTGAGAATTTTAATCATATATCTTCATGAAAGTCATAGATATTTCTCTCAACTTTCTAGAACATCTTGATTTATAGGATTTGGATACGTATCTTGAGAGATATGGTCAAAATACTGAGGCATGGTCAGGCTGGGCTGAAACTACTGATGGGTTCACTTCAAGCCCATTTTTGGTCCACTAAGAGCCCGAATTTAATAATACTTGTGAAATACAATCTTGTAGATAATTTAATCAGCTTTCCAAAACATTAAGATTTGCATCGTTCTGATCTATAAATAGAAAGTTATGCTCAATTTACCGAACCTACATCAAAATTGAAATTAAGAGAAAGTTAATTCAAAAGATGTAAAGACTACAAATCTGCTTAAGTTGAGGAATTTAATGACACTATTAATACAATATGATGAATTAAGCTCTTATTAAACATATATATTTAAGTGTTTATCAAGATTAGAAGGGAAGAAACCAAAAGGAATGTTGTGTTAGGATATCGTAAAATGGAGAACTCAACCCTAGTTAATGTTGGACCTGATGAGAGTGCATTGGTTGCTAGACAAAAATATCAAAGAAGAGATGATAATAAACTTAAAGTATGGTGTGATTTTTGCAACAAACCTAGGCATACACGGGAAACTTGCTGGAAAAACTATGGTAAACCAGCTAATTGGAAGAGCAGAATTCCTACTAAGACTGGTTAAGGCTATCTAATGGGAGGAAAAAATCAGTTATCAAACAACGGGGGAAATGTTGAATTATAGTCTGCCTTCATAAAAGAACAGTTTGAACAACTGCACAGGTTATTGAATCAATCTCAATCTCATTCAAATCCTTCATCTTCTTACAACCTAGCTCAAAAAGGTAATCATTCCATTTCCTTGAATGTTTCTAATTCAAAACCAGTACCTTGGGTCATTGATTCAGGTACTACTGATCACATGACTAGTTTATCTTATTTATTCTCTTCATATGTTCCTTATTCTAGTCATTAAAAATAAAAATTACTAATGGATCCATATCATCAGTGGCTAGTAAAGGAACTATTCTTATCTCAAAAGACTTAATCTTACCTCCTATTTTGCATAACCTCTTATTTAATATCTTGTGTATTAGTAAGTTGAATAGAGATATTAATTGTATTGTAAAAATATCTCCTTCTTACTATGAATTTCAAGATCAGAGTTCAGCGATGAAGATTGGCAATGCCAGAGAGGTTGATGAATTGTATTGCCTCAAGGAAAATATTACAAGTAGACAAGCTTTGGCATTAACTAGTGATTTTTCTATTTCTGGTGATGAAATAATATTGTGACACTTTAGGCAAGGACATCCAAGTTGTAAGTATTTAAAGACTTTGTTTCCTTTTTTGTTTATTAATAAAAATACTTCTCATTTTAAATGTGAAATCTGCACCTTATCTAAACATCATCGCTCTGTTTTTCCTGCACAACCATATAAGGAATCAAAACCTTTTTCTATCGTGCATAGTGACATATAGGGATCCTCACGAGTTATAAATATTTCTGGAAGCAAATGGTTTTTAACATTCATTAATGATCATACAAGATTGTGTCAGGTTTATCTTTTAAAAGAAAAATCAGAAGTTGAGTCTTTTATAAAAATACCTCTCAGCCAATGGCATCTTCCATCAAACTTCATGCATTAATACTCCTCAACAAAATGACATTGTTGAATGAAAGAATAGACAACTATCAGAAGTAGCTTGATATATCATGTTCACCACCTCTGTCGCATAAAAATTTTGGGGGGAAGTTGTCCTCACAGCCTTATATCTGATAAATCGTATGCCCACCAAAGTCTTGAATTTCCAAACCCTATTAGAGTCTCTAATCTCTTTATACCCACAGATTAGAATTTTTAACTCTTTACCTCCAAAAGTATTTGGTTGTATTGCTTTTGTACATGTTCATTCTTAAAATAGAAGCAAATTTATCCAAGGGCTTTGAAATGCATTTTTCTGAGTTACTCACCAACTCAAAAGGTATATAAACGTTATGATCCTACTTCCAAAAAAATTTCACCTCTTTTCAAGTCACATTTTTTTTTTAACAAAAACCTTTCTTTCGCATAAGTAATCTTTAGGGGAGAGCTTAAAGTTGGAAGATCATTTTTGGGAAGTTTTGCCTTTACCTTCATTTTTATCTTATTCTCCACCTATGCCTAATGTTTTGCATGTGCCTATTGCATCATCTAATCCCTTATCCATAACTCCGATTCCAAGTTTGTCTAGTGTGCCATCAACAACTTCATCTTCAAGGAAGGATCACCCAAAAAAAAAAAAAAGGAAATGCAATTTAAGCTCCCTGTTTAATCAAGACAAAAACCAAAAGAAGTAATCCATCATCCAATTCAACTCTAATCTTTCACTTCAAATCCTAAAATTGAAGAAGTAATAGGTAAGTCATCTTTTATTGATCATATTCTCCCTAATTATGATGATATTGACATTCTAATAGCCCAAAAAAAATGTACCTGAACATGTACTCTTCATCCGATATCAAAATTTTTGTCATATCACAGACTATCACCTCTTTTCAAAACTTTTACCATTAACCTTACTTATACAAAGATTCCTAAATTTGTGCAGGAAGCACTAGCAATTCTAGAGGGGAGAAAGATAGTATATGAAGAGATGAGGGCTTTGAAAAAAAATAATACTTATGAGGGCTTTGAAAAAAAAATACGTAGAAATTGTTTGATTTACCGTGAGGAAAGAATATAGTAGGTTGTAAATGGATTTTTACAATCAAATATAAAGTGGATGGGAAACTTGAACGCTACAAAGCTCGACTTGTAGCTAAGGGTTATACTCAAGGGATAGATTATGAAGAGACATTTGCACTGATAGCAAAAAAGAACACAATAAGAGTTTTATTATCTCTATCTGCTAATTCGAATTGGTCTCTTCAACAACTTAATGTGAAAAATGCATTCCTCAATGGAAAATTAGAGGAGGAACTATATATGGGTCTACCACATAGGTTTGAAGGCATAAATGACTTGAAAAAGGTATTTAAGTTGAAAAAATTTCTTTATGGGTTAAAGTAATCCTCTAGGGCATGGTTTGACCGGTTCACTAGGGCAATTTGTAAGTATGGTTATTCTTAAAGTTAGATAGATTACACTCTATTCACTAAACACTATAGTAATGATAACATTACAATCCTAAATGTGTACATTAATGACATTATCTTGGCCAGAAACAATAAGGAAGAAAAGAAGAATTTAAAGAATTTCCTAGCAAGAGAATTTGAAGTAAAGTATTTGGGAACTCTTAGGTATTTTATGGGTATAGAAGTAGCAAGATCTAGCAAGATATCTTAGTTTCTCAATATGAATATGCTCTTGATTTACTTAATGAGATATGAATGCTAGGGTGTAAAGTTGGAGACATACCAATAGATCCTAATCACAAGCTAAAGGAGTAAAATTGAAGGTATTCCTACAAATCATGGTAGATATCAAAGGCTTGTGGGTAAGTTAATCTATCTTTCCCATATAAGACCTAACATTGCATTTGCTGTAAGTGTAGTTCGTCAATTTATGCACTCACTATGTGAAGAGTATCTAGAAGCTATGTACAAGATTTTGAGCACTTGAAGCGAACTCTTGGTAGGGTTCGTTTTATAGGAAAATTGGGTATTTGAAGTTGCAAGCTTACATTGATGCTGATTGGGCCAATTCAATTGATGATCGAAGATAAACATTTGGGTGCTGCACATTTTTAGGTACTAATGTGGTGACTTGGAGAAGTAAAAAACAGTTTGTTATAACTAGAAGCAATGCCGAGGCAAAGTTTAGGGCGGTTGCTCAAGGAATATGTGAATTTTGTGGTTGAAAAAATTGCTTGACAGACTAAAAATTCCATTTGAAACTCCTATGAAACTATCTTGTGATAATAAGTTTGCAATTAATATTTCCCATAATCCTGTACAACATGATAGAACTAAACATCTTGAAGTAGACAGGCATTTCATAAAGGAAAAGATCGAAGATGGATTGGTTTGTTTGCCATTTATTCCATCAAGTTGCTGTCATTTTGATAAAAGGATTTCAGAGACAAATGTTTGATTCACTGAGTAGCAAGCTAGGATGATAGATATCTTCGAACCAACTCGAGGAGGAGTGCAAAAAAATGCTATAAGCTTCCTGACTGTTTTGAATTCATGTTTTGTTTTTATATTTTATTTTATTATCGTTGTTTTATTGTTATCTTTTCTGTACAAAAGACTAATCTTAACTTATCTTTACCAGTACAACTAAACTTCGTTGACTATAAATATTGTGTCGTGACTATATATCAAATATAATAAAGATTTTCTTCTTTTAATTGTTTAATGCTCTATTTTTTTTATCAGTTACGGATGTGTGTTCTCTTACAAGGGTAGGGAAAAATTTTGGGAACTAGGGGCATGTTTGGTGCTCAACACTGTATAGTACTATTTTTCTACATTGTATTAAATAATATAATACATGTGTTTGGTGCTAATTTAGCATAGTATTAATTAATACAAAGTATAAGTCTTAGATGCATCAACATTGTATTAAATTATGTAGAGTTAATCCATGATATTAGCATTACATTGTATATCACTAATAAAAAATGTCAAAATTATCCCTATAAAATTCTATATATCCAACAATGCCCTCTAATTTTTAAAATTTTGAAAATAAATAAAGATTAATTTAATAGATAAATTATAAAATAAAATTTATTTTCTAAAAATAAAGAAGGGATGGAGCGAGTTACCGCCCCTACTGGGTAACATCAGAGGTTTACTGCCTCCGTTGGACCAATTGGCATCTAGCATGCTACCATAAACTCAAATTATCTAATAGGTCCAGTGGGGGCATTGGACCTCAAGTAATTTTTTCAATAATTAGCAACTGTTTGATAAATTACTAAATAACTAATTTTATAAATAAACTAAAAATATATTTATACTTTGTATATCATTTTTACAAAAAAAAAATCTTACTTTTTTGTATAAATTAATACAATACATGAGTATATCAAACACTATATAATTTTGACATAACATTATTTTTAGTACTATACAATGCAATGCTATATAATATAACACTATACTATACTATACAATGTTGCGTACCAAACATGCCTAGATGCATATAATAATATTATATTATACTTAAAATAAAAATATTAATTAAAAAATGAAATAAATTCATAATTATTTATAATTAATAAATAATATCGTTAGATTAAAAATTATTTAACATTTTTCTAAAAACGTTTAAAAAATATTGGGCTGATTATATCTAATTTTATATTTTATAAAATTTATTTTTTAATTTTCTTATTAATTTCATTCTCATTAGAAAACACATAACAAAATACATTATCTATTATTCAATTTTTTGGGAAAAAAACGTGTAAACAAATATTATATTTTCATTTGATACAAAATATTTTTAAATAAAAAACACAAAATTCAGAACTAAATGGGCCACCAATATAGAGCTACACTATTATTTTTAAAATTGAAACACTTTTCGTTATGCTCTCTTGCTGCTTCGTTCAACCTCTCTCATATTTTATATTAAATAATTTTTATTTCTATTATAATTATTATTTTTAATTCATTATTTTTTCAACTATCATTTGTTTTAAAATGAAACAACAAACAAATACGACTAAATACAAATATCAAAAATTAAATATGTTATCTATCATTTATTTTTTTGAAAAATATGTAAATTTATTTTTTATTTAAATACAAAATTATCAAAACAAAATAACCAAATAAATCGGGAGGGAAATTACTGGGATACGGGAACGTAATATTTGCTAAAGGGCAAAATTGTAAATTAGAGGCCGAAGATATCCTATCTTCCCCAGGGTTGAGTGCAGTGCCTGGAATCTTTGGCACCGAAAGGATCTTCAAAATACACAAAAATTCATACGAGGGAAAAGCAAGATGAAAATGGCGTCCATATCTACATGCTTCACCCTGACGCTGACTCCAAAGTCTCGCCTTCTCTCCTTCACTTCCAAGCCCTCCCTTTATCTTAAACCTCCCGATTCTTTTCCCCGAACCCAAACACTCATTTTCCCCGGAGTCTCCTGGAGAATCCAAAACCCTAGGGTTTTAGTTCCTGTTGTCAGAGCGAGTTCCGATGTCGTCGCCTCCGCTGCTGCCGCCGTCAGACCTGGAAGTGTGGTGGAGAGTGATAAGTTGCCTTCCGATGTTAGGAACCGAGCCATGGACGCCGTGGATGCCTCTGGTGGGAGAGTAACGATTGGTGACGTGGCGAGTAAAGCTGGACTCACTTTGGCTCAAGCTCAGAAGGTTCTCCAGGCTCTTGCTGCTGATACTGATGGCTTCTTGGAGGTAATCACTTGTAATTTACTAATTAAACGAATACGATTGTGGTTTTAATGATTTACTTGAAGTTATTGAAGCAAGCCTTTGTGTTTCCTGAATTCTGGAAACAAGAAAATTGCTTTCGGTTGGACAAAACATTTTTTAAAAATTGATCAAATGCTTTTCTGATATGGCCATTATTTTGCTTGTCTAGATTTTGAAATGGAACTTGTTTCGATATTTATTAGTTCTGTGTCAGGGCAGTTTAGTGTTCTTGATTTTCATGAACGCAATCGCTTTCAAGTTGTTTTTAACAGGTTTCGGATGAGGGTGATGTCCTGTATGTTTTTCCCAAGGATTATCGTGCAAAGCTTGCTGCCAAGTCATTCAGGATAAAAATAGAACCTTTGATTGCCAAGGCAAAGGTATTAATTTTTATCTTATAGTATGCTGAATTTTGATTTCTAAGAAATTTAATTCAAGTCTTCAAATTTGCAGTAGGACCATAATGTGATGCATTCTGTAATTCACAGGCTGGGGCCGAGTATGTAATAAGGGTTTCCTTTGGGACCGCTCTTATAGCTTCAATTGTTCTTGTTTTTACTACAATAATTGCCATACTTTCAAGTAAGAGGTATGTTTTCAAGTTGACACTTAAAATTTTTCAAGCTATGTTGACTTTCTGCTCATACTATTTGATAGAGTGGTTATTATTATTATTCATTTTCTACGTTAGCAAGATGTTGAAAAGTTATTCTTGATAACAGTGATGATGACAATCGTGGAAGACGAAGCAGCAGATCTTATGATTCGGGATTCTCATTTTACTTCAGTCCAAGTGATCTATTTTGGTAAACATTTTCTAGTCTTTCAGAATTCTGAGATTGTTTCAAAATGATACCGTCTAGAAAACCATAAAATGGTGATTCTCCATGGGTGAAAACAGAAACTTTCTCTGTTAGTTATAGCTGTTATTAGCCTTGTTTTAGTTACATGATTTGAGAAGGAAGACCAAATTATATCGGGTTATAAGGATTTTATTGACGGCAAATAATTAACTCTGCTTCTGCATTCAGAATTCACCATTTCTACCTTAATTCATTTTTTACATAAAAAGAGGGTTGTTTCATGCTGCAAGTATTTGTCCTTATTACTTCCCATTTGCTGTAATCTCCTTCCTAGACCCTCTCTTTATCTCTCCTTTTTTGAATGACTTAAAAAAAAAAAAACCATTCTAATTTAGGTAGAATAAGTCCAATACCCAAATTATATTTGTTAATAAACCATATTAGAATATGATAATGCGTGTTTGGGGAATCTTCACTAAAATTCTGAAAACTCCTATTTGATATTGGAATTGTAACCGAGGTGAGTAGAGATGCTACATGTGCTTCACATGTTTGAGGATGGAATTGTGGCATATTGGCAACCAAGGCAAGTTTGAACTTTATCTGGGTGACTTTGGCCTTTGATGTCAGAATAGATTGGGGGAAGTGCAAGGACGAGATCTTTTCATTATTATTATTTTGGTTCCAATAGTTCTTATTAAATATAATTTAGGGAAAAAGAAAATGTATAAACTTTTATTTCTGAATGAATTTTCAGTACAAGGAACAAGGAAATATATAAGAGAAAGACAGCTGGTCTGCCATACAAATATCCCATAAATAAGGAAAGAAAATAATAATCCCTTTGATCAAGGGATGTATAATAAAGACAGCTAATCAACCAGATTTAGTCAATGACTAAATCTGTTTATTTCTGCTAATTAATTCCTGAAAATTAGAAAATTAATTTTTAAAAATCAGAACATTAATTCCTAAAAATGAGAACATTGATTCCTAAAAATCAGAACACTGATTCCTAAAAATCAGATTATTAAATGTAGAATCTTCACACTCCCCTTTAAGCTGGGGAGTAAATGTCAATCATTCCCAGCTCGGATATTAGTAGTTTGAATTTAATTCTTGGAAGGCCTTTTGTAAGAACATCAGCTATTTGAAGATTGGTTGGAGTATGATTGAGACTAAGTATGCCACCCTCAATCTTCTCCTTGATAAAATGCCGATCCAGCTCCACATGCTCAGTTCTGTCGTGATGGACTGACTTTTTAGCAATACTTATTGCAGCCATGTTATCACAAAACACCTTCATTGAAGCGTTTGTAATTCTCAATTCTTCAAGTATTCTCTTCAGCCACATTCCTTTGAAGATTCCTTGTGCGAAGGCTCGAAATTTTGCTTCAGCACTACTTCTTGCTACCACTGTCTGCTTTTTACTCCTCCATGAGACTAAATTTCCCCAAACGTAGGTACAATAGCCAGTTGTAGATCTTCTATCAGTTATGCTTCCAGCGTAATCAGCATCAGTGAAAACCTCAATATCTTTGGTGGTATTTTTCTTAAAAAACAACCCTTTTCCTGGTGACATTTTGAGATACTTAAGAATTCTATTTACTGCCTCTTGGTGAACTTCTTTCGGATCATTCATAAACTGACTTACAAAGCTAACAGCGAACCCAATGTCAGGTCTAGTATGGGAGAGGTAAATGAGTTTTCCCATTAGGCGTTGGTACCCTCCTTTGTCAATGGGTGGACTCTCTTCTTCTAAGCATGCTTTATAACCAGGTTCCATAGGTGTGTCAGCTGGCTTACACCCTAACATACCTGTCTCCTTGAGTAAGTCCAAGACATACTTTCGTTGAGAAACAGCAATCCCTGCTTTTGATCTAGCAACCTCCATTTCTAGAAAATATTTGAGATATCCTAGGTCTTTAATTTCAAACTCTTTAGCGAGTCCCTTCTTTAGATTCTCAATTTCTTCATGAAAATCACCGGTAATAATTATATCATCCACATACACAATGAGAATAGAAATCCTCCCACTTGTAGAGTGCTTGACAAACATGGTATGATCGGCATGCGCCTGTATGTACTCATGTTGCTTGACTGCTCTTGTGAATCTGTCAAACCAAGCCCTTGGTGATTGTTTGAGTCTATAAAGTGATTTTTGAAGTTTGCACACTTTGTGGACGTTGTTCTTGGTCTCAAATCCAGGTGGAATCTCCATATATACTTCTTCCTCTAGGTCTCTATTTAAAAATGCATTCTTGACATCCATCTGATGCAGGGGCCAGTCAAGATTAGCAGCTGGTGAGAGTAGAACACGAACGGTATTTAACTTAGCAACCGGGGAGAAGGTTTCTTGGTAGTCAATACCGTAAGTTTGAGTAAATCCTTTTGCTACCAATCTGGCTTTATATCGATCTATACTTACATCTGGTTTGTATTTGACATTGAAGACCCATGTACATCCCACTGGTCGTTTTCCTTGTGGTAATTCAAAGAGTTCCCATGTGCCATTCTTCGTAAGAGCTCTAATCTCTTCTTCAATAACTGCCCTCCACTCAAGCTTACCTAGAGCTTCTTGAACATTTCTAGGTATTTCAACAATAGACATATTAGTAACAAAGGCACGATATTGAGAGGACAATCCCTTATATGAAACAAACCGATGTATAGGATGTTGAGTGCAGGATCTTACTCCTTTCCTTAATGCAATAGGGATGCCTAAGTCATTATCAGTGTGAAAGTTATGAGTTGAGTTACCTGGAAGTTCTGAACTCGGATTAGTCGGATTGGACTCTTGAGTTTGCTCAGAAAATGTTGGGGACTCCTCTTCTAGGACCTTTTCCCTCCTTGAATAAACACGCAACTCTTTGTTGGTAGTAGTATGATTGTGGATTTCTGGAGTGCGTGTATTGGAAAACATTTCTGAATTTTCCGGTGTGAGAATAGGCAGGGTAGGCTCAGAAGGTCTATATGGTCCGTAGGATGCCTTTTTTTAAGGAGACTCAGTTTCCAACTCATTTTGTAGACTCGGATTAACCGTTGGAATATTAGTGGCAGGAGTAAAGGTAGGCTCGGGTATTGTGACATTAGGCAGCCAAAAATCACATTCATTTGTGTTTGAGTTCTCCCCTGAATGTGGGTTTTATGATAATAGGGTTGATTCTCAAAGAAAGTTACATCCATAGTGATATAGGTTTTCTTGGTAATAGGAGAGTAACATTTATGCCCTTTTTGAGTGGAGGAATATCCTAGAAACAAACATTTTGTGGCTCTAGGATCAAGTTTGCTAGGGTTAGGTTGGTGGTTATGGACAAAAGCAGTGCACCCGAATATTTTTAGCGGAAGGACGGAGAATATTCGAAGCTGAGGATAGGATTGGTAAAGTGTTTGCCATGGTGTTTGAAAATGAATAACTCTAGTTGGCATTCTATTGATGAGATATGTAGCTGTGAGGACAGCCTCCCCCCAAAAATAACTTGGGACATTCATGGTGTACATAATGGATCGGGCCACCTCCAAGAGGTGTCTGTTCTTTCATTCTGCAACCCCATTTGGTTGGGGTGTATTCACGCAAGAACTCTGGTGGATTATTCCGTGGGTTGAAAAGTAATCTTCTAGGATTGAATTGAAATAATCTGTGGCATTGTTAGTCCTAAGGATATTGATTTTAGCTTGAAACTGATTTTGGACCATACTAAAGAAATTTTTCAAGATGATACCTGCGTCTGATTTTTGTCTCATTAAATACACCCATGTTACTCTTGTATGATCATCAATGAAAGAGATAAACCACTTAAATCCAGAAATGTTATTAACCCGATAAGGTCCCCAAATATCACTATGAATGATTGAAAAAGGATGAGATGTTTTATAACCTTGGATTGGATAATTGTTTCTCACATGTTTTGAAATTTGACATGCCTCACATTGAAAGTGTTTGGTGGTTTTGTCATTGAATAAACTGGGAAACAACTTTTTCAGATAAAGAAAATTAGGATGTCCTAATCTATAATGCCACAACATAATAGCATTTTCATTATCGGACAAACCAGGAAATGACACACTACTAGCAGATA
>SNVD02010541.1:0-45817 GCA_013180625.2 Boswellia sacra
ACATTTCAAGCATACAGATCCATGCATCATTTATCATTTTCCAAGAGTTATTCTTAATTCAATCATTCTCTTATCATCGACCCACAAAATTCAAGAAAAGAGGTACGTGGCGTTGTTACACCTGAGTCAAGATTGTATATTTCAACAATCCTTAGGACCAGTCGCCCGCAGACTTAAGGTTTCCAGCCTATATACCTTTATTATGAAAGAACAAAACAAGAAACAAGACACTTCAAATAACATGAAATAAACAAACTACAGATTTATTTAGAGAGAATGCGTTTCAAGGGTTAAAGAAACCCCATATTCTGCCATTCTCAGGTTTTTCCACAATTGTTTTTTTTTTTAAATCAAAACTGATAAAGATAAAAATACATAACAACTCTAAATTACGCAAAGCTAAACTCACTCATAAAATAACAAAGTTCAACAAGTCAGCAAACAAAAACAATTTAGTTAGAATGGGTCTAAAAAGTTTAGAAGTTAGCCTCCTTATTCAGCCATTATGGATTGAAGAGATCCAGAATGCGTTTCAAGAGAACTTGAACTTTTTAAGCCACACTCTAAAAACCGAGATTAGAAAATATTACCTAGGACGAAAGAAATAACCTGAAAAAGCTCAAAAGAAACGACATGAAAAATCTCAAATAAACACACTAAAAAGAAAGCAAACGAAAACAAAGCAAACCAGCTGATAGAGATTACAGATGGAGCGTTAAATCCAGTTTACGCCTCTTATTGTCTTCTCCAAACCAATCAATCCGAGCTGTTGTTGGATCAGGCGAATAGACGAATTCTTGTAATTTGTCAATTAACTCCCCTGCCGTTGAAGCTGTAACCAGGATTTGCCTTGCTGACGGTGAGATGAAATTTTTTTTTCTACAGTTTGATCAAGAAAGGACAACAAACCATCAAAAAAATTATTGACATTTAACAAACCAATGGGTTTCCGATGGATGTTTAGCTGTGCCCAAGAGGTGATTTGAAATATCTCCTCTAATGTACCATAACCACCAGGCAAAGCTATAAATGCATCGGACTTAAACAACCATATGTGCAATACGCTCATGCATGCTAGAGACCTATAACTCCTCCCCTATGGTGTTGCCTACGATATCTCGTACAGCTAATGGTTTAGGGATAATGCCGAGAACTTTGCTTCCTCCTAAGGATGCAGCTGTCGACACACAGCCCATTAACCCAAGACTACTCCCTCCATAAATCAAATGAATACCCCTCGCAGCTAATGTCCTACCAAGATCAAGAGCTGCTGTTGTAAACTCTCCATCTTTACCAAATTGCGATCCACAAAGTACGCATATATTTTGGAATCGCCAAATTGGTGTTTTCTCCATTTCTAAAAGTGCTCTAAACTTGTGCAAGACAATGATGTACGTTAGGTATTATGCGATTCAAGTGCAAGACAGGTTATAAAATGACATTTGAGAATATGCAAAATGGATATATACACACGTAAAACTCTCAAATTTGACACATGGGGACATAATTTCGGTGGGGGGTGCTCGATGCAGATTTATCGCCCCAAAATTTGAAAAAATGAGATATGCTTTCGGCGAGGTTTGACAAAACCTACACACTTGTCTCACACGTGAAGCATGGAAAATGGAGATACACTTTCGGCGGGGGTTGACAAAACCCCCACACTTGTCTCCCACGTGAAGCATAAAAAATAGAGATACACTTTCGGTGGAGGTTGACAAAACCTCCACACTTGTCTCCCACGTGAACTTATGCCATAGGGTAGTCATATGGTTTGTCAAAAAGAAAACTTGAAATTAAAACAAACAAAATCAACAAACAACAACAACACAAAAACAAACATTGATAATCAGATCAAACGAAACAAGAAAAAAATTCGACAATAACAACACACATTCAAATATACAAGTAATTGTGATTGTGGCTCACATCTTCCTCTGGTTTTACGTCCAGTAACGGTTGAAACGCCTTCTCTGAGTCAGGGATTTGCTTCCCATCCAGTTTTCTTATAAACTGGCAAACATGGTCGTTTTTAGTCAGATTCCCTAGACTATAACACTGCAATTCATCACGAAATTGTGTCCATAAATTAAGCAATTCACGCTGAACAAGTCCACAAGAATGTGACTTGAGAGTTAACAAAACATTATCCAGCGACTCATTACTCAAACCATTCTTAATAAATGAAAGTTTATCTTCTCTATTCCTGGACGCAAAACCTAATGAACGACAAGTCTGGTTACACTTCCATCTAGCACATTTATAACATACTTGTAACCTTTTCGCTCTTCGCCTCTTGGCGTAGTAGCTCTTTCCTAGACCAGGCATGTATTTTGCGCGATTAATGTCCGGCTCACCGGACAATCTCACCTTGGCTTCGATAAGCCATCGGATATCAGCAGGCACATTTAAGAGCATCAATGACCAAAGTCTAGTCATCCGTACTTTATAAATTTTAAACACAGCATTTTGAGGAAGTGAAGGGAAATATTTACGAAGGTTCGATAGGAAGATATCAGCATCCATTGAAGAGAAGAAAAGGAGAGATATTACCGATAATGCGATTGAGTTTGTTCTTCTCCCATATATGCACGTTTCAAAACCTTCGAACAATGGCTTCAACTCCCGTTTGAATGTTTCCTCAAGCTGTTGCACAATTGAACTCGAAGCACGGAATAATCAAATTAAACACAAGAAAAGAAACGAAAAGAAAAGAAAAGAAAATAGAGACACATAAAAGAAATAAAAACACAAGAGCAAAAGAAAGTCAAAAAACAAACAACAAAGCAAATGAGACAAATGGCAAAGAGAGATAAAACCTGATCAATTATAATAGCCCATGAGAGGAATCTCCTCGAAACACAAAAATTGATCAATACTACCTTCTTTTCTTTGTCTCTTTTATTTATATTTCAAAAACATTGGGTTGCCTCCCACTAAGCGCTTAGTTTAACGTCCTCAGCCTGACGTTATCTGTCCTCACCCATCAAGATAAGTTGGCTCGTAGAGAGGTACCTCATCGATGTCGTGCATCACTGAATTCTCATAGTAAGGCTTCAACCTGTGCCCGTTCACCTTGAATACTTTATCCGTTTTTAAGCTCTTGATTTCCACTGCACCATGGGAAAAAACATTAGTAATAACAAAAGGTCCAACCCATCGAGATCGTAATTTACCTGGAAATAACTTGAGGCGAGAATGAAATAAAAGAACTTTCTGTCCCACTTCAAAATTCTTCCTAGAGATCATTTTATCATGAAATGCCTTAGTTCTCTCCTTGTAAATTCTGGAATTCTCATATGCATCATTTCTAAGTTCTTCCAATTCTTGCAGTTGAAGCTTCCTTTGTTCTCCAGCAGCATCCATCTCCATGTTACAAAGCTTTACTGCCCATCATGCTTTGTGTTCGAGCTCTACCGGAAGGTGACATGGCTTACCATAGACTAACCTGTACGGAGACATACCAATAGGTGTCTTGTAGGCAGTCCGGTATGCCCAAAGTACATCATTAAGTCGTAGGCTCCAATCTTTTCTGTTCGGATTCACTGTCTTCTCGAGAATAGACTTGACTTCTCGATTTGAAACTTCAACTTGACCACTAGTTTGTGGATGATATGCAGTAGACAACTTGTGAGTGATGTTGTATTTCTTGAGCAAGGCTTCAAATGATCGGTTGCAGAAGTGTGTCCCTCTATCGCTAATCATGGCTCTTGGTGTTCCAAATCTCGCAAAAATGTTAGATTTCACAAAATCTACAACAACTTTAGAATCATTAGTTCTCGTAGCTTTTGCTTCCACCCATTTAGAAACATAATCCACAGCAAGTATAATGTAAACATTACCAAAAGATGAAGGAAAAGGACCCATGAAATCAATACCCCACACATCAAAAATCTCGACACTAAGTATAGGGGTTTGTGGCATTTGATTTTTGGCACTTAAATTACCTGTCCTTTGACAACGGTCACAAGCTTTGCAGAATAGATATGCATCTTTGAACAATGATGGCCAGTAGAATCCACAATCAAGAACTTTAAGGGCTGTTCTTTTTGGTCCGAAATGACCTCCACATGCATAAGAATGACAGAAGGTTAAAATTGAATTAAATTCAGATTCATAAATGCACCTTCTTATCACTTGGTCAGAACAATGCTTCCGTAAGTACGGATCATCCCATATGTAATACTTGGCAATGTTCTTGATCTTGTCTCTTGAGCTCGAGTCAAGTCATGTGGTAGCTTTTTGGTAACTAAGTAGTTGACAATATCTGCATACCAAGGGGCTACTACATTTAGAGACAACAATTGTTCATCTGAAAAACTTTCTTGTAATGGCAGTGCATTCTTATCATGGACAATGCGACTGAGATGGTCTGCAACTAAGTTTTCACTTCCCTTCTTGTCTCTTTGATTTCCAAAGTCAAACTCTGTAAAAAGGAGATCACCTGATAAGCCTTGGGCAGGGGTGACTTGGTTTTGCATCTTTCTTTGTGAGCACGTACCTCAAAGCTGCATGATCAGAATAAACGGTTACTTTAGTACCAATCAAATAAGATCGAAACTTTTCTAAAGCAAAAATAACCGATAGCAGCTCTTTCTCAGTGGTAGAATAATTAAGTTGAGCATCATTTAAAGTCCGAGATGCATAGTAAATGGCATGTAGAATTTTGCCAATTCGTTGACCCAAAACGGCACCCACAGCGTAGTCACTTGCATCGCACATGATCTCGAATGGATGATTCCAATTCGGAGATTGGATTACTGGAGCTGAAGTCAAGAGTTCCTTCAGTTTCTCAAATGCCTCTTTGCATTTCTCATCAAATTCAAAGGCCACATCATTCTGTAATAATCTGCATAGGGGCAATGCTATCTTCGAGAAATCTTTGATGAATCTACGATAAAAACCTGCATGACCAAGAAACGAACGAATATCCCGCACACTTGTGGGAGGTGGTAAGGAACATATAAGATCTATCTTGGATTTATCAACCTCTATACCCTTAGCAGAAATAACATGTCCCAAAACTATACCCTGATCTACCATAAAATGACATTTCTCCCAATTCAGAATAAGGTTAGTTTCTATACATCTTTGAAGTATAAGGGTAAGGTTGTCAAGGCATTTATCAAAAGAATCACCAAAAACATTAAAGTCATCCATAAATACCTTAATAATGTTCTCAATATAATCAGAGAAAATACTTACCATACACCTTTGGAAAGTGGCAGGGGCATTGCAAAGACCGAATGGCATGCGTCGATCGGCAAATGTACCGAATGGGCATGTGAATGTAGTTTTCTCTTGATCCTCAAGGGCAATGACAATCTGATTATATCCTGAATAGCCATCAAGAAAACAATAATGAGAATGACCTGCTAATCTCTCCAGCATTTGATCAATGAATGGCAAAGGAAAGTGATCCTTGCGAGTTGCAGAATTGAGCTTTCGATAATCAATACAAACTCGCCACCCGGTTTGGATACGAGTGGGAACTAGCTCATTATTGTCATTCTTAACCACCGTAACACCAGATTTCTTTGGAACGACTTGGACTGGACTTACCCACTTGCTATCCGAAATTGGATAAATCACACCCACATCTAACAATTTCAGGATTTCTTTCTTGACAACTTCCATCATGGGAGGATTCAACCTCCGCTGTGCTTCTCTAGTGGGCTTGGATCCCCTTCTAACAAGATGCGGTGCATGCATATAGGCTGGACTAATACCTTTGATGTCAGCGACTGTCCACCCAATGGCGTTTTGTGATCTCGGAGCACTCGGATGAGTTTCTCTTCTTGTAATGGTGCAAGACCCTTTGCTATTATGACTGGCAAAGTATCTTTCTCACCTAGGAATACATGCTTCAAATGATCTGGAAGAGGCTTAAGCTCCAAGGCAGGTGCTTTCATCACGGAAGGTAGAAGTTTCTCATTAGATAAAGGCAATTCAATGTACGAAACATCATACCTGTTTGTGGTGATAGCTATAGTCTCATCCAAGCTTGCCACAGCTTCCTCCACTTCTTTAGACACTTGTATCAACTTCCTCGATTCTCTGGAATTTTCTGCCCCTATGTGCTCACTAATGGCTACTTCCAATGCATCCTTGCGAGTTAACTCAAAAAGTTGTTGTGCCAAAGAATCAATAACATCAACTGCAAAAACAGAATGCAAGTCACTAGGGTACCTCATTGCCTCAAAAATATTGAAACGAATCACCTCGCCATCAAACTCCATGGTGAGAGTGCCATCATGAACATCAATCTTCGTTCGGGCAGTTTTCAAGAATGGCCTCCCCAAAAGAATCGGTGTTGGATTGGGAGATGTCTCATCCTCCATTTCCAGAACATAGAAGTCTGCTGGAAAAACCAATTGATTTACCTGCACAAGCACATCTTCCACAACTCCTTTGGGATATGCATTAGAACGATTAGCAAGTTGAATTACAATACCAGTTTCCGCAAGGGGTCCAAGATTCAAAGAAGCATAAATAGAATATGGCATGACATTAATAGATGCTCCTAAATCTAACATAGCTCTTTCAAACTTGGTATTACCAATAGTGCATGGAATGGTGAACGTACCTGGATCTTTGCATTTCGGAGGAATTTTTCTTTGCAATACAGCTGAAACATTTTCTCCCCACACTTACCTTCTCATTTCCTTTCAACTTCCTCTTGTTGGTGCATAACTCTTTGAGAAATTTTGCATAACGAGGCACTTGCTTGATAGCATCCAGAAGTGGTATGTTTACCTCGATCTTGCGAAAAGTTTCCAGGATTTCTTGTTCTTGTTCCTCCTTCCTTGATTTTGCAAATCTGCTAGGAAAAGGTGGAGGAGTAACATATGAAGGAATATGGGTTTTAGGATTTACCTTAGAAGATGATGTTTTATTCATGGTGGAGTGGTGTCATCCCCTTCATCAGTTTGTGATTTCTTTGGTGGAATCTCTAATTGCTTCCCACTTCTCAAAGTTACAACACTAGCATTCTCTCTTGGATTGATCACCGGCTGAGAAGGTAATTTTCCTGAGCTTTGACTCTCAAATTTGCTCATGTTAGTGGCCAATTGTCCCATTTGATTTTCAGGTTTTGGATACTTGCCCTAGTTTCCTGCTGAAATTGCATTGTGTTAGTGGCAAGTGCTTTAACAATATCCTGGAGAGACATACCTAAATTTTGTGGAGCTGGTTGTGGTGCTGGTTGTGGTTGTGCTTGAAATGGTTGCTGCACCCTTGGTTGATTGAAACCTGGTGGTCGATTTGGTATGGCATTTGGGGCAATTGGTTGATGATTCCCATATCTTAAATTAGGGTGATCTCTCCATCCAGCATTGTAAGTATTGGAGAAAGGGTCATACCTTTGCCTTGGTTGTCCTGGAAATCCACCCATGGCATTGGCTTGTTCTGTATCTCCTTCTTGCAAAGTTGGACACATGTCGGTTGGATGGTCCATGGCAGAACATACCCACATGCATAAGATTGCTGCATATGTCCTACAGCCATTTTTTTTACAAGAGAGGTAAGTTCACAAAGTTGTTGTTCAATGTTTGAAGTACTTACCTCATTTACTCTTTTTGATAGTTGTGGCTCAAATTGACTGCTGAATTGTTGGGAGTTCGCTGCCATGTCACTAATCAAACGTCTTGCCACGTTCGGTGTTTTATTAACTAGTGCTCCACCACTAGCAGCATCAATGATACTCCTTTCCATTGGTAAGAGACCCTCATAGAAATATTGAATTAGGAGTCCATCACTAATTTGATGGTTTGGACAGCTAGCACATAACCTTTTAAATATCTCCCAATATTCATGAAGTGAGTCTCCATTGTGTTGTCGAATGCCACTAATATCTTTTCTAATATTTGTAACTTTCGAGGCTGGAAAGTATTTCTCCAAAAAGAGTTTACTCATCTCATTCCAAGTGGTAATGGTACCTGGTGGTAGATAGTATAGCCAATCTTTTGCCGAATCTGCTAATGAGAATGGGAAAGCTCTCAATTTAATTTGCTCTTCAGAAACGCCGGTTGGCTTCATACTTGAGCATACCACATGAAATTCTTTGAAGTGTTTGTTCGGATCCTCTCCTGCAAAACCATGAAATGTAGGCAAGAGATGAATCAGTCCAGATTTAAGTTCAAAATCTATCTCAAAATTGGTGCTTATGCATAGCGGTTGTTGATCAATAATTGGAGCCGCTAACTCCTTAAGAGTCTGATCGTTTTCCATCGCCATTGCTTCCGATTCAGATTTGATTGAACTGCAAGAAGATGGGAGGGAAGTGTGTCGTGCAAGGTCAAATTCTGGAGGTGGAGTTGAAATTGACCGATTTAGCCTTAAATTCGAGGATTAGAGACACTCCTTAATTCTCTTAAGTCGTTGATCCGCTTCTCCCTCGGATATAAAAGCCTAAACACAAACACTCAGGAAATAACAATCAAGAATCAGTAGTAAAAACAGAATAACAAATTGATTAGAAAATCAATCCCCGGCAACGGCGCCAAAAACTTGGTGCGTTCGAAACTAGCAAGTATACTAGTCGCACAAGTGATAAAGTAATGAGTAAGATATCGTTCCCACAAGGATTGATTCTAATTGAATTTGTTATTCGAAAGCAAAAATAGAATAAACAGGGGGTTTTTTTTTATTGATTAACTAGATGAAATATTAATACAAGTAAAGAATAACACAATGCTAAGTTAATTTGAGTAAAAATCAATGAGAGAAATCTGGTTAAGGGATCCTTCTCTACCACAAGATATGGATTTGCGAATTAATTGTAGAATTGTCATCCAATTACACCATTGAAATTATCAACCGTAGATAACAACAAGCTCTGTTATCCCAATCTTTCCTTACTTTGTTGTTAAATAAAACAAGCTCTTTATTTAATCTCTATCCCTTAAACAACTCAGAATAAGCTCTCTAAGTTTAATTCAATGGAAGCATTACGATAAGAAAGATAGGTTGATCTAAGCAATAATCACACAAGTTCGGATTATTTAACCTAGGTTGTATTCTCCAATTCCAATCTCTGATCACAATTTTGCTACTAATGATTAGAAATTCAAGATAATTACGGATCAAGATTTCTAGTCTAGCAATAGATAACAACCAGATTTTACTCAATTGGCCACCCAAATACAATCCAGCAAGTAATCATAAGCATTAAACATGGGAAAATACAAATTGGATAACAATTCCTTGCACAATCAATTCATAAAAACCATATCAAGGGCTTTGAAATCACCTTCAACCAATTCAGATTTAGTTACACATATTCAATCAGAATAACAAATACAATACAGAGAAATTCCAGAATTGAAAAGGAAAGAAAGAACTTAGCAAATTCTTTGAAAATCTTCTTTGCAGATGAATCTTCTTGGAATTGTAGTTCCTCCTCTTTCAAAATCTTCTTTCTCCTTCAAGAACTCCAAGGATGAGAGAAATCCAGAAATGCAGCCTCCTCCCACGTTTTCCCCTCTTCAAGTTATGAAAATAAAACCCTAAAATGTGTTTAAATACTCTGCTACAGTAACGTGCTACAGTGTCCCGTATTATACATGCTACAGTGATGTGTGGAATTACATTTCTACACTTTTCACACTGTTTTGATTACAACTTTCGGTACACTGAATGGATTCATAAACCGTAAATTTCTCCAAAAAGTAGACTACGAGAGCTTTTTAACGGTATATGATATGTCATCGGGTTCATTGTATATCAATACAATTAAATCCGAGAAGATGGTTGACTAGCAGATGTGAAAATGAAGGGTTTTACTCCATTTTTGTGCAAGTTGCTCCAAAACTCCTACAAACATCAAAACCACACAAAAACATAAAAATACCAAGGAATATAGCAAAGAAACATGGACGAATTGATATGAAAATAATATATAAATAGACACTTATCAGCTTGGATCCTTCTTCCAACAAGAATTGGTGCATGCATATGGCTGGGCCTTGGATGTTAGCAATCGTCCACCCAATAGCTATTTTGTGATCCGTAAGTATTCGGACGAGTTTCTCTTCTTGTATTCGTGCAAGGCCCATTTCCATTGTAATTGGCAAAGTATCATTCTCACCCAAGAATCCATGATTCAAATGATCTGGCAGTGACTTAAGCTCCAAGGTATTGGCTTTCATCACAGAAGGAAGAAGTTTCTCATTAGATAAAGTAAATTGAATGTACGAAACATCATACCTATTTGTGGTTATTGCTATGGTCTCATCTAAGCTTGCCATAGCTTCCTCCATTTCTTTGGACACTTGTATCAAAATTCCTGACTCATTGGAAATTTCTGTCCCTATATGCTCACTAATAGCTACATCCAATCCATTCTTGCGAGTTAACTCGAAATATTGTTGTGGCAAAGAATCAACAACGTCAACTGCAAAAACAGAATGTAAGTCACTAGAGTACCTCATTGCCTCAAAAATATTGAAACATATCACCTTGCCATCAAACTCTATGATGAGAGTGCCATCATGAACATCAATCGTGGTTCTAACAGTTTTCGAGAATGGTCTCCCTAAAAGAATCAGAGTTGGATTAGGAGATGTCTTGATCCTCTATTTCAAGGACATAGAAGTTTGCTGGGAAAACCAATTGATTCACCTGCACAAGCACATCTTCCACAACTCTTTTGGGATATGCATTAAAATGATCAGTAAATTGAATGGTAATACCAGTTTTCGCAAAAGGTCCAAGATTTAAAGAAGCATAAATAGAATATGGCATGACATTAATATATGCTTCTAAATCTAACATAGCTCTTTCAAACTTGGTTTTACCAATGGTGCATAGAATGGTGATCGTACCTGGATTATTGCATTTCGGAGGAATTTTTCTTTGTAGTACAGCTGAAACATTTTTCCCCACACTTACTTTCTCATTCCCTTTTAACTTTCTCTTGCTGGTGCATAACTCCTTGAGACATTTTGTATAATAAGGTACTTGCTCGATAGCATCCAGAAGTGGTATATTTACCTCGATTTTGTGAGAAGTTTCCAGGATTTCTTGTTCTTGTTCCTCCTTCGATTTTGCCAATCTGCTAGGAAAAGGTGGAGGAGTAACATAAGAAGGAATAGCAGTTTTAAGACTTACCTGAGAGGATGATGTCTTGTTCATGGTGGAATGGTGTCATCTTCTTCATCAGTTTGTGATTTCTTTGGCAGGACATCTAATTGCTCTCCATTTTGCAAAGTTATCACACAAGAATTCTCTCTTGGATTGATCACCGTTTGACAAGATAATTTTTCTGAGCCTTGGCCCTCGAATTTGCTCATGCTAGTGGCCAATTGTCCCATTTGATTTGCCAGGTTTTGGATACTTGCCCCAGTTTCCTGCTGGAATTGCATTGTGTTAGTGGCAAGTGCATTAACAATATCCTGGAGTGACATACCTGAGTTTTCTGGAGCTGGTTGTGGTGCTGGTTGTGGCATTGGTGGTGATTGCATTTGAAATGGTTGCTGCACTCTAGGTTGATTAAAACCTTGTAGTTGATTTGGTATGGCATTTGGGACGATTGGTTGATGATTCCAGTAACTGAAATTAAGGTGATCTTCCCATCCAGCATTGTAAGTGTTAGAGAAGGGATCATACCATTGTCTTGTTTGTCCTGGAAATCCATCCATGGCATTGGCTTGTTCCATATCTCCTTGCAAAGTTGGATACATGTCGATTGGATGCTCCATGGTAGAATATACCTCACATGCATAAGATTTCTGCATATGTCCTACAGCCATGTTTTCCATAAGAGAAGTTAACTCAAAAAGTTGTTGTTCAATGTTCGCAGTGCTTACCTCATTTATTCTCCATGGCAGTTGTGGCTCAAATCCGCCACTGAATTGATGGAAGTTTACTGCCATGTCGTCTAAACACAAACAATCAAAAAAGAAAAACAAACAAAAATAAGAATTAACAATAAAAACAAAACAACGAATCGATTAGAAAATCAATCCCCGGCAACGGCGCCAAAAACTTGATGCGTTCGAAACTAGCAAGTATACTAGTCGCACAAGTAATAAAGTAATGAGTAAGATATCGTTCCCACAAGGATTGATTCTAATTGAATTTGTTATTCGAAAGCAACAATAAACTAAATGAGGGGGGTTTTGTTGATTGATTAACTTGATGAAATATTAATGCAAGTAAAGAATAACACAATGCAAATTAAAACAGATTGAAAAATCAATGAGAGAAACCTGGTTAAGGGATCCTTCTCTACCACAAGATATGGATTTGCGAATTAATTGTAGAATTGTCATCCAATTACACTATTGAAATTATCAACCGTAGATAACAACAAGCTCTGTTATCCCAATCTTTCCTTACTTTGTTGTTAAATAAAACAGGCTCTTTATTTAATCTCTATCCATTAAACAACCTAGAACAAGCTCTCTAAATTTAATTCAATGGATGCATTACGATAAGAAAGGTAGGTTGATCTAAGCAATAAACACACAAGTTCGGATTATTTAACTTAGGTTGTGTTCTCCAATTGCAATCTCTGATCACAATTTTGCTACTAAGGATTAGAAATTCAAGACAATTACGGATCAAGATTTCTAGTCTAGCAATAGACAACAACCAGATTATATTCAGTTGGCCATTCGAAATACAATCCAGCAAGCAATCATAAGCATTAGATATAGGAAAATACAAGCAAATTCAATTAGAGAATTGGATAACAATTCTTGCACAATCAACTTACAAAAACCATATCAGGGGCTTTGAAATCACCCTCAACCAATTCAGATTCAGTTACACATGTTTAAGAACGTGGTGAATACAATACAACATGGAGACATTCCAGAAAATGAAAGGGAAGGGAAAAACTTAGCAAATTTGATGTAATTCTCTTTGGATTGTAGTTCTTCCTCTTTCCAAGCTTCCTTTCTCCTTCAAGAACTCTAGGAGATGAAAGAATTCCAGAGCTGCAGCCTCCACCACGTTCTCCCCTCTTCAAGTTATGAAAATAAAACCCTAAAATGTGTTTAAATACTCTGCTACAGTAACTTGCTACAGTGTCCCGTATTTAATAACATGCTACAGTGATATATGGAATTACAAATATACACTTCTCATACCATTTTTATCACAACTTTCGGTACATTACATAAATTCTTGAACCGTAAATTTATCCAAAAAATAGACTTCGAGAGCTTTCCAATGGTATATAGCATGTTATCCGGTTAATTGTATATCGATACAATCAACTCCGAGAAATTAGTTGATTAGCAGAGGTGAAAATGAAGGGTTTTACTCCAATTTTGTGTAAGTTCCTCCGAAACTCCTACAAACATCCAAAACCACACAAAAATATAAAAATACCAAGGAATGTAGCAAAGAAACATGGACGAATTAATATGAAAATGATATATAATTAGACACCTATCACAGGTGCAGAAATTTTAAGAATTCATTGTTTGTATTACGGTAGTTTTTAAAATGTACGTATATTTTGTTCCAAAAATATTGTTCCATTTATTTAATTGTTTGAGAGGTCTGTTAATAGCAATGTTAATTACTTTTCTTTTTTACGTATTTTGTAATAATACTCATAGCGCTGTAGCAATAATTAAAATATCTTAGTCAAGCATGATATATACAAATGCCAAAAGCAACTTTTATTTTTTATTTTTATTTTTTATCAGAACCTTGCTTTTTTCTTATCCTGTCCATGAGGCGAGAAGATCAACCTTTTCTTTATAAATTTTATCCTTATATTCACATATGAAGATGTAGTTTATATATGGCCTTGGAGTTTTTTTAACTTTCCTTCTTATTTCTCCTACGTAGTCCCTTGATTTAGAAAATAAATCTTCCATAAATTTTAGAAAACTTAAAGAATATTTCGCTTCTTTAATTTTTACATAAATTAAATTAAACTATTTAAAAAATCAATGGGCTATTGTCACTAATTACCCTCAAGGTTTAGCCTATTGGCACTAGAAAAAATAGTTTACCACTCTTATCAAAAACACCCCTGAAGTTTCCCAAATCCAATCGACTAACTTTCTTTGTTAACTTAGACTCCAACAGAAATTTGAAAAGCTATAACGCCTCTCAACCTGCAAACTTGTATGTATCTGAAGTCAACCTAATAATTATGAAAATTACATGACGAAGTAACCCTTTCAATCCATAAAAGGTTGGAATAGACACTTAGGATTTAATAATCATTCAAAATTTCAATTTTATCCTTAATCAAATTCTTTTAATCAAATATTGTACTCGAAAAGAACAAATTAAGAATTCATCAAAAATCAAGGCCCCCTCTTCATGGTCCAAAACATCTCCATATTTCGTAGTTCCCTACATTTCACATTTCTTTCTTTTTTTTTCTTTTTTTTAATATTAGTTTAACTTATCACTCAATATTAATACTTTTTCAAGAGAAGAATGGATCACTCATACTTTATAATGTTGTTTTGCACCTTCACATTTGCTAATAGAGGACACAAGAAGCGTAACTTGCACTTGCATACTATTGCAACTTGCAAGCAATAATTTGACTTTGACTGATTTATTTATTTTTTTCCATTTTTTTGACTTTTGAAATTCTTATACAATCATATGCAACGAACTAAAATAAAGTTATTAATAAATATTCCATCAACTGTATGCAAATATGGAGCAACTGAAGTAAAATAAACTAGAAAATATGTTTTCGAAAGAAATCTAAGTTTCAATAACATTAGGGTCAATTACAATCCAAAAGAAATATGAGTCCCAACAACATTTTGAACTAACCATTAAAGCAAAGAAACCTATCATCATCAGTAATTAACCCATTGTAAATTAATACTAGAAAAAAGGACTTATGTATGTCCACAAAATTTGGATTCTTTGCTGCTACTACTGCAATGCAATAAAAGAAAATATTGAAACTCAAGAAGATTTATTTAATAGCATTGAAAAATGAAACTCAAGAAGAAAAATATGCTTTCTTAGCTACCATTACTACAACACAATTAAAAAAAAAATTAATGAAACTCAAGAATAAAATATTTTAACTACATGTCAATTATTCAGGAGCTGGAGGTTAGGAGCTACCAATCCGAACCACATCAGCTCCATCTACATTTGCCACTTGAAGAAAGAGAAAACATCAATAGTTAGACTTGAAGCTGAGTATTATGCAAACATATTCAATGCTTCGTAGCTTACAATAGCTACCCAACTGGAGCTCTCTTCAATTGAATTCATTGTGTTCTCAATGCACCTTCTTTTGTTTTGGCCAACCATCCCACATTTGGAGCATTTCACAGTGAAAATCTTACACCTAACATTAGTTTGCTCATCTGGGTCTCTTCTTCTCCTTTTTCTCGGTCTGCTTGCCTTTCTTCTTGTTAAAAGTGGGCCCATTTTATTACAATGCACATCCGGCCATTTCCTCTTATCTAGAATAGGCTTTATCATCTGAGTATGAGTATGTGCAAAATGCTCTTTGTTCAGAATTCTAGCAACATAAGCATTTGGGTTTAACCTTCTCTCATTTATACACACCATCGCATGCCTGCAAGGGATGCTAGAAATCTGAAATAATGCACCACATGCACAAGTTCTATTGTCTAAATCAACCACAGATACCCTTCCGTGGTCCATCACTTCAAACTCCAAAATTTCACCCCACACTATCTGCATATGCACTTCAAACTCCAAAATTTCACCCCACACTATCTGCATATGTCTCCCTTGCTCCCCATTTTTCCTCAGCTTTTTCATCACTTTAGGTAGAGACTTAATGTCCTGCGTCTTTCACCATCAGACCTACCATAAAGGTAAGAAGTTAAAAGCAAATGAAATTATATAAGTTCATTTGAAATAACAAAAGAAAATCATAAAAACCATTATAACCATATTACCTCTCGTTCATCCATGTCATGATTTTTCTTCTAATCTCCTCCAACATTGTGAGGACAGATTTTCCCCTATTTTAATCAATCCCTGAGTTGAAACTTTCTAACATGTTATATGTGACATTTAGGGTTGGCAATGGGGCGGGGCGAGTCCGGGGCGGCAAATATTAATTGAGTGGGTGAAAGGAAATTGAGTACTACTTTATTTTATATTTTTATTTTATTATTATTTTCATTTGATTTTCTTTACAATGCCTAGAAAAAGGAAAAAAGTGTGGTCGGGAAGGTTATAGTAGCAAAAGCCATTGGTGTGTGACTCGGTTTTTTTAAGACTAGGATTCAAAAAAATGGACCGACTTATAGTATGATACTGATTGAATTCAATCAAAGGGATTAAGTCTCTTAAGACTACGACGAGTTAATGACTTAATCTGTACCTTTTTCTTTTTGGTTTTGTATCTTATACAAAATAGTCTAGCATCAAATCGGGTTTTGTACCGATTGAATAGGAATAAAATATTCTAAAAATTCTCCATTGATACGACATGCTGGTTTTTCCATTCATTCCTTTCAGAAACCTATTAGTCCGAAAGCACCGTGGAGAGCTACAAAAGTCCAAAGACCGCCTAATTGACACCGCAACCACGACATATTTGCTTACTTGAACATAATTTAATTTCTTTCTAAATAAAGGGAATGATTAATTCCACAAAAGCAAAAGAAAGAAGTCTTTTTTCACGAGGTAGAACTAGGGGAGGGAGGGGGGGCAAAAAGAAATTGAGTGGATCTAGACCTGCCCCGCCGACCCCTAAAAATTTATATTCTTGCAACCTCGTCCCCCTGTATAAAGTTTATGTAAGTCTTCATTTTATTGGCATTATACAAACTAAATGGTAATCGTATAAATTAGTTATATCATTTTAAAAAATAGTGACCACTAATTACCATTTGATTTTATTAGTAATAATGTTACATACTTTATTAGAAATAATATTAAAAGTATATTATTACTTCTAAACTAGTTAATTGACAATTTTTCAAATAGTTAATAATACAATTAAATAATTTTTCAATAGCATGTTGATTTAATTTCAATCTAATAATAATAATAATAATAAATGATTGACATATACCAATTAATTAATGTTAAATATATTTATAAAATATTAATAATTTAATTAATTAATTTAAATTACGATCAATCATATATTTAAGGTTATAAGATTGTTCTTATCATATTTCTATTTACATATTTAGAAAATAATATATTGATTATATTAAAAGTATACATTTTGGAAATGATCTTATTAATATTGCAATAATTTAATTAATACTTAATAATCTATATCAAGATTGTATATATTATACAAATTTAATTACTAAAAAATATAAATATTTTATTTTGTCATTATAATATGATTAAATTGATGTTAATATACTACAAGATATTAATTATTAATTAAAATATTACTTTTGTCAAAGTATTTGTATTGTTTGTAAAATTATGGAGAATTCACATATATAAAAAGTTAACAAATATAACCTAAAAAATTACTAAACAGTCCTAAAATTTTAAAATTTTACAGATACATCCCTACAATTTGCCTTGGACCCTAACCTGGACCCGCCCCAACTGGGGCAAAATTATTTTGCCCCGGACTCGCCCCAAAATTTTGGGGCGGGGCAAGTTTTACGAGCCACACTGGGGCCCCGGACCCGGCGGGTCAAATTGCCAACCTTAGTGACATTATCAATTTTTAGTCTACAATCAATTCCATGCCTTGACCAGTAGATTGGAGGAATACTACTAAGGTGCTTGTGTGAAGCTCGGAAATTTGTTTCAATTTGTTTCATTGCCCTCTCAAAGTCTAGTCTATTTGAGGCTTTATTAGCCTTCCAAAATAATGTTGTCATATATCCACCAGAGGCATTCTTCTTGCAGTTATTGTAGATATTCATTGCACAAAATCTTCTTCTAGCATAAGGCCAACATTCAGTCAAAGCCGATTGTAGTCCTTTTTGTCTATCAACTATGGAACAAAGTGGAATACCCAGACCATCAACCCCTCGAAAGAACTCCCCTAAAATCATTAAAAACCAAGCCCAAGTGGCTAGGCTGTTAACCTCTCAAACAGCCATTGCTAATGGAAATACATCATTGTTGCAATATAAAGTGACAACGTTTAATAATACTCCACCAAATTGTCTCTTCAAATGACACCATCTAATCCACTTAATGGCCTACAACCCTCAAGGAATCCAATCTTTTGAGCAAAAAACTAATGAAAATGCCATTAGATTTGGGGTTAGAAGATATCAACGATGCATTAGCCCGAACTACAACTTTAGTGTTTAGGCTTGATTGCATGAGTGCATTTGCATATTTGTACATCAAATCATAACTAAGAGAATGATTCTCACCTATGGACTAAAGGGCTTTTTTCTTTGCCCTATATAGCTTCTATTTACTAGGTTCTAAACCAAACTTTCTCTTCAACAATGCAAGCATAAATTTAGTGTCTAGTTTAGGGCTACTCCTAAACTGCTCAACAAAGTAATTAGCAATCCATGTAGAGGTTAATTCGGTAGTGGTAGGTAACTTCATGCATGTATGCTCGGCTTCATACCTCTTAATCTGAAAGTTGTCTGTTTGAAGGATTTTTGAAGCATGTATACGCCATTTGCTCATCTGCACAATCTGCAGTCAGCCTAGACCTCTTATTTTTAATCCTCGTCAATTGTATGCCCTGCTCTACACAGTAGTCCCTCAACACTCTTCTAAAATGGTGTATACCATCAAAGACTTGACCCACCCTGAAATGGACTTTTCCATCCACATGGACCTTAAAATGATTCTTATTGCAAAAAGTTTTCAAGTTGTTTAGTGGGAGCTGCTTCATCATTAGAGTGAATAAAGGACCACAATTCGTCATGTTCACTATCACAATCCCCCATGTAATCTCTAGTTCCGTTTTTATTCTCTCTTTTTCTTAGTACTCTACCATCTCTTCTAAGCTCACTAGATTTCACTTTTACCTCCATCAACTCTTGCAACAGATTAATCACAAGAGCCATCATCATTAACATCCTTGTCATCGACGTTATCTAAAGTACCATCATCATCATCAATATCAACTTGCTCATGCATATTGATTATGAGAAGATCCACTGGATACTGCTCTTCACTAAAAAAAAAAAAAAAAAAAAAAAAGAAAAATTATGTTCATGCAAAAAATATAAATTAACTATGCAATACAGATTGAATTTTCAAACTTAATGATAATGAGACAACATTTATATATACCATGTAGATAAACATGAAACCACAAAAAAAGTGATGCAACATAAAAAAAGGAATAAAAAAATCATTCAGTCAATGTATAATAAAAAATAAACATAGCATTCAATCAATGTATAATGGAAAATAAACATAGTCAATAAAACAAAGTTGTCAACAGTTCATCTGAAACAAGATAATGACAGCTGAAAAGATAACGAAGAACAATACAATTAAATACATTGAATAGAAAAACCAAAAAAAAAAATCAGAAATTATGGTTTCCACGGAACAATAAAACAAACATAAAAAAAAAATCATTCATGAAGTTGCATTAAAATACAAAATAAGACATATTCAATCCATTATTGCGCTGCATAGGCAATGATAAGAAATGATCTTACTAAATTTGTAAGCCACTTCTTCAAAGTGACATTTATAGTAGATTTGAAAAAAAATAAACTATTAAAATAGAACGATGAGTGCCGAGTATAATGCCACCAATTTCTTCTTTTTTCTTCTTCCACGAAACATTTATTCACGCACCGAAGCTCTATGAAGTTGAAGAGTTTTCTTCAACTATTAAACCTCGATTTGTTTGTTTGTTTTTTTTTCTTTTTAATGTTTGACTTTATGTGAAGATGGTGTCCTGCCTTTGCTTCTCCTTTTTATGTCACATGGGTATTTTGAATTACAATTTTAGCCATTGATTACATATGTGCTTGTAATTTGACCAAATGACCCTCATCTGATGGAGTCCAAGTTAATAAAAAAAAGTTAATCTATTGAATTTAGGACACCTCGGGGGTTTTTTTAATTAAAGTAGTAAACTTTGTTTTCTAGTGAATTGCTCAAACGTTGAGGGTAGTTAGTGACATTAGTCCTAAAGTCAATTCCCATTACCATTCTCCTAGACTTGGTACGCTCGTGAACACATGTATAATTTGAAAAAACATATGTACCTTAAAAACTGAGCACATGTATATGTTCTATCTTTTATTTTTGGCTTAATTAATTACAATTTGCCCTCTCAGGTATAAATTAAAAAATGATCATCCTTGTATTACTAGATATTGCAAATTTTCCCTCAATTATAATTGATCTGTAAAAAATGAACTCTGACCATGATTGAAAATATTAATAAAATAAAAAGACTTACATAACCTTCAATTCCAAAATTGACTCAATTAAATAATAAAAATCTATTTAATAAAATAAAATAGTACAAAAATCTAATTCAATTAACCACTGTCATAACAATTCAATTATAGAGTTTCAGGGTTTAGGGTTTCGGGGAGAAAATTTTTCTCTCAATTAGGCTCGCCGGAGTTACTGTTTACTCCGGCCAATTTGCGAATCAGCCTTTCAAATCTACATATGTTGTAGATCGGGATATCCTGAGACAAATTTTCTTCTGGGTCGCCCTCAGTTTCCGGCAGAAAAACGGTTAAAATTGTAAAAAAAGGTTTCAGATTTCACTATTTATCGTTGACGGCGGGCGAGTAGAACGCCACCTTTGCCATCATCGTATTGGTCTTGACTCGATCTACAAGTTTTCCTTCATCAGTACCACCAGATTCGCACCGTAACACCTCCGTTCTAGGCCACAAAGTTTCAGATTTTTCACTATTCACCGCCGCCCGCCGCTGTCACCGACGAGTGGCATCTCACCTCCATCAAATTCTTGTAGATCAGGCGACGTTCTACAAGTTTCCCTTCATCAGCACCACCAGATTCGCGCCACAACACCTCCGTTCAAGGCCTCAAAGTTTCGGATTTACTATTCACCGCCACCTCTTGCCGGAAAACGGCGAGTTGTATCTCACCTTCGCCACCATCTAGTAGATCGGGTAACACTGACCAACTTTTCCTTCTTGGCCGTCATCTGATTCCAACCAGAAACCCTTCAAATCGTCGCTTCTTCAATTCGGATTTTACTGTTCACCGCGGTGGTTACTATTCATTACCGGAGACACTGTTCATCAGCCCCACCCAGATTGTTCTTCAGGTTATTTCATGCAACTTTGCCTTTTGGTCGATTTCCTGATTCCTTGCGGATTATCGTTTTTAAAGAGGTGACGACGACTTTGGAAGCCAAGCCGCTTCGGTGCCTGGTTTGCTTTCGTTTTTCCATCTCTTTTTTTATGAGTTTGCATTGTATTTGATTTGTAATTCACTTGATGGATCCATCCAAGACAACTACTGGCTCTTGGGCTGATAAAATCAAGATTACTGATTCGAGTACCCGATACAAATTGAGTCCGGTTACTCCTAAGAAACCGGGTACAATCCTTGAGATTCCAGATGAGATTGTCGACGAGAATTTAGCCGAATGGCATAGATGTCTTGTTGGCTTCTTTCCGGGATATGTGATGCCCTTCCATGCTGCACGTTCGATGGCGATGCGTGCATGGAAATCTAGTGGTCTTGAGGACGTCCGTTCCACGGATAAGGGATTTCTCATCTTTCGTTTTAGAACTGAGGATGAGGTACATGCAATCATTGCTCGAGGTCCTTGGATGTTTGGAGGTAAATTCATTTACCTGCAGTAATGGCATCAGCATCTGGATTTCAATCTTACAGCATTCTGGACACTACCAATTTGGATCCGTTTGTATGGCCTGCCGTTTCCTTTGTGGACAGTCAAAGGCCTTAGCATTATCTCCAGCATGGTTGGAGAACCCCAATCTTGTGATAAGGCGACTTCTGATCTATCTAGATTAGAGTATGCGAGGGTTTGTGTTTTTATTGATGCAAGACGCCCTCGAGTTAAGAACTTTGAGTTCAGGTGCAAACTCTCTCCAGAGCCAATCAAAATTCAAGTTGAATATGAGTGGACTCCAAAACATTGCCCCAAATGTTGCCAGTTTGGTCATCCTTGTCCAGAACCGGTAAAGACTTCAAGTCTAGATAAGAATGAGGCTAGCACCTCCGATAGTACCCCTTTGAGAAAAGAAAAGGATGTGACCAAGGTCACTGATTGCACCAAAATAGTTGCTATCCCAGAAGTTTCTGTAGTGCAAGTTCAGTCTTCGAAGGTTACTACACTTCCGAGTGCAGAGTCAGTTTCAGATTCAGATTCTCCATCTCCTTTTGCGACCGACGAGGGTAGACTTTTGGGCACTATCAAATGTTCTACAAATCGTGAGACATCTATTTCCTCAGGGCGGATACCTACTGAGTCTTCTCCCACTCGTTTTGAGCCTTTGATTAGGCTCAGTGAGGATGATCAACCTGATAGGATTGACCATACCCATTCGGACACTCCAGCTACCCCGGTAAAGAAGGGTAAGAAGAAGAAAAACAAGAAGGGTTAAAGCTCTTGTATTTTTATGTTTTAGACCGTTTGTGATCATTTCTCTTTTATGTTGTTAAGGTCGTTTGTGGCTTTTTTACTTTGTTTAGGCCGCTTGTGGCCTTCATTTTCTATCTTTTTGTTGGATTGTATGTTTGAACTTTACGTCCTTTTGTAATTCTTGGGGTATGCCCTTCGGATTTTTGTACATTATAACTTTTTTGGATTTATATTACTAAGTAACTTTTCCAAAAAAAAAAACAATTCAATTATAGTCGACAAAGTTGAAAGGAAGATTTCATTCAGAATAATTCCAAGTTGCCAATTAATTTTTCAAATTTGAAATTTTATGTTATTAGTCCCCCACATTCATTGCTACAATTTTAGTATGTGCTACAACTTTAGTTGAATTATTTCATGTTAGTTGTGCATGTTAACATTTTATTCACAAGTTCACATTAATTGCAAGTTGAGCGTTTTTGTTTTCTATATTTAGGTGTCAACTTGCTAAAACTTCAATGTTCCTTGTAAACAATATTTAGTTGAACTTGTTACTATTTAAACATTTGATTATACACACACACACACACACACACACACACATATACATACATACATACATACATATATGTGTGTGTGTGTGTGTGTGTGTGTGTCATGTTACAACTTTGACATTTCTTCATTTGCTTATAAGATTGTTTGTTTCTAAAATGGGAAAATATCAATACGTGCCTTCGAGTTTTGACTTAATTGTAATAGGAAAACGACTATGCGTTTTTAATCAATCACATCCTTGAATTTGTATTAAAATCATCACCTGTTAAAATTAATGATAATAGAAATATGAAAGGACAATTTTAATCTTTTCACATATAATTCATAAAATTTTTGAAAAATCTTAATTTCGAAAATAACTAAACTTTTTTTTTTAACTCGATATGTCTGAGTCAGCTTACACGCACCTCAACAAATCCTCGGGAAAGACTACCGCAATCACAAGCCTTCAAGCCAATCTCAATCTCTCCATCTACCATTTCCCTCTCCCCTCACTCTCCATCATCTCCAACCATAAGCCTCACTCTCTTATCTCCTATCAGTTGTTTACCTATCGTCTGGAAGCTTAATTAATCGTGTTGGAAAAGCAACAGATGGAGGAGATTGCATGTGGGTTGCTTGCAATTGGCTACTCATTCTTGTGTTTCGTTCGAGAGAATCAAAATGGATTAGAGGAAAAGAAAGAGGAAGGCACACTGATGAGCTACAAAGAAGAGCTAGAGAAGCAGGGGATTGTAGTGCCATGGTGTTCACAAGTAGAAGTGTTGTGTCATCCAACAATTGGGTGTTTCATAACACATTATGGGTGGAATTCAACTTTGGAGAGCTTAGTTTGCTTGGGTTTTTCTGGTGGCATTTCCTTAGTGGACAGATCAAGGGGCAAATGCAAAGATCATACGAGATGTGTGGAAGAGTGGAGTGAGAGTGAATGTGAATAAGGAAGGGATAATGGAAGGAAGGTGATGAGATGAAAAAGTGCTTGGAGTTGGCTATGGAAGGAGGAGAGAAGAGGGAGGAATTGAGAGGAAATGACAAGAAATGGAAGGATTTGGGATGCAAAGTAGCCAATAAAGGTTCATCGAATAAAAATCTCAAGTAGCTTGGATTTGGGGGGTGGTGGTTGAGATGTTTCTTTTTATTAATGGGTTTTATTTTTTAAGTTTAGTTTAACAAGAAGTATGAATTTTGAATTGGATTGTAAATTTTTAGTAATGAAATTTCTATATTGCCCCTGATTGTCATTTTAAATTTTAATGGAAAACATTAAATGATAGTTTTAATATAAGTTCAGGGGTATGATTGATTAAAAATGCATAGTTCTTCTCTTATTGAAATTAAGTCAAAACTCGAGGGAATTTATAGATATTGTCTCTTTCTAAAATATTTCATCAATATTAGTAATTGCAGTATTCAAATTTTGTTGTATCTTAGAGGCAATTGGCCATTAAACCTACAGCAAACTCTTGTAAGTGAGGGCAAATAACACATTTTAATTGAGAAAAGTAAACCACTATAAATCTTGGCATTTTTTACTTGCTTGTTATTATTATTATTATTATTAATTATTTTTATTTCTCTCACAGTTGGGGTTTAGAGATAAGTTCCGAAAAGTGCTATCTGGATTTTAGGTTAAAAATTGGGACAAGATTCTTTTTCGAGATTGAATATACACACAAAACAACTAACTACAATAGTTACAAAATTACTAGACCTAGGTTTTACTCGATCCGTGAGCTTCCTAGGTACCAAGCCTAGGTTTTTATTAAAAAAATATATCTACTTATTAACTTAATTAATTGATTACCTAAATTTTATATTTTGTATATATTTGTAACAATAACATAATTCTCAATAAAATTGAAATTTTATATGTTAATTATTTGAAATTGAACTTATTCAATTATAAATCATAAACATATTATAATTTGAAATCATAACAAGCAAATACTACAAATCATGCATTTTACCATTATGAGACATTATCATTATTAAGTTTTACACTAATGCAGATGCTATAATGAAATTGCATGTGCAAAACCTAGATGGAGTGATTCCTAACTAATAATATTTTTGTTGGAGTTTTCTTGATTACATTACTACAAAGATGCGATGATAACGAAGGCATATATGGTTTTCATCATATTTATCACATGGACATAATACTCGTTAAGATGGAGGTTGTTGAGATTTTGTGGCTCATCCTTTAATTCAAGTACACTTTTATGAGAAGTAGAAAAATGAGTGATTGTAGGAATCTTGTGGTTTATTTCCTAACTCAAGTTGACTTCTATAAGAAGCAGGAAAAATATAAAAATAGGAAACTATAATAAATAGGGTCCTGTACTCTTATTTGAATAAAATATCTATATATAGACATATAAATATATGGGTTGAGACTTAGATTTAATTATGTGAGAGGGCTAGAAATGAAAGGTTAACCAAGATAAGCATCCTTGTAAGGATATGGGAAGGGTTGTGAAAGAAAGATATGTAACAATACTAGAAGCAGGTGAAATGGAGAATAGTTTTAGAGCTCTATTAGTACTAGTTATACACCAAGTTTACTGTGTGATCTTTACACTCTTATATATTTATGATTTAGTGGATTTATGTTCCCGTCCATGGAAGTAGGAAATGATGTCAAACCATGTTAAATATGATATCTCTTTATGTGATATAATTAATTCATGTCTTATTAATTTTGATGTTGAAAATACTTTCATGTGATTTCTTACAATCGGTATTAGAGATAATATATTTATTATCTTATTTTTTATTTTTGCCTCATCAATAAGGGTCAATAATATTTAAAATTTTTTTTCTAACTCAATAAACTTCAACTTTTAGCTTGTTGAGCATAGACACATGAATATATTACTTATAAGTTAGAAATGATGTTATGTATTGTAATTGAGGTGTTCAAATATTAAAATTGGAAGTTACTATCGTATATACTAAACTGGCAGTATTAAGTGCATATTGAGCGATATGATGACCTATATTTTCGGGAAGTAATTAATGCTTGATTTTAGAATTAGTGACAATTTTACTTCGATCCGTCAACATATTCTTCAAAACATAACATCATTGCAATATATTAAGTACTAAAAAGGGGAAATATACACATGAGAAGATAAACCAAGATTAATTAACGAGTTGAAGATAATTTCAATTACCTGGAACATATGCTGTGCATAAAAATAACTACATTAATCTTTATAAAACTTTACAATTACACAGGGAAACCACTTGCCACCGCACGTGGAGAAGAAAAGAAGGCATTAAGTCCAAGGTGGTGCATAATGTTTCTTTGAGCAGATGAAAATTAAAGCCTATGTGAATGTGCATTTTTTATACAAGTTTCAATTTGAGATAATTAAATGATTTTCACCAAGTAAAACCAGATAAACAAGTTGTCTAATGACAAACGGATTGGGAGCGAAGAATAATTCTTTGGTCTTCCGTCAATTTTGAAACACATTCCAATTATGTATATGCAAGCATACCTGAAGAAATTAATTATATAACTAATCATCATTTAGCTATGATGTATCAGTTCCACTGTCATGATGGCATGGATGATGTCAATGGCAATTCACTTTCATGAGAAGTCACCGAATTGTTAGCCTTTCTTTCACTATCACTCGCGTCGCCTCTTCTAACCGAAGAAGAAGAATCAGCATTCAGAGTCCCATTATTAGATGTCCCATCTCTTCTTCTTGTACTAGAACCATTTGCATGACTTCCACCACCTATGCTACCACCTCCACTGCCTCTACCTGCAGCACCACCGCCACCACCGCCATCATAACACAAGCCAATAGCCATCCTGAACCCAAAATACCGTGAAATGATTCGATACAAGCACGTAAGAAACCAGAAAAACCAGGGAAGACAAACTAGCGTTACCCCAAGAATAGGAAGCCAAGCTGTGGTTTCTGATTCAGGGAGGATCATGTACATTATGAGGCAGCCACCTCCAAAAGCTATAGAAAGGAACAAAAGGCAAGAGACTATCCATATGGCAGCGTATCCAGTTCTAGGATCTGGAACAGGCATTGAGGTTTGGGAATTGCGTATCAAAAAAATCAATTTGTGATTACAATTTCGTCTTTTTCATGATCATCCATTCTAGCCATTCAAAGATTTAATGAGATCACCGGGTTTGGCTTGGCAAGAAGTTGACAGAAGGATCCACATGAGAGATATTGATGGTTTGGATTGTCCTGCAGCTTCTTGTATTTTCGCATGGAGATTTCTTCTTTTCCTTTCACAGGGTGGACATATTCAATGTTCAAAAGTTGTTTACGTGAAAAATGGTGCGTGTAAATGAAACAATAAAAAACCTGCAAGGAGAGAAAGCAAAAACGTGTCTGTTTTATATTTATATATGTATGTTATCCATGTTCTTACATCGAAGTCATAATCCATCATGCATTTCCATGTATATGTATGATGATTACCATGTATGTCTCCGTTATAAATACAATAATAGGACATCAATTTTTATTTCTACAAAACCATTTGTCTAATTTTATTCTCTTCTATTAATTAATCACCTAAAACGTTATTAACTATGACCTCAATGTTTATTCTTTATAAATATACGAAATACCTTTTTTTTTCCTTTTAAAATTAAACCATATGACCCTTCTTATTGTCAATTATGTATTCAAATTATATAATTCCTATGGACTTACAAGGTTTAAGAAAAGTCAAATTTTGAATTCTTTATACGTAAGTAAATTTAAATAATTATTAAATATGTTTGTAATTTCTCTTATATATTTAAAAAACCCAAAAAAAAAAAAGTTATGTTTTAAGCGTGACTCTGCCGAGATTTGAATCTGTTCAATCTTCAGTGTGAGACACTGATCAGTATAGAGACCATTATTTACCATTTACATCTCTTTTGCTCCTATCTAATAATATATTTTTTTAATTAGGTTACTTCCTAAAGTTGATCCGCAAGAAATATATATATATATAAAAGCTTAATTAGTTAATATCAATTTAGATAACTATAATAATATTGCATTATTGAGAGATTATATTTGTATTCTTAAATCTTAATTGCTTTATTTATTTTCTCCAAGTTTTAATTAAATTAAAAAAATTCTAGTTCACGGTAATTTATTGGTTTAATTGCAAAGCCTACCTTGCAATGCAATTAATATATATAGACTTTAAAAGAGTGATCCTTATACTTAAGAAATTAGTTGCCACGTCACTTTCTAGTTGTCTTCAAACGCAAGAGTTTTGGAATTGAGACTGTTGCCCTAGTTTATACCGTTACAAAATAGGAAACAATATGGTAAATGGGGGTTTTGCTATGGTATACACTTCAAATTAAAAAATTGTATAGACATTGTACATAAGTGTATAGAAGCACAATTTTTATATACCCATTTACAAATTTACAACATTTATATGATTTTTGAATTTGATGTACCGTAAATATGACGTACCATTCCATAATCTAGGGACTCCTTACTCTTTTAAATAGGAACTCCTGGGCTTCATACGGTCACTTCTCTTTTGGTTAGGTTTAAGCAAAAACCAAAGAAGCGGAGAAAGAGAACTGACGATCCATGGAGAGTGAGTTTCTAGCTTTGTGTGGAGCTGCTTTCAGCGCAGCTATGGCGGCAGACACGGACGGGGTCTCTACAAACGGGGCCGAGGTTTCTCGTTGTGTTGACTCCCTGAAGCGGCTCATGAACTTTCCTGTAACGGAAGATATTATTGTCTCGATTTCTATTGATAAACGCCTTTGAATTCTCGGGACGCATAAAGTGGCAATAATCGGATCAATGGCTTGGTGGTTGCTGGACGGATGGAGAAAGAAGATCGATCATCAGTTGTCAACAAACCAC
This sequence comes from Boswellia sacra, assembly GCA_013180625.2. Classification (NCBI taxonomy): domain Eukaryota; kingdom Viridiplantae; phylum Streptophyta; class Magnoliopsida; order Sapindales; family Burseraceae; genus Boswellia; species Boswellia sacra. The sequence continues at coordinate 28,870 of SNVD02010541.1, forward strand.
TCAAAGATGATGATGATCAGACTCAGTCTTCAAGGAATAATAAGAGAAAGAGTGATAGCGATGTTGCTGGTGCATGTCCAGCAAAGAAGTGTAAAATAAAACTCGACGAAGATATGAACAAGCTTTCTTGGGTTTCAAGAAACCATATGAAGAACATAAAGTTGTGAAAGAAGAGAAGACTGAATTGTTTGATTTCTGCGATGTTGCGCGTAATAAGGTTCGCGAGGTTATTAGAGAGGCGTTGTATAGAGCAGCAGGCGAGGTTGCGGATAGTGATGATCAAGAGATGAACGAGAAAGTGAAGGGCTGTGACCCAGCTGATGTCGCTGTCTCAGTTGAAGATGTGATGTTCAACAAGATGGGGCCTTACAATGACGCTAAGAAACTCAAGCACAGATCGAATAATGTTCAACATGAAGGACCCCAAGAATCCAGATTTGAGGAGAAAGGTTCTTCTGGGAGAGGTGGAGCCTGAGAGACTCATGAATATGACAACAGAAGAGATGGCAAACGATCAGGGACGTTATGAGAATAGCTTAACTAGATTTAGGTTAATCAGACCAGAACCAGATTTGTTTGAGCTTCTTTACATGCAAGAAAAGCTTGAACGATATTATAAAGAGTGTCATGGTTTGATTGGACGGGTAAATTTTAATATTTAATTACATTAATTAATATGAATAATATGTTTAATCATTCAACAATGTATATGGAGTTGTATGAATGAGTTAATATGGTTAGTTTATAAGAATATATAGCATCTATCACTCTATTATAAATAAATTGTGTTTATCTTTCACTTAATTTGTTTGGTATTTATATTTTATTTTTATTTTACAGAAACTTTGGGGTTCATGTGTTCAGTAGTTTTGCCTTAGGTTGTCTTTTAGCGTTCCTGACGTGTATACTATTTATGTTGTGTTTTATTTCTATAAAGATCTTAGTATTCTTGTCGTACAATGTCTTTTACACTCTAAGAGCTAAAATTTTTATTTTTATTTTTTTGAACGAAGAAGGCTGAATGAGATGGAATAAGTATCCTTCCAAAGGTATCCCTATAAAAGCATACATATTTTCTATTGCATCCTTTGTTTATGATTTATATATTTGTTAAAATAAACTTTATAAAGACTAAAGATAAAAAATTTAAAATGTTTATAAGAATGTAATAATTATTTATTTTCATTAAGGCTACTAATTTTAGTAAAAATAATATTCTTCAAATAAAATTAAGCATTTTGTTAATTTAATAAATTTCATAACTGAATATTTTAAAGATGTAATAGTGCAATTATTCTTTTATATGTATATTTTATCAAAATAATAATAAATTTTGTTACCATTGTATTTACGATTAATAATATAATTCATAAATATTTATAAAGATATTTATATAACGTATTAATTTCATTAAGACTTACTCAATTTTAAGTTAAAGTTAGATCTATTCAAATATCAGATTAAAAAGAAAAGAAAAAAACACTTCCTTAGCTACATGGAACTGGGAAATTTGAAGATTATTAGCTCACTGTAGATATCAAAAGACATTACAGAATAAATAAACAAATAAATAAAACAGAGAGAGCGTGTAGATATCAAAATGGAGCTTAGAGAGTGTCGATATCAAAATGGAGCTTACTTTCTTCTCTCTCTCTCTCTCTCTCATTTTTCTCCCCGTGCTTAACTTCATCATCCATCATTTCAATATCACAATATAAAACCTCAAAATTTCAAATTTGTTTTAGATACCTATTTGTAGAAAAAAAAAGAATTAGAGTTAAAGAAAAAAAATTGATATGAGATTACTACATGCGGGGTTGTACCTAGAAATATACATTTACATTTTAATAATTTTCAACTTTTTATTTTTAAATGTAATTGAAATGAGTCTGATGAATAGATTTTTTCGCGTAAAAAAAAAAAAACTATACGAGCCATATCCGCATTTATAACTATCAACATTGATCCTACACTTTTCCTTTTTAATCTAAGGAGGGAGGAGGCTGGAAGGGTTGAGGACTGTACCACTTCAATGATATGTACTCTTAACAAAGTAACAAAGCTAGACTTTGATCAAGATTTAATGGATCATTGTTTCCCGAGGATAAAATTTTGTCGATTGGACACGAGGATGGCAAGTTTAACCATTGATTTCTATTAGACATTTTGAGTCTATATTGGGTTATAATTAATAGTTTGGGCTACCTTTAGGCTACTCCAAGATACACGGCATGCCTATTTTGGCTCAAATTTAGTCCTCTCAATTTGTTGGTTACCCAATGCAACGTTGTTAATCTCCTATTAACGTTCAAAATAAGTTAACTAGCTTGAGGGATCATCTTTTAACACCACTGATTCCTATAACGGTACTTAATTGATGCTAACATAACATATGTTAGTTTCAAAGTACTTTTAGTTTTAATTTATTAAAAGTGATTTTTTATTTCTAAGATATATATATATATATATATATATATATATATATATATATATATATATATATATAATAAAATATATATATACACACACAAACACACACATTGAGAATTTTAAACATTATTATGTGAATATATTTACACACACAGGCGGACCTATGCTTGGAATAGGGGGACCCGTGCCCCCACTAAAAATTTAAATTTCCTTGATAGCCCTTAAGTTTCAAGAGTCACAAAATATACCCTTATATAAAAATTATTTGATTTTAACAAATATATCTTTATATAAAAATTATCTTATTTTAATAAATATATCTCCGACCCTTGAATTCATCCTTAACTTTGGATGTATATCTCCTACCCTTCAATTTGCCCTTCATTTTGGGTGTTGTTTCTATCAAACCCTCTCAGAGTTTCATAGTTAGATGAATTCATTCATGGTACCTCCATTTTATGTTATTACATGATTGAAATGTCGTAATATATATATTCATATAATTTATTTGGTAGCCATTTATAATATATATAATCAAAATGGATGTGATAGATGATTGTAATATATACTACAATATAAATTTTTATAAGTATTCTTTGAACTCAATTCATCATCAATATATTAATTTACATAGAATCTTAAATTTAGATGATTAAATAGTGCAAAAAAATAAATTTTCTAGTTATAGAATATCAAAATCCAAATATTAAATACGTTTAGCTCTCATATAAAGTGTTAAAACAATATTATTTAAAACATATTAATTTAATTATAATCAAAAGACATTAAAACTTATATATAGGTGAGAAAACTTTTTCAAACTATAATATATTACTTAAGTCTTATATATATGTGTGTGTGTGTGTGTGTATATATATATATAATAATTTAATTTTAATTTATCTAAAAATTATTTTAAATATAATTAAATCTTAATTATTAATTTAGTTACATACTTAATTCTAAACTATGTGGTGTCCCCTCTAAAGAAAATTTCTGGGTCCGCCACTGTTTACACAGAAAACAACTTTTAGACCATACAAAGAAAATATTATTTTCGAAAATTTTTTTCATTGTTCACATAAAATATCAACTAAAACCATTTTTGACTGAATACTATGCATTAATTTGCTTTATATGTGTGAGATATATATGTAGGAATCCTATGTAAAAGCAACTAACTTTGGAGTAAATCCATTTTCATTTTTTGGGAAAAGATTTTTACAGAAAACTAGAATATTGTTAAAGCAACAGTTATACAGTTTATTATAAATAACCCAACCCCTCATTGAAGTACATATCATTAAAATACCAGTAATCAAGAATCGTTCAAGAAATGAAGCACCTCTTTGTTCTTGCAACATTTTCTGTAACAACTCTATTACTTTCTTCTTAGCTTGTCCAAGTAGTGATTTGTGACCTTGAAGACATCCCATCAGATTCATCGAAACTCGAAGCATGGATTGCCCAAAACGTCAAACATGTTAAGGAAAGAAATAACCAATTGAGCTAAGGTAGGAAAATAGATGATGCTTTAGCCATGGCAGAGAATGATTTTAAGGTGATAACTGTCAACAAAGATGGTAGTGGAGATTTCAACATGGCGACTGATGCCTTGAAGAGCATCCTGTCGGAGAACTCAAATAGGGTGATCATTAAGATTGGTAGAGGCGAGTACGTTGAGTAGATAACCAGTGACAGGTCCAAGAAGTATGGGGACCCAAATAACATGCCCAAACTTGCGTATGGTGGCACAGCTGCCCAATACGGTACAGTGCGTAGTGCTACAGTGGCCGTGGAGAACGACTACGTCATGGCTGTTAACATTGCTTTTAGAGTAATGCTACTCATACAAACTATTTATACAAACTCATACATACAAACTGATGTGGCATCCCTATATGATCGCCATATCACCCATGCTAATTAATGTCATTTATTATTAATATATATTTATCAAATCACATTATGCCACGTCAGTTTGTATGAGTGAGTTTGTATAAGTAGTTTGTAAGAGTAGCATTCTCTTGCTTTTATGGTGCGTTTCTTTTATTAAAAATTATTAGCTACCTTCACCTCTTTTCGGTATCTTTATTAATGATGGTTCTTATTATATTTATGTATTGATTTCGGCTCCAATGCCATATGGCAAAAGAGGAGGTGCACAAGCAATGGCTATGAGAATATCAAGAGATAAGACAACATTTTATAATTGCAGGTTTATAGGTTACCAAGACACCTTATGTGATGATAAAGGGAAGCATTTCTGAAAGGATTTGACACAGGAGTGTTGCAATCCATGGGATTCATGATAGATCATCAAGGGGTGCAAATTGTTACAATGGTCAGGAGTGCACATGAACCAGAATGAGGGATAATTTCGTAAAAGAACTGGTATTGCTGTGCAGAGAATTAAATGTCAAGATTTGTGGCTATAAAAGATCTTGAAGTCAGCTTTCTAACACATTTGTCAATGTGTCATTTGGAGTTGTCTGCAGGAATCTATGACTATCTCTTCACAGCTGGTTCATAGTTAATGGTGCATTAAAGTCTACTTAGAATTTGAATTTGATTGCTTAGTTGGTTGGAATTTGAATTTCTAGCTTAGTTGGTTATGCTTTATTACCTAATGAGTTTACTTATGAGTCTTAGTTAATAAATCAGTTGTCAATGTAGTAGTTGAGCTGTAATTGTTGAAATCATTTAATTATTGTCTTTTACCTATGCTTGGAGGGTTGTTCCAAGTTATTTAAGCTCTAAAGTTGTGTATTCAAGGCAGTGAAGTTTGGAATTCGAATTTTAATGGAATTTCAGTGTTTATACTGATTTCTCTTTAACTCTGTATCTCTTGGTGGATTCCATAGAGTGGTGAGTTAGTTTTGAGCCCTGTATCCTTTGTTTACATCCTTGGGTGGTGAATTTTCTGTATCCCATTGGTGTTTACCTTGGTGGTGAGCTTGTTACCCTAGTTTGAGTGTTTATTGGGTTTCATAATCCTTGTTCCAGTCATTGGCTGAGTTGTTTATCAACTTGAAGATCCTCTCTTGATTTGTTACAATCCAGCAGCCCGGCATCAGATTTGGTATCAGAGCTTTTGGTTCAATGGCTGGTCGCACTCGCAAGGCTGCTTCTACTAGCCAACCGCGTCCTCCTCAAAGAGACGAACGAGATTTGATCATTGAAGATCTCAGGCAGCAGCTCCAGCAAGTCCAGCAACGTTTGGAGGTAATGAAAAATCAAGAAGATAGGGGTGAAAATGGTGACGAATGGGAAAATGCAGTCCATGATGATGATAATCCATTTCACAATCAGCGTAGCGAAGCATCTAGTGATAGCACTCCACCTCCTCCTCATGAATTACGAAATCATTTCTTCCAAGATTTTGATGTGAAGGTTGACATTCCAGAATTTGAAGGAAGAATGCATCCTGATGAGTTCATTGATTGGCTTAATACGGTTGAGCGTATTTTTGAATACAAAAATGTGCCTGAAATTCGTAAAGTCAAGCTTGCTGCAATCAAGCTAAAGAAGTATGCTTCTTTATGGTGGGAGAATTTGAAGAAACAAAGAGAAAGAGAGGGCAGAGGTCGAATTTTGACATGGGAGAAAATGAAAAGAGAGCTTAAGAGGAAATTTCTGCCTGAAAATTACAGGCAAGATTTTTTCCTTAAGTTTCACAATTTCAGGCAAAAAGAGTTATCTGTGGAAGAATATGTGGCAGAATTTGATAATTTGATGATGAAATGCGATCTGACCGAACCGGAAGAACAAACCATAGCACGTTTTCTTGGGGGATTGAGATCTGAAATCTGCAAGGTGGTCCAATTGCAACCCTACTGGTCCTACAATGATGTGTGTAGGCTTGCTCTTAGAGTGGAGAAACAGCTTAAAGAGGCATACGTTCGCAACTCTCGTTTTGCTAATCGCGATGGCACTCCCAATCGTGGCAGTAGTTCTTATCCTAAGCCTAAAACAGGTCTGAAAACAAACCCAAAAGCTTCTTCAAAGAATGAGCAAGGTAATAGTTCCAAACAAGCCCAAAGCTCTTCAAATGCTAGTTCCCGTCGCTGTTTCAAATGCCAAGGCTATGGACATATTGCTTCCGAGTGTCCTAATCGTAAAATTGTAACACTAGTAGAGGAAGAAAGTGATGAAGAGATAGAGACAGATGCCCTGATCAATTTCAGTAATCCAGAATTTGCTGATGAAGAGGAAGTCACTTATGTAGATCAAGGTGATTCTCTCTTTATTATTCAAAGGAGTTTGAATATTGCCCAAGAACGAGAAGATGATTGGCTTCGCAAAAATATCTTCCATACCAGATGCACTTCTCATGGTAAGGTGTGCAATGTTATTATTGATGGTGGCAGCTTTGAAAATGTGGTGTCTACGGAGATGATTGATAAACTTGGCCTTCAAACAGAGAAGCATCCTCAACCTTACAAGATTTCATGGCTGCGGAAAGATAACGAGATCAAGGTAAACAAACGCTGCCTTGTTTCATTTTCTATTGGGAAAAAGTATAAAGATGAAATATGGTGTGATGTTGTTCCTATGGATGCTTGTCATTTACTTCTTGGTAGACCATGGCAGTATGATAGGAGAGTAATGCATGATGGCTATAGGAATACTTATACATTCTTTAAAGATGGGGTCAAAGTTATTTTGGGTCCTTCAAAGTTAGAAGGTGTTCCTAAACCTACTAAAGGGGAGGGAAATGCTTTGCTTACCCAAACAAAATGTAGAAGAGAGTTGGAGAGGGGAAGTGAAATTTATGTGTTCTTGTTGTTAGAAGAAAATGAAGTTAGTAACAAACCGCCTTTGGAGATGAAGTATCTTCTTGAAGAATACCATGATGTTGTACCAGATGAGATACCACCAAGCCTTCCTCCAATGAGAGACATACAACATTGCATTGATCTTGTTCCAGGTGCTGTGTTGCCAAATAAATCAGCCTATCGAATGAGTCCCACAGAACACGAAGATTTACAACGGCAGGTTGATGAGCTTATCACTAAAGGGTTAGTGAGGGAAAGCATGAGTCCTTGTGCTGTCCCAGCTCTTTTGGTGCCTAAAAAGGATGGCTCTTGGAGAATGTGCATTGATAGTAGGGCTGTTAACAAGATCACAATTAATTACAGATTTCCTATTCCGAGGCTTGACGACCTTCTTGATCAACTTCATGGTGCTACTGTCTTCTCAAAAATTGATCTTCGAAGTGGCTATCATCAAATTCGTATGAGACCTGGTGATGAATGGAAGACTGCATTTAAAACAAAGAATGGCCTTTATGAATGGATGGTGATGCCATTTGGCCTATCTAATGCACCAAGTACATTTATGCGGTTGATGAACCATGTCTTTAAACCATTCATTGGCAAGTTTGTTGTTGTATATTTTGATGATATACATGTGTACAGCAAAGATGAGGAGCATCACTTGGATCATCTTCAGCAAGTTTTTCACACCTTGAGAAGTGAAAAGCTTTATGCCAACTTGAAGAAGTGTGAGTTCTTCACCAAAAACCTCATTTTCTTGGGGTATGTGGTTTCAAAAGATGGAATTCAGATGGACCCTAGCAAGATTGAAGCAATTCAGAATTGGCCGATTCCTACATCAGTCCACAACATTCGAAGTTTTCACGGGTTAGCTTCATTTTATCGTCGATTTATTGGAGGATTCAGTACGATAATGGCTCCAATCACTGAATGCTTAAAGGGTAATGGTTTTACTTGGACGAAAGATGCACAAAGAAGATTTGAGCTGATTAAAAAGAAGATGACAGAAGCTCCTATCTTATCACTTCCAGATTTCAACAAGGTTTTTGAAGTTGAATGTGATGCTTCCAATATTGGTATTGGTGCTGTTATTAGCCAAGAACGCAGACCAATTGCTTTCTTTAGTGAAAAATTGAATGCATCTCGCAAAAAGTACTCAACTTATGACAAAGAGTTGTATGCTATTTGTCGAGCTTTGAAGCATTGGAGTCAGTATCTCTTGCCAAAACCATTTGTTCTATATTCTGACCATGAAGCTTTGAAGTTCATCAACAGCCAACAGAAGCTTAATATTCGACATGCTAGATGGGTAGAGTTTCTTCAAGCTTTCAACTTTACCATCAAGCATAAATCTGGAGTTCAAAATGTGGTGGCTGATGCCTTAAGCCGAAGACATTCTTTGCTGACCTCTATGCAAGTGAATGTTGTTGGGTTTGAAGTTTTAAAAGAGCTTTACAAGGATGATCCAGATTTCGGCAAAATATGGAGTAACTGTAATGAGTTTTCATCTAACCAATTTGTTTTGCAGGATGGTTATCTACTCAAGGCAAACCAATTGTGTATTCCTCAATGTTCCTTGAGAGAATTAATCATTAATGAAGCACATGGCAGTGGCATTAGCGGTCATTTTGGGAGAGACAAAACTATTGCTATTGTGAAGGAAAACTTCTATTGGCCGAAGATGGAAAGGGATGTGATGAAGCACGTGAAGAGGTGTACAATTTGTCATGTGGCAAAAAGTCATGGGCAGAACACTGGTTTGTACACTCCATTACCTGTTCCTAATGATCCATGGGAAGATGTTAGCTTGGATTTTGTGGTGGGATTGCCTAGAACACAGCGAAACAAAGATTCAATCATGGTGGTGGTTGACCGATTTTCTAAAATGGCTCATTTTGTCCCCTGTAACAAGACAAATGATGCGACTCACGTGGCCGATTTGTACTTCAAGGAGATTGTGAAATTGCATGGCATTCCTAAGGCCATAGCTCAGATCGTGACCCAAAGTTCTTATCTCATTTTTGGCGAACGCTTTGGAGAAAGCTGGGGACTACACTTAACTTTAGTTCATCTCATCATCCTCAAACAGATGGACAAACTGAAGTTATCAACAGAAGCTTGGGAAATCTTCTGAGGAGTTATGTTGGTAAGAATTTACGACAATGGGATCTTGTTTTACCTCAAGTTGAGTTTGCTTACAACAGATCATCAAGTCAAACCACTGGTCATAGTCCTTTTGAGGTTGTTTATGGCAAGAATCCAATAAGTCCTTTGGATTTAGCTCCTATTCCTTCCAAAACTCAATTTAGCAGTGATGCAGAGGAGAGAGCTAAGAACATCAAGAAACTACATGAACAAGTTCGAGAGAAGATTTTGAAGCAAAATGAGAGGTATAGAGCTGCAGCAAACAAACATCGGAAGTATGCTGAGTTCAAAGAAGGAGATCTAGTGTGGATACACCTTAGAAAAGAAAGGTTTCCTCCAGGCAAATATGCCAAGTTGAAGCCTAGAGCTGATGGACCATTCAAAGTTTTACAACGCATTGGAGAAAATGCTTACAAAGTTGAGCTACCTGAGCATTATGGTGTTTCCAACACATTTAATATCTCTGACCTTAGTCCTTATCTTGGTGAAAACAACAATCAAGACTCGAGGTCGAGTCTTTCTCAACCAGGGGAGCTTGACACAGGAGTGTTGCAATCCATGGGATTCATGATAGATCATCAAGGGGTGCAAATTGTTACAATGGTCAGGAGTGCACATGAACCAGAATGAGGGATAATTTCGTAAAAGAACTGGTATTGCTGTGCAGAGAATTAAATGTCAAGATTTGTGGCTATAAAAGATCTTGAAGTCAGCTTTCTAACACATTTGTCAATGTGTCATTTGGAGTTGTCTGCAGGAATCTATGACTATCTCTTCACAGCTGGTTCATAGTTAATGGTGCATTAAAGTCTACTCTAGAATTTGAATTTGATTGCTTAGTTGGTTGGAATTTGAATTTCTAGCTTAGTTGGTTATGCTTTATTACCTAATGAGTTTACTTATGAGTCTTAGTTAATAAATCAGTTGTCAATGTAGTAGTTGAGCTGTAATTGTTGAAATCATTTAATTATTGTCTTTTACCTATGCTTGGAGGGTTGTTCCAAGTTATTTAAGCTCTAAAGTTGTGTATTCAAGGCAGTGAAGTTTGGAATTCGAATTTTAATGGAATTTCAGTGTTTATACTGATTTCTCTTTAACTCTGTATCTCTTGGTGGATTCCATAGAGTGGTGAGTTAGTTTTGAGCCCTGTATCCTTTGTTTACATCCTTGGGTAGTGAATTTTCTGTATCCCATTGGTGTTTACCTTGGTGGTGAGCTTGTTACCCTAGTTTGAGTGTTTATTGGGTTTCATAATCCTTGTTCCAGTCATTGGCTGAGTTGTTTATCAACTTGAAGATCCTCTCTTGATTTGTTACAATCCAGCAGCCCGGCATCAGGATTGCTATATAGAAGGCACAGTTGATTTCATCTTCGAAAATGGAAAATCCATTTATTTGGTACTTCTCCTTAGGGCACTAACTCTAATTATTATGTGATTAGGATTTTATTTAGTTATATGTAATAAAAATTTTGCATATATGTGTTAGATATTCATTCATTTGTTTAAATATTTTTTTCCTGAATGCTAACAATTGATATTTTGATTATGCAGAACACTAATATACGTTTAGTTGCTAAGGTTGGTTTTTGATCACGGCACATTCGAGAGAAAATGTAAATGATGATAGTGGATTCACGTTTGTCCATTGCAACATAACTGATTGGTGACACTTACCTTGGTTGCGCATGGAAGGAAAGACCTAGGGTGATCTTTGCTCACACATACATTGGCCCTCACACCAAAGTTAAATGATGGAGTGATGTACAATTCAGAAACCTGACCGTAGCAAGTATATATAAACCCACATTATTTTCTCATTCTTATTCAAACTAATTATGAGTCTTCAATAAACCTGTTAATTAATAAACTATGTTTTGATTTGAAAATTTTGCAGAACTATGTACTATGGAGAGTATAAGTGCATGGGACCTAGGGCTAGTTCCTCTACCTGACCTGAATTTATCAAGATACTATCAGATGCGGAAGCTAAACCATTTTTTAGCATCACTTACCTTAATGGAAATGAGTGGCTTCTCCGACCTCTCGAGTTGTGCTTGCCACTATTTATATTAGCCTGTGCAAATGTAGTTGTTGGAGTGCTATCATATACAAATGTTACATTTTACAATATCATACCTTTTTTACTATCATTTAAGGACATTAAGTCATATACAATTTTATTTCCCTCCCATCTAATTAAACACTAACTTTTACTAATATGATTGATAGAATTTAAAACTGTTATTTCTGGAAGTATACAGTTATAAGTAATATAACAGTAAACTGTAAAGTAAATCGGCATAGGAGGATTTTACGTGATTCGGTTATAAAACCTACATCCACGGACAGCTATAGAGCTGCAATTCACTAAGTTCTTGTTTGTACAATCTTTAGGATCATTTACAGTGCTGACTTACTCTCACACACTGACTTAATCTTTGTAAAACAAAATCTCGCTCAGATCTTAAACTCTAGTGACACTGCTCATTCTTTGTCACATATAACTTAACAACACACTGTTAAGTAAATCATAACCACGACGTCTGACACTGAATTACATAAACACTTAACTCGCAAGTTCTCTCAAGTGTATACTAACTCAGACTGACCTAATCAAAGATTTATGCACGATTACAACGTCTCATACATGAATAAAACACTTATAAAATTAAATCAATAAAGCATTCCAATTTTCGTTGAAGCTCTCCTTTCAATTCTTAGAATGCCGTGACATCAACTCACACAACCAACTAACTCTATGTTATGTAAACATAACAATATATATAGTGGGAAGTCTGAACGAAATCTCTTTAGATTCCTATAAAAATCATAATCAAACTCTCATTAGGATAAAGAAAAATATAATAGGAAGTGATATAATTAACTTCTAAAGGAATTAGGACATAAATAAATATTCTCCTATTTTAACTAGGATACATTAAATAATGTCCTATTCTAAGAAGATATTGATTATGAATCAAATATTTCCTAAAATATACTTCTGGAAACAGTAAATAAGAAACAATATAATATCCTTGTTTTATCACAAGTTGAACAAAAATATCATGTGCATGGGACATGCACGTTGATACCAACAATCTCTCCCTTTTTGGCAACTTGTGATGAAAATAATACACTGTTTCTGATCAAAGAAAAACACACAGAGATAAGTCAGACATGACTATCAGCCATCATGATCTAGTAAACAATAATATCATGCTTAAGAAACTAACAATAGCATGCAGTTATAAAACACATAACAGTACAAGGTCTGAATATGTATATCCTGCAAAAACAACACAAAGTGAAGTTGATAAACTTGTTAAACAACATTTCAACCAAATCATGATCAGAGTAAATAACTCAAACAAAAATATTCAGCAAATAAGTTAAAAACACAAAGTAGAAAATAGGTCAATACTCCCCCTTACTCCTTACATATTGCCCTTGAGAAGAAGCAACAAAAAAATATCAAACAGAATAAAATTAGCAGTAAAAACATATCAGACATATATCAGAAACTTTTTCTCTCCTTTGATTTTAGGCCAAGTTACCAAAACTAACACAGTTGTGGAGCCTTGCAAACAGGTGGGGAAGAAGAACCGCCAGAGCGCTTTTTGTCCCTTTCAGCCTTCATTTTTTACCGTTTGCCAGTAGTAGTTGGTGTAGGCTACTCAGTGGGCATAGGAGCGGGCTATGCTTCAGTTGTCTCTGAAGAAGTGGTAGTAATTTCAGCCACAATCTTGCGAATCTCCTTATCAAGTCGTTCAACACCGATTTCTGTTGTTTGCAACTCAATAGCAGGGTATTGTAAAGGTACGAGTGACTCTACTACAAGTGTAAATGGTAGTGGTGTGGTTGATGCAGTTGTGTCTACTGCAGAGAGGGTTCCTGAATGTGTTTGTAGGTGGTGTGGTTGTGGCTTCATGTGATGGTGACTGTGTCGATGGTGGAGAGTCATGATGCTCTGCTTTAAGGACTTGAGAAACATGAAGTTCTTCCTCAGCAAGTGGTGAAGGCAATGTCATTTCAGCTTCCGCTTATGTTGGTTCGTCTGATAAGGACTCATCCCTCAGTTCTGGAGCAGCTAATTCAATTTTCTCCTTCCTCTTGTCAAATGTTTTCTTCACCATTTTAACCTTCTTCTTTCCTTTCAACTCAGTTCCCTTTGCTGTCTTCTTGGATTTCTTTTTTTTTTTTTAACTTATGTTCTACTGTTATATTTGTCTCAATAGTAGGTTGTTCAGTTTGATATTCTGCAGGTATTGGCTTAGTTATTTTAGGCAGTGGTACATCAGTCTCTGGCATGTGCTCAGTAGATTTCTCAGGAACCAAATTGTCAGTTTCCATGGGCTATGGTTCTTTTGCGATACCAGATTGTCCTGCAAGCTTTGCCTCCAAAATAGATTATTTTGCTTTGATGTCTTTCAAATCCTGCATAATATCAGTCAAGACATAATTTATCAAAGCAAGTTGTTCTTCTATATTGCTCATGGGATTTTTTTGGATTCTCCTTGGTTTTGGTTCAGGTGCAGGTAGATCAGATTTATTATACAAGCGATGTAGAAAACCTTTGGTGATTGACTTAGACAGAATCTCAGTATGCTCTTTGGGACTTATAGGAATACCATTTTGTGCTAAAATCCTTTGAATTAAATAGGGAAAAACAAGTAAATGGTAATCAGATTTGTAAGGTGCAATCTGAACGATCATTCTATAAACCAATAAACCAAAATTAATAGGTCTATTGGTGCCCAAACAGAACAAAACCTTCACTCCATCTTTTCGAACTTGGTTTTGGTGTGATGAGGGAAGCTAGTTAAATTGTGCAATCTTATGCATCACTCTATATTTCTTTTTAAGATATTGTTGGTCAATTCCATCCCTCGGATTCCAATCAATGTCTTCTCGACCAGTCAATTCCTTAATTACTACTGCCATATCAAAATTTTCATCCAAAGAGTGCACACTTCCTATTGGTATATCAAAGAATGTGTTTATGACATTCGGTAAGAATTTCACAAACTTTCCTCTACAATACACTTTATGATAATGATAACTTTTTGGATCATCAATGGAAGTAGAGATATTAGGATAGAACTCCTGAATTAATGACTTCACAGGGGGTAGGAAATTTTTTACTGTACGAGTCCAGTATATAGACTCAAGAAGCTCACTCAACTTATAGTTGTTAAAGTCTGTCAGCTTCACTGGCCTTTCTATCTGCAATTTCCTTTTTGAAGTGTACTTCAAGAATTTCTGCTTAACAGCTGCTGTGAGGAATTTGTTGAATTTTGATGTCACCTTGTCTTTCATCTTCTTGACTGGAATCAATTCGTCTTCACTCATAGAAGGATCAATAGAGATCTCTGCATGAGGTTGTTGTGAATGAGACGACTGTACACTATCACTACTGTTGTAACTAGAGTCATTTTGTGAAGACGAAGAATTGTGGGTTTTTGAAGAATTTGAGGTGGTCGCCATTGTTAGGGTTTCAAGTCTGCAAAAATTTTCTCAAAACAGAAAGAAGCAAGACGAGAGAAAGAGTGTCGAAACTGTTGATTGAGTATGGTATGAACACGACAAGCCCTAACTGTTTTCTTAATATGCTTGGCTGAATTTTTAAAATATTTTTGTTTCCCATAAAATTTAATTTTTAAACCCTTTCCAAAACCGCTTTAATAAATATCATTAATGAATAAGAATTCAAAATTTGATTTTCATAAGCATAAGGAATTCTAATAAAGTTAGTATTCCCGCCACTGAAGTTTCTCCCCCTTAATTCAATAAAGCTGACATGGTATTTTTGACACATAGACACATAAGAAAAGTCAAATTTCGGATAAGTACAAAGATCATCGTATGATGTGAAAAACGTAACAGAAAACCATTAAATATAACATAACAACAATATCTGAACATCATATGAATCATTCTAAGAAAGCATATTTCAGAGCTGTTTATTACTTTCTTCACATGAAAGCTGTTTTCAATTGATTGAGATGTCAAAATTATTATTTTAACATATTAAGAATTAATCCTTTTGGATTATAAATACAGTAGCTGTCAAACAATATAGAGGTAGCCCTTTTCATTTGAGTGGGTGACCTCAACATATTTCTTAGATACCCTGAGGTTACTCTCAATGATGGCTTTCACACATCATATATTGGTAGCCCTTTTTGTATTATTTATTTAAAACCAATGTCTTATCATTCACATAATTTTTATATTACAGTTTACACATGCTAAATTAGAAGAAAACTTATGATATTGCAGATATAATTAACATAATAGTAAGCAGTGTTTATTTAAAAAACTGACAGATACCTAAGGCCTTTCTAAGATTTTAAAATCTTGTTGTGTCCAATGCCTTAGTGAACAAGTCAGCTAATTGTTTATCAGTGGAGATGTGTTCAATGTGTATCACCTTAGACTCTACTAGCTCCCTTATGAAATGGTATCTTATGTCAATGTGTTTTGCTCTAGAATGCTGAACAGGAATTTTGGAAATGTTTATAGCACTAGTATTATCACAACTATAAACAACATTTGCTTCATCCACAGTAGTTGTGTACAACAACTTTTTGTTGCAATGTATTTAGCTTCAGCAGTAGACAAAGAAATAGAATTTTGCTTTTTGCTGTGCTAAGAGACTAAGTTAGTATCAAGATAAAAACATCCTCCTGATGTACTTTTTCTGTCATCTACATTTCTTGCCCAGTCAGTATCACTAAACCCTGCAAGATAATCATTTGTATCTTTAGAAAACCATATACCATAATCATAGGTTCCATGTATATATCTGATGATTCTTTTAACTGCTGCCAGATGTGATTATTTGGGATTTGCTTGAAATCTTGCACATAGTCCTACACTAAAGCACAAGTCTGGTCTACTTGCTGTGAGATATAACAAACTGTCAATGATGCTTCTATACAAACTTGCATCAATCTCTTTTCCTGCATTGTCTTTTGAAAGTTTCAGGTGAGTACTGATAGGAGTTTTCATTGTTTTTGCATTCTCAAGCCAAATTTCTTTACAAGATTTTTAGCCTATTTTGATTGAGATATGAATATCCCATCATTCATTTGTTTAACCTGCAATCCAAGAAAGAAATTTAATTCTCCTACCATGCTCATCTCAAACTCTTTCTGCATCAACTTAACAAATTCATTAGTTTTGCTTTTGTTAGTTGATCTAAAAACAATGTCATCAACATATATTTGAGCAACAATAAAATAGTTAGATGCATGTTTGATAAACAAAGTTTTATCATTGTTGCCTTTTCTATAACCTCTATTGATAAAAAAATTTGTCAACCTTTCATACCAAGCTCTAGAGGCTTGTTTCAATTCATACAAAACTTTATGCAATCTATACAGAAAATCAGGATGTTTAGGATCTTTGAAACCCTTAGGATGTTCAACAAAAACTTTCTCATCGAGATAGCCATTTAAAAAAGCTGTTTTAACATCCATTTGATACAACTTAAAATCAAGCAAACAAGCAATTGCAAGTGGTAATATGATTGACTCAAGTCTAGCCACTGGTGCAAAGGTTTCATCAAAGTTTATGCCTTCTACTTGTGTGT
>SNVD02010544.1:0-47236 GCA_013180625.2 Boswellia sacra
GTGCACCATCTTGTGTAGTTTCTCTCCAGATTCAATCCATTTCAATTTCAAACCAAGTTTTGTTCGACTTCTACCCACTTTTCATGGCCTTGACATGGAGAACCCATATTCCCACTTGAAACTCTTTGAAGAGGTATGTAGCTCTTACACTGACCCAAATTGTAGCATAAACACCATTAGATTAAAGCTTTTTTCTTTTTCTTTAAAAGATAAAGCTAGAACATGGCTACAAAATTTGAGGTCGAATTCCATTAGTTCATGGGATGAGATGAAACAACAATTTTTGAAAAAATTTTTTCCTACCAATAGAACAAATTCTCTTAAAAGACAAATTTCTGATTTCTCTCAGAAACAAGGGGAAACCCTTTACTAATGTTGGGATAGATATAAGGAACTACTTAATACATGTCCTCACCATGGTTTCGAAACTTGGAGAATAGTTGCACACTTCTATGAAGGGTTAACACCTTAAGATAGGCAACTAGTAGAATTAATGTGTAGAGGAGAATTTAAAGAAAAAGACCCTGAGGAAGCACTCGACTTCCTAGATTCCTTAGCAGAAAAGGCACAAAATTGGGACACTGCTGGCACCTATGAGGTACCAAGCAAGGCCCAAAACTCGACATCCAATAGAGGTATTTACAACCTTAGGGAAGACCATGACCTTCAAGCCAAATATGCATCCCTATCTAGAAAAGTCGAGGCTTTAGAAATGAAAAAGAGTGGTCAATTGAATTCTATTCAAGAAAATGTCTGTAACATTTGTGATGACAATGACCATTCTACTGATGATTGCCCAACTTTGCCTGCCTTTGGGGAATGTCTCCATGAGCAAGCCAATGCCTTGAACACTTTCAAAAGGCCAAATCACAATCCATACTCACAAACCTACAATCCTGGTTGGAGAAATCATCCAAATTTTAGCTGGAAAAATGATAATCATGTACAATCTTCACAAGTCCCTTTTCAAACACGACAAAATTTTCAAAATTCTCATGATCATGCATATGCTCCTCCTCCTAGGAATGACTTGGAAGAAACATTGCATTCATTCAGTACAAAGCAAGAGACTTTCAATAGTCAAACTACTCAAACACTAGCAAATTTGTCAGAAACTCTTGCAAAATTTGCATCTACATGTAGCATCCAAGAGAAAGGAAATTTTCCTTCTCAAACATTGCAAAACCCCAAAGATCAATCTAACTCAAATGCAGGAAATTCAAATAACCATTATTTTGACCAAGCCAAGTCAGTCATGACCCTTCGCAATGGTAAGGTTGTTGAAAAACACATTCCTAATCCTTGTGAGAAAGAAGAAGAATCGATCTCTAAAGGACAGGAAGAGGTTTCCAACCTAACACCTAGCGAAGAAGAAACCAAATCCTCATCTGTGCCTCCATTTCCTCAAGCATTAGCTACACCAAAGAAGCCAACTCACATTTCTGAAATCTTTGAAATTTTCAAACAGGTAAAGGTCAACATTCCCTTGCTTGATGTGATCAAACAGGTACCTTCTTATGCAAAGTTTTTGAAAGACTTGTGCACTGTGAAAAGAAAACTAAATTTGAAAAAGAAGGCCTTTCTAGCCGAGCAAGTAAGTGCTATTCTTCAAAATAATAATACAGTGAAATATAAGGATCCAGGTTGTCCTACAATTTCATTTGTTATTTGAGACCATAAAATTGAACAAGCTTTACTTGATCTTGGTGCTAGTGTGAATTTGCTTCCATACTCGGTTTTTCAAAAACTCAATCTAGGTGAGTTAAAACCAACTTCTGTCACTCTTTTGCTTGCCGATAGATCAATTAAAGTACCAAGAAGAATAATAGAAGATGTGTTAGTTCAAGTCGATAAATTCATTTACCCGGTGGATTTTATCGTCTTAGACACACAACCAGTGGAAGTAAGCAATTCCTGTCTCTTATACACATCTAGATGTGTATAAGAGACAGTTTCTAGCTACTTCTAATGCTTTGATTAATTGCAGGAATGGAGTCATGAAGCTATCATTTGGAAACATGACATTGGAACTTAATGTTTTCAATATGTGCAAACAACCAAATGAAGAAGAAGATGAAATTGATGAGGCTAATGTAATTGAATCTATTGTGGAAGATCACATCCAAAAAGGGAGTTCTTCTGACCCTTTGGAAACTTGTTTAGTGAATTCGTTAGAATCAAGTACGGAACGAGAACATGATCTTTCTAATATGTGTTCTTTACTGGATTATGCACAGGAGATGGAAAAAGGCTCAAAATCAAGATTTGAAGAATTGGGGCAAATGAATGAAAGCAAGGAAGATGAAGCTCCCAAGCTAGAAATGAAGCCCTTACCTGAAGGACTGAAATATGCATATCTTGGGGAGAATCAGACATATCCGGTGGTAATTTCTTCATCCCTCACAGGTAAGCAACAAGGTAAGTTGATAGAAGTGCTTAAAAGGCATAAAAATGCAATTGGGTGGACTTTAAAAGATATAAAAGTCATTAACCCTTTATTTTGCACACATAGAATACATTTAGAGGAAAATGCCAAAACATCTCAACAACCTCAAAGGAGATTAAATCCACATATGAAAGAGGTCATTAGGGCTGAAGTTCTCAAACTACTTGATGTGGGAATATCTATCCTATTTCTGATAGTAAATGGGTAAGCCCTACACAAGTAGTACCTAAAAAATCTGACATTACAGTTGTTAAAAATGAAAAGGGGGAATTATTGCCAACTCGTGTCTCGTCTAGTTGGAGGATGTGCATTGATTATAGAAAATTAAATGCTGTCACTAGAAAATACCATTTTCCCTTACCTTGCCTTGACCAAATTCTTGAAAGAGTAGCAGGACACCCCTACTACTGCTTTCTTGATGGATACTCCAGGCTTATTATCAATTCCATTTTGCTACTTGAAGACCAAGAAAAGACCACATTCACGTGCCCCTTTGGCACTTTTGCTTTTAGGAGAATGCCTTTTGGACTTTGTAATGCCCCAGCCACTTTTCAAAGATGCATGTTAAGCATTTTTAGTGATATGGTTGAGCATTGTTTAGAAGTTTTCATGGATGATCTAACTGTCTTTGGAAACTCTTTTGATAATTGTCTCGAAAATTTAGAAAAAGTCCTAAAAAGGTGTGTAGAAAAAGGTCTTATTTTGAATTGGGAAAAATGTCATTATATGGTCACTTCAGGAATTGTTTTAGGTCATGTGGTGTCTTCTAAAGGAATTGAAGTGGATAAAGCAAAAGTGGAATTAATTTTCCATTTGCCTCCACCAAAAACAGTTAAAGAGGTTCGTTCATTCTTAGGGCATGCTGGATTTTATAGGAGGTTCATAAGAAATTTCAGTGCTATATCTAAACCTCTTTGCAACCTCTTAATAAAAGATACTTCCTTTGAATGGACTCAAGAATGTCAAAATGCCTTTGATACATTAATTGGGCTTTTAACTACTGCTCCAATTATGCAATCTCCTGAGTGGTCCTTGCCTTTTGAATTGATGTGTGATGCAAGCGACTATGCAGTTGGTGCTGTCTTAGGACAAAGAAAAGAAGGTACGCCTTATGTGATATACTATGCAAGTAGGACTTTAAATGATGCACAAATGAATTACACAACAACTGAAAAAGAACTACTTGCATAGTATTTGGCATTGACAAATTTTCGTTCCTATTTAATTGGCTCTCCAACAACATTGTTTACACTGACCATGCAGCTGTGAGATATTTAATGACTACACAGGATGCAAAACCTAGATGGATACGGTGGATCTTATTGCTCCAAGAATTCAACATCACAATAAAGGATAAGAAAGGAGCCGAAAATGTTGTTGCTGATCATCTTTCAAGACTAACGACAGAGACATTAATTGAAACTTCACCTATCAATGATTCCTTTCCTGATGAATTTTTATTTTCTGTTGCTACTGTACCTTGGTTTGCTAACCTTGTAAATTTTCTTGCGACAGGGAAAATGCCACCTCATTGGAATGCTCAAGAAAAAAGATAATTTTTAACCGAGGTGAAAAATTTTTACTGGGATGACCCATATCTGTTCAAATATTGTCCAGACCAAATAATGAGAAGATGCATACCCGACAATGAGGTAAGTAGTGTCATTAACTTTTGTCATTCTGAAGCATGTGGAGGACATTTTTCATCTAGACAAACAGCTGCTAAGATCTTACAATGTGGATTTTATTGGCCCACCTTATTTAAAGATGCACATGCATTTTGCAAAACGTGTGAAAATTGTCAAAAATTGTGATCCATTTCAAAAAGAAACATGATGCCTTTGAATCCCATTCTTTCTTGAATCTTTTGACTGTTGGGGTATTGATTTTATGGGACCTCCTTGCCACCGGCATTTGGTTTTGTGTACATCCTTGTTGCAGTAGACTATATTTCAAAATGGGTCGAGGCAATTCCATGTCGAAACAATGATCACAAAACAGTTGTCAAATTCTTGAAGGAGAATATCTTAAGTAGATTTGGAATTCCTCGAGCCCTTATTAGTGATGGGGGTACACATTTTTGTAACAAACCATTTGAAACTTTAATGAAGAAATATGGAATAACCCATCAAATTTCTACACCTTATCACCCACAAACAAGTGGACAAGTTGAATTAGCTAATAGGGAGATAAAACAGATCTTAGAAAAAACGGTTAACCCAAATCGTAAAGATTGGTCTTTAAACTTAATGATGCACTCTGGGCTTACCGAACTGCTTTCAAAACATCATTGGGAATGTCTCCTTATAGATTAGTTTATGGAAAACCTTG
Organism: Boswellia sacra; assembly: GCA_013180625.2. Lineage (NCBI taxonomy): Eukaryota > Viridiplantae > Streptophyta > Magnoliopsida > Sapindales > Burseraceae > Boswellia > Boswellia sacra. The sequence continues at coordinate 4,778 of SNVD02010544.1, forward strand.
TCACTTGCCCGTGGAAATTGAACATAAAGCTTATTGGGCCATTAAAACATTTAACACAAACTTGAATGATGCTTGCAAGTTACGAAAACTCCAACTGAGTGAACTCGAAGAAATCAGGAATGAGGCTTACGAAAATTCTAAAATCTACAAAGAAAAAATGAAGGTTTTTCATGACAAATTCATTGTTAGAAAATCTTTTGAACCTTCACAAAAGTTCTTTTGTGTGATTCAAGATTGCACTTGTTTCTTGGTAAACTTCGGTCTCGTTGGACTGGACCTTTCATTGTTAAAAATGTTTTCCCTTATGGAGCAGTTGAAATTGAGAACCCAAAGAATGGTAATGTGTTTAAAGTTAATGGACAACAGTTAAAACCATTCTTTGAAAATTTTGACCAAAATGAAGAGTCCATTGCTTTAGTCGATCCTTTTTAAGGATTGATTTTTTCCAGTCAAGTGGCGGATACGGTACTCCGTGACTATTAAAGTCGGTTTTTCAGTTCCCTAAAAACTGTTGCTTGCTTCCATTTTCTTTTCTTCTCTCTCATTTTCTTCACATGGATACCATTCTCTCTAAATTGCACAAACATATTCCCTCTCTTCCTCAAAATGATTTGCTTAAAATTTATAAAGCTCGTGCAGAAAGACTAAGGTTGTTGATGCAGCTGTAGAACAAAATTTTATCCCACATTGGGCGAGAAAGATCCTTGTTTCTGCCACTTCTTCTGGTGAGTTACTTGACAAATTACAAGAAGTTGAGTATGAACCTGACCCAGCTAGTACTCAAATTAATTGGGCAGGAGGGCAAAACAAAAAGTGCAAATTGGATTTGAATCTCCGTTTGTAATTTTTTTCTTCTTATCCTTTATTTTATTTTATTTTATTTTTAGCATGTTATTTTATGAGTCTTTCAGGTCATCTCTCTTGAATAACAGAAGCTTCAGGTAATGTCTCCTATACTTTATCTCTCTACATTTAAACATTGAGGACAATTTTTCATTTGGTTGGGGGGGAAGGATAGTAGACATAAGTGTGTCTTGAAATTTTACCTTTTTCTTGCAAAAAAAAAAAAAAAAAGAAAGGCGCAAGGTGAATGGGTGCTAGGATGCGGAGTTTAGTGTAGGTGTGGATTCAGAGTGCGTTAAGGAGGTTCAAATCCTCTTGAGAACGCATTTTTGGGTCAGGAATGGCAAGAGTAAGGAGGACCAGTTTGAACTCTTGAAAACCATTCTAACCAATTTGTCATTTTATTTTGATTTTGTGAACTCATTTTAGCTAACTTGATATTATTTAGTCTTGAATTTTGAATTTTATAACAAGGAAGTCTTATTCATTTCACTTTGAATTATTCAAATCTATGAACTCTCGCAACTTTATCATTTAATAAATTGTGTCCTTATGTACTCATTAAGCAAGTATTCATGAACCTTTCTTCACACACACACATACCTTGATGCATGATTGTGTGTGGCGAAATGAAATGTTGTAATATTTGAGTTCTTTTGTTTTGTTTAGGATAACAACACAAAGGAAGGGGAAAGTTTAAAAAAAAAAAAGGAAAAGAAAAAAAGTGAAAAAAAAGAAAAAAAAAAGAAAGAGAAAGCAATTGTGGATAAGTTTGGTCTCGTAGCCTCCTTAATTCGAGCAATTAAGCCCGAGGGGTGCCTCAACACCTAATACCCTAAGACCAACTGGTTTTGGGAGCTATTGGCCCAAAGCTCGCTACATGGATTAAGGAGAAAGCTTAATGGGATCGAACATTGCACCATCCACAAGTTCTAAGTAAAAATAAAGCATCCGCAACCCGAGTCGTTAAGCTCGTAGGGGTGTCTTAACACCTAGTGCCCTAAGGCCAACTGGTCTGGGAGTCATTAGCCTAAGACTCGCTACATGGGTTAAAGATGCATTCTTTATTAAAAAAAAAAAAAAGAAGAGAAAAAAGAGAAAAGAAAAAGAAAAAAAATACATAAATAATGATGCCCCTACCTAAGGTTGTTAGCCTTAACAAATATTAGAACCGATATGGCTTCTTTCTAATAAGCCCCATAGTCATGTGTCAACTGAGCACAAAAGAAAGTTTGTGGATATCTTGACTGAAGGGTACATGAGTCATTTAAAAAAAAATCAGTTGAGAGTTTGTTTATTTGGATAAAATCAAGGAGAGTGCAATAATGACCACCTTGGATGTAAAATTCTATAAATCACTTCTACAGAATAACGCTTTAATTGCTAGGGACTAGCAATAAGCTAGTTGGGGGGTGTGATGAACACTTAAATATGCATGTTTAATTAGAGTTTAGTTCATCATATTGCATTAATAGTGTCATTAAATTCCTCAACTTAAGCATATTTGTAGCATTTGCATCTTTGGAATTAATTTCTCTTAATTTTGGTTTTGTTACAGGTTCGGTAAAATGGGCCTAACTCTCTATTTATAGATCAGAATGGTACAATTCTTAATGTTTTGGAAAGCTAATTTAATTGTCTACAAGATTGCATTTCACAAGCATCATCAAATTCGGGCTCTTAGTGGACCAAAATTGGGCTTGAATTGAACCCATCTACAGTCTCGGTCCAGTCTGACTAGGCCTCAGTATTTGGACCGTATCTCTCAAAATACGTATCCAAATTGTGCAAATAAATATGTTCTAGAAAGCTGAGGGAAATATCTACAACTTTCATGAAGACATGTGATTAAATATCACAACATTTCGATGTCAAAATTGAGGGTCAAAGTCGGTGCCTAATGATCCCAATTGTCAAAGATATTTACAACTAATATTTGACAATTATGCCCTTGTAATTTGACAAGTTTGCCCCTGGATGTATCTATAAATAGAGGTGCCTTGTGACCCATTAGGGCATCTGGGCCTTGGCTGGAACACTTTGGCTTTGGCTAGGATCTTGTATTGTGTTTTGTGTGTTTATGTTATTAATGAATTTCCTTTTTCTTGCATTTTATTTTCTTTCTATTATATGTTCTTCTAATTTCTCTTTTGCTAAGGTGAAAGGGTGAAACCCTTGATATGAGAATAAGGATTCACGAACCCTTAATATGTGCTTAATAATCTTAATCTTATAATGTTTATTCAATATGATTTATATTTAATTTCTTAATCAATCTTGACACCACTCGGAAAGTGGAGGTCTTGATCCATTGTCGACAATCCTTGGCACATCAAATGCTTGGATCCTTTCTAGATGATGTATGGTTCTTCCTTACCGACACGAATCTAGTTAGGAACCTTGATTTGTTGTAGACATATGGTGATTGGCACATTGGATGCTTGAACCCATTTACAAGAAATGGTATAAATATTGGTAATGAAACTAATATAATTCATATAACTAAAATGGGTTAATTATCCTTATTTGAAATATCAAGGGCGGATCCCTAACCTTGGCCTTCATTGTTATTGTGTTAATTCCTCTTGTATTTTAATTATTCTATTGTTTATGAACTTTTTATTTTATTTACTATGGTAGGTTCTACCACCTTATGAAATTGTTCCTTAATTTACTATGGTTGGTTATACCACCTATTTTCATGGATGGTTTTACCTCCTCTTGCTTTTTGTTTTATATTTGAATGGTCGGTAATACCACCTACCATCTTTACATATTTGTTGAGATTATCTTATCATTTCTTTCAATTATTCATATCATATTTGCTTAACTTATAATTTGTAACGCTTAAATTCCCTTCCTCGTGGATCGACCCCGGTCTCACCGGGTTTTATTACTTCGACACTCCTATACTTGAGAGACAATCCTTTTTCGGATGTGTCAATTAACTAAGTTAGGTGCTGTAAAAAGAGTTCCTAAACTTGATGACAAAGTCAATGAAATTTGTGGACCATGTCAAATGAGAAAACAAATTAGAAGTGCACACAAATCAATCCTACATCTTAGCACATCGAAAATACTTGATTTACTTCATATGGATCTTATGGGTCCCATGCAAATTAAAAGCATTACTGGTAAGAGATACATATTTGTTTGTGTGGATGACTTCTCTAGATATACTTGGGTTGATTTTATTAAAGAAAAATATGACACTTTTGAAGCTCTCCAGAATCTTTGTGTTAAGCTTAAAAATGAGCAAAACAGAAACATTGGCAGGATAGTGAGAATAAGAAGTGATCATGGCAACAAGTTGAAAATGTTAGCTATGCTGACTTTTGCAAATATCATGGAATTGAACATGAATTTTCAGCTCCCAAAACTCTTGAACAACATGGCATTGTGAAAAGAAAAAACAAAACTCTTCAAGAGATGGTTAGAGTGATGCTCAATAGCAAGAAGTTGACCAAAAAGCTATGGGCTGAAGCAATAAGTACTGTTTGTTATATTTCAAATAGAGTTTTTCTAAGACCTGGCATTAACCAAACACCTTATGAAATTTTGAAAGGAAGAAAACCTAATTTGAAATATTTTCATGTTTTTGGATGCAGGTGTTAAATCTTAAATGACAGAAAGAAGTTAGGCAAATTAGATCTAAAAGTGATGAAGGAATTTTTGTGGGATATGCGTAGAACAACAAAGTTTTTCGAGTCTATAATCTTTGAACTAAGTCAATGATGGAATCTACAAACATAGTATTTGATGATCTATATGATTATGCAAAGTACTCACACGAAGAAAGCATAATTAGCCTCACAGAGAATGCAGAAAGATCAGTACCAAACAACAATAATAGTAAAATTGATTCAGTTATGGAAGAGAAAACAACTGCTGTTACATCAGACATAACAATGACATCTGACAACATAGATCTAAACAGAAACTCTATTAGAAATGAAGATGAAAGAAAAGATCTACCCACTTGGATATAGAAGGCACATCCAACCAGCTCAATCATTAGAACACCATATGGAATGATGAAAACTAGGAGCATGGTAAGAAATCAGGTAAGATTTGCATGTTATGTTTCATTAGTCGAACCAAAAAATATGAAAGAAGCTTTAAAAGAAGATGTTTGGATTCAAGCAGTGCAAGATGAACTTTATCAGCTTAAAAGGAATGAAGTATGAGAATTAGTTCCTAGGCCAAAAAAATGCAAATGTCATTGGAACTAAATGGATATTCGAAAATAAAACTGATGAAAGTGGTCAAGTAGCAAGAAATAAGGCTAGGCTAGTACCACAAGGTTACACATAAGTAGAAGGCATAGACTTTGATGAAACCTTTGCACTAATAGCTAGACTTGTGTCAATCAGATTACTACTTGCATTTGCTTATTTACTTGATTTTAAATTATACCAAATAGATGTTAAAACAATTTTTTTAAATGGCTATCTCAATGAAGAGACTTTTGTTGAACAGCCTATAGGATTTGAAAATCCTAGACATCCTGATTTTGCGTACAAATTGCATAAAGCTTTATATGGGTTGAAACAAGCTCCTAGAGCTTGGTATGAAAGGTTGACAAACTTTTTGATCAATAGAGGTTATAGTAGAAGCAACAATGATAAGACTTTGTTTATCAAACATGCATCTAACTATTTTATTGTTGCTTAAGTATATGTAGATGACGTTGTGTTTGGATCAACTAACAAAAGTAAAACTAATAAGTTTGTTAAGTTGATACAAGAAGATTTTGAGATGAGCATGGTAGGAGAATTAAATTTCTTTCTTGGATTGCAAGTTAAACAAGTGAATGATGGGATATTCATTTCTTAATCAAAATATGTTAGAAACCTTGTAAAGAAATTTGGACTTAAGAATGCAAAACCAATGAAAACTCTTCAAAAGACAATGCAGGAAAAGAGGTTGATGCAAGTTTATATAGAAGCATATTAGCAGTTTGTTATACCTCACAGTAAGTAGACCAGACTTATGTTTTGGTATAGGACTTTGTGCAGGATTTCAAGCAAATCCCAAAGAATCACATTTGGCAGTAGTTAAAAGAATCATCAGGTATGTACATGGAACCTATGATTAGAGGATATGTACTACAACAAAAAACGCATATAGTAGCATGCGATAAATGCTACTAAAAGTGTTTCATAGCATTATTGCACATGCTATGGTAGGCCAAGCAACTAAAAGTCTCTAGCTTTGGTTGCATTTATAACAAGCTATGAATTAATTATAGGTAACATCCATGAAGAGCTATGAGTATCATTTTGAAAGCATTTCCCCATAGTCATAGATAACTCTTTCCTAGCAAGTATAAAATGCTACAAATAACTTTTTTGTGGCATTCAATAATTATAGGTAGCATCTATTAACAGCTATTGATGTCTTATTGTGGCATTCATGAAAGGCTACAAATATCACTTTCAAAGCATTTATCCAATGCTATAGATAAATTTTTCATAACAAGTAAAAAATGCTACAAATAAAATGCTACAAATAGTCAGTATACACTGGGCAGTTTCTGAAGTTTATAGGAAATTTATAATAATATGCAAAAGGTAACAAGTGAAGACATACCTTCTTACTAATGGTTATCATGAATTCAAAAAGAAAGAAGATAGATTTAGCAAAAAATCATTATCAATAGAGAAAATGGCATCCTTGCATTCCTTCTATACTTTAGAGAGTAAATCTTGACATCAAAAAAACAAAATCAAAGTTACAAACTTCAAATTACACTAGCTGCTACAAATTATAAATAATTGTATATCTAATATAAAGACAGCAAATAATGGCAATAAGAACATCCTCATTATAGCGTCTTTACATGGCCCCTTATCACCCTCACAATCTCCTTGTCTTCTGCATACTTTACAACCTGTTCAAAACACAACAACATAAAATCAAGTACAAAGAAATTAGCCACTAAAACTGGTGAAGCTGCCACATGAATCATCATATCCACTGCCTTAACCACTTATTATATATAGGGCCAAGTAAAACACAACCCAAGAGTTGAGATTGGAATGAAAACAAGCTACAAATATCAAAGTGCATTTGCAAGCATCATTTTGCATTTGGAATCAAACCAGAGGTTCATATGCTTAATTGCAAAAGATAAACTGTGCAATTGATACCGACCACCAACTTCTTAAGTCTTTCTGGTTCTAGTCACCAATGTAATTTACAAGCTTATACTACTCTAAATTATAATATACTCATTGACAACTCTTTAATGAGATGAGATGATTGAGGTATTTGTTCAACAAGATTATAATACTATCTAGCAAAACAGTGCAATTTGGTAATCATAGTCATAACAAATTTAAGGGCCATATTAAAATTAATTATTGGCAATTTACATCCTAAGTCACTTTCCTACTTTATTTATCTGATTTCCATGTCCAGCAAGCTTCTATCTTTTTTTAATTTTTTTCCCTACATACTACATTGTTACATAGTTACAGTCCTCAATGGATCCCACCAAGGACTAAATGCCAGGCAACTCAATTAGGAAAAGGAAATGAATTTAGGAATTAAATCAATTTCTTGCAATCCTCCAATAACAAAAGATCAAAGGGTGCCTTTATTTGGGACCCAAATCAAAAGACACTTGCTGTAAATCTGGGTTGGTGTCTCATGTCTACTTGCTTTCAGTCATTATTATTGGACCCAACCCAAAACTCTATATTATTTTTCTTGGTAAATTTTAATCCAAATACAAACCACTACTTTGTATTATATTCATTATAATATGGAAAAACCTTTGAAACAGAACAAAAACTTAAACAATAATTAAGGAAAGTAGATTCATTGAGAGGTACAATTTTTTCTTTGTCTACAAATGACTAATGGCGCCACTTATGACTAGGCAAATGTGCTTGCATATGCATTGATTGTAACTTCCTTTACTCCACACTTTAATTAATTTAATGTGTAGTTAATTAATTAATATAAAGTTGTTCCATTCTTTACTTTCCACAGCAAATAGCCCACAGAAAAGCTACACTAAGAGAATCTAAAACTCCAACTGACCTCTAAAAATGTATTAAAAAAGAAGAAAAAAGCAAGAAGTCATAATTTAATGGTATAAGATTCCAAATTTCCTTTTCCTTTTCTTAAAAATTATCAGCATGTGCTATGGCCTACAGAAAAGCTTGTTGAAACTTGGACTAAGAATAGAGTCAGATTGTTGAAAAGAAGGGCTTTTCACCATATCAAGTTTGTCAAATTGGTGCTTAGATGCACAAAAATGTTACATGCTGCTAGAAGAATATTCTTTAATCAGCTTTAAATTATCATAAGTTTTGTTCTTGTTTTATGCCCAGGTTATCTATTGAGGGACTACTCTCATAGTATCATTAGCTAGTATCATTAGCTAACCTTCTATCTTTGGCAAAAGCCAAATCAAATATGATAGATGAAGATTAGTGCTCAGGTAAAGACAATGACAAACATATCTTGTGAGAATTCATGCAAGATGCATAAAATAAAATTTTATATTCCCTCTTAACCTCTTTAAACCATGACTTATCACAACATACAGTGCAATGAGCATCAGAATTAGTTGGAGAACAATCAATCTTTTTGTAAGCATGAAAAATTGAAATTATCAACTTTATGAAGTACTAGACTCCCCATCAAAAACTCTCTTTTCATTAATTGAATCTCAAGCAAATACTTAACATTTGTATCAACAGCCTAATTTCAATACAAAAAAATAAGAAAATAAAAATTAGAGTATAGTAGTTAACAAAACCAATACCTGAACACCATGGAAATCAGTCCTTCCATCGAAACTCAATCAACTAATGTGGTGGTGTTATCTTCAAGCCCTTTGAAGGAAACCTTGTCTAGAACTTCTCCTTGGATCAAAGCTACTCTGCTTCAGCTCTCACAGTATCAAAGCATGCTTGCTACCACTTACAAAACAAAAATCCATCTATGAGGTGAAAAGCCAAAAAAAAAAAGAAAGAAAGAAATTCGAAATCAAAATCGAAAAAATACCTAATACCACATTTCGTGAAAGTGAAAGCTTCTTCGATGTACCTAGGCAAAGGTCCTTTACTGAAACCTTTAAAGGATGAACCACATATAGTCCATCCAATTGCCAATATATCATTCTCACAACAACAAAAAAAAGTTACTAAATACAATGTCAGTTTGCCCTCCATAAAAGAGCAACCTATAAGCAAAAATTTCAATCCAATAAAAATGCACGTTACAAATAGTCTTCTTTTGGACTTTGAATCTAAAAAACAGAGCTTAGATTTCAAAGCTAGTGAATCAAGTACTATCTAGTTGGGTCAAATACTTGGCTTTTTATTAAATTTTTTATGTTTTGTCATAGTTCTGACTTCTGAGTTAGAGCAAGAATTCTTGCACGTATACATATATAGCACAAGTGTCTCATCATAACACATCTTTCAATGATTGCAATCCTAAATTTTATTAGAAAAGCTAAATTTTATTAGAAAAGCTACTTCAGTGCATGAGTAGCAAATATTCAAGAAACAAAATCATGGATCATGAAAGAAGCAACTCAACACCATTAACATCATCAAATCAAGCTCTTACTTCTCTAGTTGAAACAAAATATTGTTTCCAGAAGTTGGCAACAATTTGTCCCACATTAGCAAAACACAACCAAAAATTCACAGAACCAACATATATGTATACACACAAAATAAATTAAATTAACATAATCAAAAAATAAAAAAATGAACAGAGAATAAAAAAATTGACATAATCAACCAAGCAGGCCTAGGCGGAGCTGGACGACTGAGGTGATTGTGCAGCCGTTGACCATCGTGTGATGACGAGGACGGTGCAACGCAGATGTGGACGGTGGCCGCTGCAAATCACCGAGGCAAGCAAGGGCCAAGCTTAAAGGCTGCAAATCAGGGGCGGCTGTCGACGTTGGACTATCCGGCGACGGTGGACTAGATGGAGATCGGCAGATGGAGTCACAAATTCGCGGTGGAGCGACGACGATGGCAGAGCAGATCGGGCCAAGCTTGAAGGCTGCAAATCAAGGGCTGTCAACATTGGACTATCCAGCGACGGACTAGACGCAGATAGGCAGATCGAGTCGTGAACTTGCGGTGGAGCGGCGTCGGTGGCAGAGTAGATCGGGATTGGAGGGAGAGTAGGGTGCTGTAGCGGCTGTAGCCGTGTAGGTGTCCTAATGGAATTAGGGTTTTACAAAATTTATAAAGGTTGACATATATCCTGGAAATTTATATATTTTAAAACTTAACAAAATGACCCCCTTCAATTACCTCTAAGTCCCTATATTTTAAATTTTTTTATTTCTACCCAGAGAATAAAATTTTGCCAGTTAATTTTTGTTATTAACAGTAGCATTTATCAAATGCTATGGTTTTAATATCATTTAGTTGCATTCCACAAATGCTACTAATTTAAGTGCTTTTGTAGCTTCCAAAAAAAATGCTATGAATATATTTGGGGAAGCTACCAATAATAAAATGCTACTTTTTAAGTCACATATTATAGCATTCTTTTCTTAAATGTTACAAAAAATAAACTTTTAGTAGCATCATTAAAAAAATGCTACAATGCAATGCTATTAAATGTGTTATTTGTTGTAGTGATGGTTTTATAAAGATATATATGATTATCTTGCAAGGTCTATTGATGCTGACTAAGCAGGAAATACAGATGACAGGAAGAGCACATCAGGTGGATGTTTTTATCTTGGTACTAACTTAGTTTCTTGGCACAGCAAAAAGTAGAATTCCATCTCTTTGTCTACTGCTGAAGCTGAATACATAGTAGCAGGAAGTTGTTACACTCAACTACTTTGGATGAAACAAATGCTGAGTGATTATGGTATTGAACAAAAACCTATAACTGTGATAATACTGTGCTATAAACATCTTAAAAAATCTGTTAAGCATTCTAAAACAAAACACATTGACATAAGATACCATTTTATAAGGGAGCTTATAGAGTCTAAAGTGATACACATTGAACACATCTCCACTAATAAATAATTAGCTGACTTGTTCACTAAGGCATTAGATGCAACAAGATTGGAGAATCTAAGAAAGGCCTTAGGCATCTGTCAGTTTTCTGAACAAGCATTGCTTGCTATTATGTTAATTATACTGCAATATCATAAGGTTTCTTCTAATTAAGCTTGGGTGAGCTATAATATAAAATTGTGTGAATACTAGTTTAAAATGAAAAATACAGAGAGGGCTACCAATACCAATATATGATATGTGAAAGCCATCTTTGAGAGTAACCTCAAAGTATCTGAGGAATATGTTGAGGTCACCCACTCAAATAAAAAGGGCCACCTCTATATTGTATGAAAGCTACTGTATTTATAATCTAATGTCATTAATTCTTAATGAATATGTCAAAATGATATTTTTGACATCTCAATTGATTGAAAAATAAAGGTTAGCAACTTTCATATGAAGATTATAAATAGCTCTGAAATATGTTTTTTTTAGAATGATTTATATGATGTCCAGATATTGTTATTATGTTAAATGTAACTGTTTTCTATTATGTTTTTCATATCATAAGATGCTTTTTATGCCTAACTAAAATTTGACTTTCTTGTATGTCTATGTGTCAAAATGCCATGTCAGCTTTATTGAATTGAGGGAGAGAAACTTCAGCAGCAGGAATCCTAACTCTATTAGAATTCCTTATTTTAATGGAAATCAAATTTTGAATTTTTCTCATTAATGGTATTGATTAAGTTGTTTTGGAAAACAAATTAAATTTTAAAATTTATGGGAAATTGAATTTTATTAAAACTGAATTTCTTCCCAAGTATATCACAAACATAGTTAGGGCTCTTTTAGTTCATATCACAGTTGATCAGCTTTACATCCATTCTCTCTCTCATCTCACTTCTCTCTGTTCCAGCAAAACACTTGTAGCTCTCAAACCCTAACAATGGTGTCCTCATCCGAATCTACGAAGACCACCATTGCATCATCCTCCTCACACGACTCTGGTCACAATAGTAGCGATAGTTCTCAATTGTCTCAGTCTCAACAGCATGCAAGGATCCTGATTGATCCTACAATGAGTGAAGATGAGTCAATTCCAGTTAAGCGAACGAAGGACAAAGCGAAGCCAAAGTTCAACAAGTTCCTCACAGCAGCTGTTAAGCAAAATTTCTTGAAGTATACATCAAAGAGGAAGTTGCAGATCGAAAGGCCAATGAAGGTAACCAACTTCAACAAGTATGGTTTGAGTAAACTTCTTGAGTCCATTTACTAGACTAGAATGGTAAACAACTTCCTACCCCTTATTAAGTCTTTGATTGAAAAATTTTATGCGAATATCATTGCTTCAATTAATGACCTGAAGAGCTTTCATTATCACAAAGTGTATTGTAAAGGGAAATTTGTGAAAATTTCACCGAATGTCATCAACTCATTCTTTGATATACCTGTTAGTAGTTTGCACTCTGTTGAAGAAAATTTTGATATAGCAATTATTCTTAAGGAATTAATTGGCTGAGAGCATTTAGTTTAGAATCCAAAAGATAGCATTGATCAATAATACCTTAGAAAGAAGTATAAGGTTCTGTATAAGATAATATAGTTTGATTGGTTCCCTTCTTCACATCAGAACCAGGTCAGGGGAGATAGAGTGAAATTTTTGTTCTGTTTGGGCACAAATAAACCAATTAATTTAGGCTTATGGATTTATAGGATGATTGTCCAAATTGCACCATATAAATCTGATTACCATTTGCTTGTATTTCCTTGTTTGATTCAAGGTATTTTAGCTCAAAATGATGTTCCCATTAGCCCAAAAGAGCATACTGAGATTTTATCTAAATCCATCACAAAAATATTTTTGCATTGACTGTATGACAAATCTGATATGTGTATCCTTAAACCAAAACCAAGAAGAATTCAAAACAATCCAATGAGCAATGTAGAAGAGCAGCTTACTTTGATCAAATTTGGTTTGCCTGAAATTGTGCAGGATCTATAGGACATCAAAGCAAAGCAATCTACATTAGAGAATAAACTTGCTAGAAAATCAGTTGCTACAAAAGAACCACAACCTATGGAAACTGTTGATGTGGTGCAAGAGTATTTTGCAGAGTATATGCCAGAGATAGCAAAGCAAATGTCAGAGGAGGAACAAGATGAACAACTTGCTATTAAGACAGACATGACAGCAAAAAGAAAAAGAAGAAAAAGAAATCAGAGAAGAAAGCTAAAGGAAATGATATGAAGGGCAAGAAGAAGGTAAAAGTGGTGAAGAAAAAGTCTAACAAGAAGAAGAAGACAATTGCTACAGCAGCTCCAAAACTGCAGGATGAATCCTTGTAAGATGAACTAGCTCAAGAGGAACTCGTAATAACATCACCTTTACCACCTTCTGAAGAAGAACTTGACATTGCACCAGTTCCTAAAGTAGAACAATCTATCTCTATACCATCATAGTTATCTCCACATGAAGCAAAACACACACCTGATGCAGACCACACACAAGAACCAGTTCCTGAAGCAGACACAATAGAAACAGTCAAGGAAATCCCAACTTAGCTTGCAGCAAAATCTCTCATGGATCTACAACAACCTATTACTGAGTCATAGGTAACTGAAACCAGTGCAAACAGACTTGACAAGGAAATTCGCAAGATTATGGTAGAGGTCACTACTACTTCATCTGATACAACTAGAGAACAGGCCACTCCAGTGGTTTCTAAAACAACCTATACCTTCCACAACTGGCAAAAGGTTCAAGATTGAGGCTCATAGGATTAAGAAATGACGTAGTAGTTCATCTTTGCCTCTTGTTCTCAAGTTTGCCCGACTTCGTTAATGTGTTTTCCATTTATTTTTTTTGGAACTTGTTATGAAATCAAGGGGGAGAAGAAGTTTCTAATTCTTTTCTGATATTTTTTTGTTTGACTGATTCTACTTGACTTCAAAGGTAGTAAGTTAGGGGAGTCTTTATTTTTGAATTTGAACTGCTTTATGACTTGTATTTTTTATTTGCGACTTTGCAGGTTTTACTTTACTGTGTTTTTGAGTTCTTACTTGCATGTTTAATTTGTTTAATGTTTTTGTCACATTTTTTATTAGCTTTGATTTTGCTTTGATTGAATGTTGTTTGACAGGTTTGTCCACTTAACTTTGTTTTATTTTTTTGTAGGATATTTACATTCAGATTTTTTTTTGTTATGACTTATTTCTGTAATGTGGTTTATAACTGCATAGGTGTTATTTCTTTAAGTATGTCATTTTTTGTTTGATGGATCATGATTGCTTATAGTTGTTTTAGACTTATCTTTGTGTGATATTCTTTGACCAGAAACAGCTTGGTGTTTTCATCACAAGTTACCAAAAAGGGGGAGATTGTTGGTGTCAATGTGTGATACTCTTGCATGTGTCATACACATGATAATTTAGGACTAACTTGTGATAAACCTAGAATGTTATATTTTTTCTTGTTTTACTCTTTCTAGAAGTATGATTTAGGAAGTACTTGATTCATAATGAATATCTCTTTAGATTAAGACATTGTTTAATGTATCCTCGTCAAATTAGGAGTATATTTATTTGTGTCCTATTTCATTTAGGAGTTACTTATATCACTTTCTAAAGTATTATTCTTTATCATAATTTGAGTTTGATTAAGATTTTACCAGATTTTAAAAGAGATTATAATCAGGCATTCCATTATATATAATATTATTTTTACATAAATTACATATACGTGGTGTATATAGGTCACGGATTTTCAAGAATTAGATGAGAGCTTCAAAGCAAATTGAAATGCTTTTTTATTTTATTTTATGAGTGTTTTTATTCATGTATGAGCAGTTGTGATCGTGCATGAATTTCAATTAAGCCTGTCTGAGTTAGTATACACTTGAGAGAACTTGCGAGTTGAGTGTTTATGTAATTTAGTGTTAGACATCATGGTTATGTTTTACTTAACAGTGTGTTATTAAGTTGTCAGCGACAAAAGTGGGCAGTGTCACTAGAGTTTAAGATCTTGGTGAGATTTTGTTTTACAAAGATTAGGTCAGTGTACGAGAGTGAGTCAGCACTCTAAACGATCCTAAAGATCACAAAAACATGAACTTAGTGAATTGCAACTCTAAAGCTGTCCGTGGATATAAGTTTTATAACCGAACCACGTAAAATCCTCCTGTGCCATTTTACTTTACAGTTTACTATTATATTGCACATAACTTCATACTTTCAGATCTAACAAAGAGAACTTGGAACTCACAAAAAAGAAAGAAATTGGATGTGTAAAATGGCTTAGGAATGACCTTATTTATATTTTTCTATACACCCATTCATAAGGGTGCACATGGGTCGGGTTTGACCTAACCCGACTCAACCCAATGATGCATCGGGTTGGAGGTATTCAACCAACGGTCGGGTTTTCTAAGTATGTAAACCGACGTACAACTCGTTTATTGGGTCGGGTTACTCGGGTCATTTGGGTTGGGCTAGGCCCAATTACACAGTTTTACTAAAATTGTTTTATAATATTTATATTAGGCCCATGTATATTTTAAAGATTATATTATATACAAAACAAGGCCCATTTATATAAATTAAGCTATATTATATACAAAAGAAGGCCCATTTACAAAATAAAACTATGTTCTATCCCAAACAAGGCCTATTTTAAAAAACTAAACTATTTTATATTCAAATTAAGGTTTATTAACATAAATTTACAACTTTTTGGCCTAAGATCTAATTGAACATTTATTAAAACTTCAAAGTTCAAATGGTAGTATATTTATATATATCAAAATTTCCAAACAAAGATGAAATTCAATTAAAAACAACCAATCAACCGAACATAACAATTAATAACCTACATAATATCTCCCATCTAAACAAAGCAAAGCAAAAGCACTCACAACCTAATATACACCTACCCTTTAACAACCAAAACATACAATTTTTAAGCTACTCAAAATCCAAATCTACAACACATAATATTAGAGTCTAAAACTCCAAAATATAAAGTCCAAAGTACAACACATAAGTTTAGAGTCCAAAGCACAACACATAATTATAAAGTCTAAAGTACAACACTTAATTAATTATGCAAATTACAATAATCCAAGTTTCCAAGAAAGCATAAAATAGTCTCCACCCAATGGAAACTTGAGATTTCACCACCTTGGATTGAGAAAACATCAAGCCACTTTTTCCAAATTTCCACCAACTTCAAATAACAAAAATTGAAAACATAATAGTTAATATTCAACAAGACCATCAAGTTATCAAAAATACTAGTAAAAGTTAAATTTACCAACCCAATAAAAACTTAAGAAGACTTAACTAAAAATACAATGATAAGGTATTAAAATTTGTCATTACCTATGAAATTGGCACTCATTAATCAAGGTCTAAATGCTCAACTGCTATTATAGTTGATTTTAAAACATCTATATCACTGACAAACAAGCACAAACCAAAATGATATAGTTAGTCAAAGATTTAATTCCATAAAAGTTAGTATAAAGTAGTAACGATATTTCAATTTCATAACCAAAATCCATGATTACCTGTCTCAATTGATGTACAGAATCCCCAGTTGCATCTTCTATTATCTCTATCATCAGGAAAACTTCATCAATTAATGTAGAAGTTATCCAATTCTGAGAGCATATTAAGGATTCAACCATTTTAGGAGTTAAGGAACTTCTAAATTGGTCAAGAACCCGCCCTCCAGTACTGAATGCTGACTCAGAAGCAACAGTAGAGACTGAAATAGCAAGAACATCCTTTGCTATATGTGATAACAGAGGAAAGTTGCCTTTATTTAGTTTCCACCAACCCAAAATATCAAAATCCTCATTCTGTCCCACCAAATTGCCATTATTCAAATAAGTGTCAACCTCATTTGATGTTCCTGACTTGGTTAGATTATCTATAAACTTTACAGCTGAATCTACCCATAGCTTTACAACCACTTGAACTTCATCACTCACTAATGTGGTTGGGAGATGACTAATGGGAGGCTTTGACACTTCAGTCCTTACCACTTTTGAAGAGACATCTACAAAAGTCTTATAAATGTCATATAGCTTCAACAACAATATTTTAAGACCCATTATCATTTCCTTTGTCTTAGTAGCACCCCAAAAACTATTCCAAGTAAATTCAAAGTACCTCATTTTGAATCTTGGATCAAGTACAATTCCGATGAGAAACATCTTATTAAATTTATCAAAAGACCCAAAGTACTTGTCAAATTTCTTTTTCATGTTTCTTGCCATATCACGCAAAACACTACTCCTTTGTTCTTGCATATCAATCAATTGATTATGAATTTTTCATATTCTATTAAATGCAAGATGTGATGTCACAGTGAAAGAACCACTAAACTTTAGAGTTACATCATAAAAATTTTGCAAAAAACAAACAAACAATCTACCTTGATGCCAATCCTCCTTCTTTGGTGGTCCTAACTTGTTGTCTTCTGCAAAGTATAGTTTATAATGCCCATCCTCTTCCTCCAAATGATCGAGTGCTTTTTGAAATTGTAAAGCACTCTCCAACATCAAATATGTAGCATTCCATCTAATGGGGACATCCATTACTAAATTGCCCTTGTATTGAATTTTTTCACGCTTAACACAAGACATAAATCTCTGTAATCTTGCAGGAGACGATCTAACATAACTCACAACATTACGAATACTAGCAATGGACTTATGAAGATCTTTTAAACACTCACCGACAATCAGATTCACAACATGGGCAAGACAATGAACATGCACGTAATCTCCATTAAGAATAAGCTCACTATCTTTCCAACCTTGCACCTTTTTCTTAACATAATTGATTGCCACTTCATTTGCACTAGTATTATGCACTGTGATTGTAAATATATTCACTAATTGCCACTCAAGCAAGCAAGATTCAATTTGCTTCCTAATAGTTTCCCCTTTATGATTAACAATTTGAGAGAAAGTTAAAATCCTTTTGTGCAACCTCCAATTATCATCAATGAAATGTGCAGTAATCACCATATAATTCAAGTTCTGTATTGAAGTCCAAATATCTATATTTAACGACACCCTAACCTTGCTTGCTTTGAAATACTTCTTCAAGTTTTCTTTCTTACCCAAAAACAAAGAGAAAATATCCCTTGCAATTGTTGTCCTTGATGGACATTCAGACTTTGGACATATAATTCGCATGAGACGCCTAAACCTTTTATTCTCTACCAACTTCAAGGGAAACTCATATATAATTATCATCTCCACAGCCACTTTCCTAATTGCCTCCTTATCAAACCCTATACCTATAATGTTACTTGCAAACCCACTTTCTAATTTTTTTGAACCCAAAGAAAGAATCGTTTTTTTCTCATCATTGTCTCCTTATTACTCACTCAAAATATATTTAGGACATCTATCTAAATGATTCCACAATGTTTTAGTCCCATGCTTCTTACTATCACAAAGAAAGGACCTCCTACAATAGGTACAAACACACTTATCTCCTCCAATTTTTTTGTAACGATCCCATACACTAGATACTTGAGGCTTTTTTCTCTTATTTTTTCAGGTAGTAGTTTCACTACTCACTTCTTCAGGGGTTTCTTGGGTGAGAATGGGAGTACTAGATTTAGAAGTCATACTACCTGAAAAAAGAATAAGACAAACCATCTATATTAGTTTACTAATTTTAGAGTTTTAAGTTAAACCAAACATGAAAGCGTCAAAGTTACTGTTTACTCCAGCCAATTTATTGCATCTGGGCTTAGGGTTTAGGGGGGAAAGGGGAGAAAAATTTTCTCTCAATTAGGGTCGTCGGAGTTACTGTTTACTTCGGCCAATTTACGAATCAGCCTTTCAAATCTACATATGTTGTAGATCGGGATATCTTGAGACAAATTTTCTTCTGGGTCGCCCTCAGTTTCCGGCAGAAAAACGGTTAAAATTGCAAAAAAAGGTTTCAGATTTCACTATTTATCGTCGACGGCGGGCGAGTGGGACGCCATCTTTGCCATCATCGTGTTGGTCTTGACTCAATCTACAAGTTTTCCTTCATCAGCACCACCAGATTCGCGCCGCAATACCTCCGTTCTAGGCCACAAAGTTTCGGATTTTTCACTATTTACCGTCGCCCGCCGCTGTCACCTACGAGTGGCATCTCACCTCCATCAAATTCTTGTAGATCAGGCGACGTTCTACAAGTTTTCCTTCATCAGCACCACCAAATTCGTGCCACAACACCTCCGTTCAAGGCCTCAAAATTTCGGATTTACTATTCACCGCCACCTCTTGCCGGAAAACGGCGAGTTGTATCTCACCTTTGCCACCATCTAGTAGATCAGGCAACACTGACCAACTTTTCCTTCTTGGCCATCATCTGATTCCAACTAGAAACCCCTCAAATCGCCGCTTCTTCAATTCGGATTTTACTGTTTACCGCGGTGGTAACTATTCATTACCGGAGATACTGTTCATAAGCCCCACCCAGATTGTTCTTCAGGTTATTTCATGCAACTTTGCCTTTGGTCAATTTCCTGATTCCTTGCGGATTATCGTTTTTAAAGAGGTGACAACGACTTTGGAAGCCAAGCCGCTTCGGTGCCTGGTTTGCTTTCGTTTTTCCATCTCTTTTTTATGAGTTTGCATTGTATTTGATTTGTAATTCACTTAATGGATCCATCCAAGACAACTACTGGCTCTTGGACTGATAAAATCAAGATTTCTTTTTGAGTACCAGATGCTAATTGAGTCCGGTTACTCCTAAGAAATCGGGTACAATCCTTAAGATTCCAGGTGAGATTGTCGACGAGAATTTAGCCGAATGGCGTAGATGTCTTGTTGACTTCTTTCCGGGATATGTGATGCCCTTCCATGCTGCACGTTCGATGGCGATGCGTGCATGGAAATCTAGTGGGCTTGAGGACGTCCGTTCCACGGATAAGGGATTTCTCATCTTCCATTTTAGAACTGAGGATAAGGTACATCCAATCATTGCTCGAGGTCCTTGGATGTTTAGAGGTAAATTCATTTACCTGCAACAATGGCATCCGTATCTGGATTTCAATCTTATAGCATTTTGGACACTACCAGTTTGGATCCGTTTGTATGGCCTGCCGTTTCCTTTGTGGACAGCCAAAGGCCTTAGCATTATCTCCAGCATGGTTGGAGAACCTCAATCTTGTGATAAGGGGACTTCTGATCTATCTAGATTAGAGTATGCGAGGGTTTGTGTTTTTATTGATGCAAGACGCCCTCGAGTTAAGAACTTTGAGTTTAGGTGCAAACTCTCTCCAGAGCCCATCAAAATTCAAGTTGAATATGAGTGGACTCCAAAACATTGCCCCAAATGTTGCCAGTTTGGTCATCGTTGTCCAGAACCGGTAAAGACTTCAAGTCCAGATAAGAATGAGGCTAGCACCTCTGATAGTACCCCTTTGAGAAAAGAAAAGGATGTGACCAAGGTCACTGATTGCACCAAAATAGTTGCTATCCTAGAAGTTTCTGCAGTGCAAGTTGAGCCTCCGAAGGCTACTACACTTTCGAGTACAGAGTCAGTTTCAGATTCTGATTCTCCATCTCCTTTTGCGACCGACGAGGGTAGATTTTTGGGCACTATCAAATGTTCTACAAATCATGAGGCATCTATTTCCTCAGGGCGAATACCTACTGAGTCTTTTCCCACTCGTTTTGAGCCTTTGATTGGGCTCAGTGAGGATAATCAACCTAATAGGATTGACCATACCCATTCGGACACTCCAGCTACCCCGGTAAAGAGGGGTAAGAAGAAGAAAAACAAGAAGGGTTAAAGCTCTTGTATTTTTGTGTTTTAAACCGTTTGTGATCATTTCTCTTTTATGTTGTTAAGGTCGCTTGTAGCTTTTTTACTTTGTTTAGGCCACTTGTGGCCTTCATTTTCTATCTTTTTGTTGGATTGTATGTTTGGACTTTACGTCCTTTTGTAATTCTTGGGGTATGCCCCTCGGATTTTTGTACATTATAACTTTTTTGGATTTATATTACTTAGTAACTGTTCCAAAAAAAAAAGTCAAAACAATATGATTTTAAAAAAATTATATGTGAGTGTGTGAGTCAACTATATATGAATGATAGCACCTAGACAAAAAAATTAATATGCTTTGTTTACTTGGGACATTACATAAGGGAGCACATTATATAGTTTACTAATTAATTTTGGACATATGTTTAAGTTTCTCAGTCTAGTAGTTTCTTAATAATAACAAATCTTAATCAAATGTATATTAAAATTTTAAATTAAAAGATCATAGTTCTTAACCAAAATATTTGAAAACATTTTCTCAAAAAATAAATCTCCTTCTTATAAGAACTACTGCTAAGAAATTATCTATTCATATTTTGTATAATTACGTTCATATTAATTAAACCAGCTCAAATTGAGAACTTACATATTAATAATTTACTATAAACTTTTAATTATATATATTATCTTCATACAAGAGCTTAGATTGATAATTGAAATTGGACAAATTTCGTTGAGCTTCAAAAAATTTGGTCTAGGTTATTAATATATGATTTTTTTTTAATTTATGATACAATGGCAAAATGGAGAGGGGAAGAGCAAGGTTTCCCCATATGTCATTTAAACAGGGAATGCTTTCCCTGATATAATCACATCTCTCCACACAATTCCATATATTATATCAAATTTTCAATCAGGTTTTAATTTTCAATCAAGTTTTACATGTTTGTATCATTTTACATGGTTGTATTGTATAACATAGTTATTTTCAATCAAGTTTTAAAATCAATATGTTAAAAAATGAAAAGTAATACTTAATAGTCATAAATTAATTATTTATTTCATTATTGATGATCAAATTCAGAACAATATTTAATTAAAAGCATATTAATTTAATGTTTTCAGCTCTATAAATTTTTGGAAAAAAGAAGTTAACTGGATAAGCATTAAGTAAAAATTTCGTATTAAAATTACTTCAAAAAAAAAGTAAACAAAGAATGTTGAAGATGAAAGATGCGAAGGAATATATTGTTGAAGTGTTAACAAAGAAAATGATGAAAATTTTAGTAAAGTTAAGTGGACAAATATTGACACTTGGCTTATATGAATATTGGTGGCCCACATGCTAATGGGCGATATAGTATAGTAGTGACATAAAAAAATTAAAAAAAAATCTATTTTTATTAAAAAAATAGTGATCAGAAGGAAAAAAAATAATTATCACAAAATATCTATCCTGAACAAGTCATTAGTGGAAATCGCTCAACTAATCTGAGTGGCTGTTAATCAAGTAGAAAGGAAAGGAAAAATGATGCGTAAATATATTTTAACTAATGTATAACATATCCTCTATTTCATTCTTTTACAATCGACTCGTAATTGGTTGAAACTTAATTCTCATATGTGTGGTCTAGGATCTTTCACAATCATTTCCTAAAAAACCAACATAAAAAATTATGTTCTTTTAACATGAGCCTAAATATCTTCCCTGTTAATCGATTAAGCTAATATCTTCCCTACAAATCGATTCTTCCCTTTCTTTCTGAAAGAAAATGGTGCCAAAATAGTGTGCGCTACAATCGAAACCACACATATTATATGATTAATTAATTGCTAGACAAAGCCAAAAGTTTCCAGTGCAAGGTCCCAGAAAATGATGAAACATTAATTTCAAAATTATAACAGTGACTTCCAAAATGACTTCCAAAATGACAAGTACATTCACAATAACAAGTGAAGCACGAAGAAGCAAAGAAGAAGAAGTGAAGAACCTTTTACAAATATGAAGAACAATAAAAAGTCTAGGCACTTCTCTGTTCTCTCTGCCCCTGCCCACATCAACAAGTTTTTGAGATGACACCGTCAAGTCAAGAGGAGCACGACAGAAGAAAGAGAGGAGTGGCAAAGGATGAGGTGGAGGACGATGAGGTGAGTCACAGAGGATAACCAACCAACGTTGCACAAGGTCGAGGATAACTAGGGAAGTCACGGAGGATGAAGAGCTGACGAAGGAGGAGGTGGAGGATTATGAGGGGAGCCATGGAGGATGAACCGATGAGGACCCGACGAAGGTGGATGAGGGATTGAAATTAGGGATTACAACAATTAGGCATTGCAATTGGGTATTTATATTTGTATTCTGGTGTTGCAAGTTCTACGGTAAGAAGATGTTAAGAACAAGTCACACAGCGACACATATCCAAAAATTTTATTTAATAAATAATTCAGTCGGGTCGAGTTACTTTGGGTTGCCACATTCAAACCCGATCTCGACCTAATTTTCAAAAAACCCAATAAATTTCACCCGATTTCGGGTTATTGTTTATTATTAACCCGATAAAAACCCTAAAAACCCGATTAGTCGGGTCGGGTCAGGTCGGATTAATTTGCACGCCTCTACCCATTCACTTAGGTTACGACTAGTCATCATAACACTTCATTTTTAAAGTATATCTCTTTTCCAAACTACATGTCCTATTCTAGTTTAATGTCTTTTCTAATAGACACAACTTTGCCAAAGGTTTAATGTCTCTTCCAGGAGTCATAACTTTTCCAAAGATCACATATCAATATGTGTTTTGTTAGCTTTATTTGGAAAATTGTTCTAACAATCCCCCACCATTTTCAAAATAAATGAAAATTTGAAACGGTTTTGCATAGACTTGGAAATCTTATGCATATGTGGATATATCTCACACATAAGCTTTCTTCTTCTCAAGTATTCTTTATGCTGAGACGGGGATTAGCCCCATGTCTATATCTTGTTTCATGAGCACTTTAGTAACCGGCCAAGTTACATAGGAGATGACACCATCTCATATGCTCATGTAGGTAGAGCTTATCAAGAATATCCTTGTAACTAAAACATTCCAACAGAAAATTTGTTATAAGTTTATTAAAATCTTTAAGCTTATCTTTTCGACTTCATTACAAGTATCAAGCACTTTCTTCCCTTGGGACACATCGAAAAATATTATAATGCTTGTAATCATGGCTTATGATGTACTTTACTCATTGAACCAAAAATCTTGGTATTTCACAAGTGTTGGGTTGAGGTTCCATCATTGGTGATGATATGATGTTAGCTTCAATCCCATCCGCTTTGACGTTTTTGAAGTTAAATGCCTTGCGAGGATTTTCATCAAGGGGTCTGCAAAATTTTGGCATGATCTCACAAAATTAACGGTAAATACACCATCAGTAAGCAATTGTCTTACATAACTATCTCTCAGACCATTATGTCTAGACTTACCATTATAGATTTTACTATAAGCTCTTTACAAAGTTGCTTCAATATCATAATGAAAAGATAGAGGAGGTGCTGATTTAGGCTAAACAAGAATTTCTATAAGTAAATTCTTCAACCATTTAGCTTCTTTGCTACATTATGCCAATCCTATAAATTCGACAGCCATGGTATAGTCTGCTATAAACATTTGTTTCTTGGAACCCCAACATATATCTCCTTCACCAAGAGAAAATATCCACTCTCTTGTGGATCTATGATCATCTCTATTGGTGATCCAACTAGCATATGTGAATCCTTCCAAAACTGAAGGATATCTAGTGCAGTATATACCATAATCCTTTGTGTATTTCAAAATTCTATACATTGCTTGCCAATATAACTGACGAGGATTACTAGTATATCTACTATATTTTCCCACTACAAAAGATATATCAAGTCTAGTTCATGTCATGGCATACATACAGCATCCAATGACACAAGCATATACTAACTAGGATACTACTCTTCTAATATTAGGGTACAATTTTATGTTTCAATCAAAAGGTGTTGACATAAGGTTACAATCAAAATGATTGACTTTCTTTAATATCTTTTCAATATAATGTGATTGGATAAGTACTAGCCTATTGTCACTTTTATAATTTTAATACCTGAAATCACATTAGCTAGCCCTATGTCTTTCATATCAAAATTAGATGATGACAATGATTTAATATGTTCAATACTTTTTGTATTTGTCTAAAAAATTAACATATCATCAAAAAGATATAATCACACCTTTATTGCCACTGAATTTGCTATGTACACAGTTAATAAAATTTAGGAAACTGGTACTCACGTCCTCTATCACTTATAGGGTGTTTTATCTTAGTATCACAAAGATTTTAACTTTAGTTTATAAATCTTTAGTTCACCTAAGTTTATAAATCTTCAGTTTATGTAAGACTTCATCCTTAGAATGCAATAGATATATATAGTAATTTTTGAAAAATCATCGATGAAAGTTACAAAATATTTTTTACCTCCTCTAGTAGGATTACTGTGCATATCATAAACATCACTATGAATAAGATGCAACAAAGAGGATGTTTTATCAATATTCTTAGGAAATGGGGTTTTGTGATCTTAGTTTGTCACACACTTTACATTTTTCATGTATATAATCATTGTGTTTAGGAATAAATTGTAGATTAGACATATCATGCAATCGTCTAATATTAACATGTCCTAAATGATTATCCACAATGATATAATCCTTTTAAATTAAAAAATCTATAAGCCAAGAATTTCTTATTTGTAGCATCTTCAAGCATGTATTTCACTTATAAGGCATTCCAAATTTCTTTTGGCTATAGGCTTGTTGTAGTACTAATCAAGGAGAGCAACAGACATTGCATTGGAAATATGAACCTTGTACACATAATCATCTCGTTCCCACTTTTGAGGTGCCCTTATCTTTGCCAATATCTTGTTCTCTTTCTCTTGTGGCTCTGGTGCGGTCAATACATAAACAGCTTTAAGGCTTGCCAATAGGAAATGCAATTTTTTCTGCCACCATCAAAATGCTCCAACTTCACAAAATCTCATAGTGATGAAATCGGTGCCATTGACATAGAAATAATGTCTTAAGATTGTTAGGGGAAATAAATGTGGGGTTACTTTATTGAATAGAATAATATGGTTACAACAGTAGAATTTGTGTACAGAAAATAAAGAAAGAAGTTGGTATTATTCAAGACACTTTAAATATGTCGCTTTCCTTAAGATGTTATTTGGCCCCACCAAATTTGTGGTGCACTTGAGTTTTGCAAATACACATCTAAGATACAATGAAACATTAGTTGTTTACTTGTGGTATGCACTGATAAAAGTAAAGCATAATACTCTTGAATTCTATAAGTCTGCCAAAAATAAGTGTTCCATGACGAAAATAAGAGAAATTGGATGCATAAAATGGCTTAGGAATGACCTTATTTATAATTTTCTATGCACCCATTCACTTATATTGCAATCATTCATCATACCACTTCATTTCAAAGTACATGTCTTTTCCAAAGTACATGCCTTTTCAAAAGTACATGTCTATTCTAGTTTAGTGTCTCTTCTAATAGACACAACTCTTCCAAAGGTTTATTGTCTCTTCCAAGAGATAACTTTTTCAAAGGTCACATATTTAACTATGTGTCTTTTAAGCTTTATTTTGAAAATGGTTTTAACATGTTTTAGTAGTTAGTATAGGTTATGGAGTCTAAATATGTGATATACATTTCAACTCTATAGTAATAATAATAATAATTGTGATAATCCTAAACAATGGAATTCAAGTCATTGACTTTCACAGTATGGGTGGAGAAGAAGGTATAGAAAAGGAAAAACTTATGATAGAGAATATAAACGAAAAAAAAAAAAATTTGAATGAAGGTAGAGAAAACCATAAAGGAAAGAAAATAGGATTAGTTAAGGGTTTTACTAGTATTATGAAGTGTGTATAAAGTAATAAATTTATTTTCAAATTTTCTTGATAGATGTATTGTTATGTAAAATCTAAAAGTACACAGAATCGTAAAAAGTAATAAAGTGATAAGTAAAGTATCGTTCCCACGAGGACTGCGTTGCTAACTATCAAACGGTATCTAACTCTAATTTTATTTAAACGATTGAAATTAAATGGCAATTCAAATAAACTAAATAATTGAACTAACTTGAGCAAATAAATAAAGTAAACAACACTAAATAAATTGATAGAAATCCAATGAACAAAGATATAAGGTATTAGACTTCACCTAAGTTGTCCACTCTAATATTTCAATTCAATAAAATCAATGTTTGTTCATCTGTTGCCAACCAATTTCACTAATATATTTTTTGATCTTTCTCAAGCAATAACAATGTATATTTATAGGGAAAATCATATCTTTGTCTCATCTAACTACCTAAAAATACCTATTAAGCATAAGAAATTACACAGGGTTGCACAAATCATAATCATATCTCTATCTTATGTCAAATTATGGCAAATTAATCAAGCACTAACATAAATCCACCTTTCTAATTTATACCTCAACTCATATAAAAGTTACGTAGGGTTCCACAAGCATTAAGCATATAATTAATTCACTCAACAAAGATTGAATAAACAATAATATATAGAAGTAAAAATAATTAGAGTATCAAACTTGGCTACATCCTAACACTAGAAAGAAAAACTGGTTCATAATGAACGTAAACAAACACAAATAATAGTTGTAGACATAAAAAAAAGAGAAAAGAAAGAAAAACTAGAAGTTGATGAAGAAATCTTGCTCCGAGCCGTGCTCATAGACCTCTTTGGCCCCTTGGAACTCCCAAAACATTCTATGAAGCCTTATTTATAGGCGTACGGTTTTAGGACTCTGAAATAGGAGAAAATCATGACTTCAAATCGTCATTGTACAACAGCACAACCTTATTTGTGCAGAAGCATAAGGTCTCTGACTTATGTGCTCTATTTCAACTCTTAAGAATTTCTATTTTGCACTACCTTTACTATTTTGATCATAGCTTTAAATCCACAACTCAGATTTACAAACCATAAAATTATACAAAAATTAGACATCCAGAGCTTTCCAATGGTATATGGCACATAATCTGGTTCTTTGTAGATCAATACAATTGATTCTGGGAAATTAGTTGTCTGGCAAAGCCAAAATTTGAACGTTTTTGCTCTGAATTCACTCCAATTGCTTTCATTTGCTTGAAAGCAAAATAAAATAACATAAAAATAACAGATTTAACTTGAAAACAAACTAATTAACTAAGAAAAGAGATATTAAAAAATGTATAATTTTTTAGCTATCAAATACCCCAAACTTAGACTTTGCTTGTCCTAAAGCAAACAAAAGAAAAACAAAATAATAATCACAAATCTAGAATAACTAAATTGCTTTGAATTATGGATAGCCCTCAAGGATTGCATTTAATTATAATTTAAAGAAAACTCAAAACTTTGCACTTGTCTAGAATTTCAACTTATAGTCAACCTTGATTTCCCTTAATTACTCAAGCGTGTGTGTGGTTAGCCAATCTCACATCATTACTTGTGACTCAGATGAGTTTATGCATAAAAGTGAATCATGTTTGATCTCTAAATATAGAAATATGTGCATATGAATTCCATAGGAATGCTTTTCATGTCATTCTCCACTAATATAGACAAACATAACTTCAAGGATCAAATATGACTTTATTAAGCTTGTAATATTTGGCTGAGGTAAAAGTATGGATAAAAGATATTTATATGGCTCAAATTACCCATAAAACATATAAATTACTCAAGACTATGTAAAGCTCAACCGCATAACAAGAATTTATCAAGTAACTCTCTCAAACTTAATTTCAATCGAACTTTTTCCCTTTATTTGCTTTACACAAGAAACAGTACCCCCAAACCTATTTCTTTCTTTCTTACAAACACTTAAGGGTATGTATTTCATTCTTCTCTTTTTTTTTTTCATTTTTTTTTTACTTAGAGATACTACACCTTTAAACTCATTTGATTCTTTATTTTTCCGCATGTACCGAATGCATAGCTCTCAATTTTTTAAGAGAGAACATAATCACAATCAACTTAAAGGCCCCACGAATACAATAAAACTCACCTTTAAAAGCTTATAACTCCACCCAACCTCGCATCCCAAAACCATAGCATAGCTCAAAATATAATCTTGAATGATCTACGTGATTATAAGTAAGGGACAATGTTTAGATAGAACCAATAGGCTAGGTTAAATTTTATAAATTAAGAAAGAAAAAGGCTAAAAAAAGGCTCAAACAGACAAGTAAGGATCAATGTTAATCATGAGTTGGCTTGAAATGCACAAACGGTGCAAAGATGGCCTAAATGATTTCCCTAATATTGTGTTGCCTAGGATTTTGCCTTAAGTGACAATCAAACAAGTTCTAGAATCCATTGAGATCTAATGAACACTTAAATCACATAAACTTCTCTAAATCAACAAACAACTCAACGATCATAGCTATGTGCTCAATTTGTGTTCAAGGAATCAAAAGTAAAGCAAAAACCAATAAATAAGTCAAACACACAGATCTATGCATCATTTATCATTTTCTAAGAGTTGTGCATCAATTCAATTGTGATCTTATCATAGGCCATCATAATTTCAAGCACAAACAAAACTAAACAAATTTTTTTTTTAATTATAAAAGACCTAAACAAACAAGACTAAACAAACACAACCACATAACTAAGTTCAACAAACAAAAGCTAAAAACACACATAGCAACATTTCTAAGACAATTAAAACCAAAGAAAAAAAACCCTAAAACAAAAATAAAAATTACAAATTGAAATAAAGAGAAAGGAAGCATAGAAGACTTCCCTGAATTTGTGTTTGAAAGTGGACTCTTGATGATGAAACTTTTGAGAACTTGTATCCACTTCCAAAGCTTATGCAAACTAAAGCTAGTTCAATCCAGTGCAACAACAATAGGAGTTGAGGATAAAATATTCTTCAAAGTTTTGTAGATATATGCAGCTTCAAACAAACCAAATGAGTCTGCTCACATGATTTTGCTTCAAGAATTGGTAATTTGAGCTCGAGTTCAAGATGTTCTTGAAGTAATGGTCGCATCCTTGAAGTATCAGTATCAAGATCTTCAAATTTTATATTATTTTTGTAATCTAATGGAAGAGAGATTGTGACTAGTGTTGCTTTATCAAGACAAAGTGTTTCTTAAAAATAGAACATTCCATCAAAATAATGTTAGCACCAAATTTATAAAATTCTTTTCTGATGTGACAAGAAAAACTCCCTGAACTTTTTAATTTTTTAGGCACTTTCTTTTGCAAAGTAGTGCTACACTCCTCTCTTAGTATCAACACTTCATCTTCTCCCAATTTCCTTTTGTTCAACAATGTTTCTTTAATAAATATCTCAAATCTTGGTATTTGTTCCAACAAATCAGTAAAAGGAATGTTAATATATAATTTCTTAAAAACATCAACAAATTTAGAAAATTGCTTCTCAATCGCTCCTTTTGAGATGTAGAGGAAAAGAGATTGGTGGCACATAAGGTGGTGGTGATGTTACTGGATGTGGCTGCTCAATGTTCTCCTCAAATCGGCATGTATAACAGTTGTTCTTAGCTTCCTTGGAATTGTCATGGGGCTGGTCAAGTTGCTTCTCACTTGTCAATGTGATCACCTTCACTTCCTCTTCAAAATTTGTTTTAGTATTGCTTGGAAGTGCTTTTTCAGGTCTTACTAATTTCAAACTTTCTAATTGGCTCATTATCATTTCATGATTTCTCATAGAGGCTTCAAGGCTTTCCTACATGATCTTTGTCTCAACCACGAATTGAAAAGCACTTGCTAAAAATTTAGAAACATTGGCATTGAGTTTAGCAAGAGCTTCCTCCAAACTACTTTTCTTTTCTTGAGGTTGATCATATAGAGAATTCAAAAAGTTTTGATCATTACCCCATGAATAGTTGTGATAATTTGTCCAAGATGAGTTATATGTGTTTGGACATGTGTTTGGGTAAGGATAGTTTTGTTGCCTTGAAAGTTTGGCACATAATGAGTTTGGTAGCTATTTGGGAATGCAAAAGGATTCCCAACTGGCAATCAACACTACATTGTTTCCACCACAAAACTCACACACAACTGTCACATTCAAATTTCCCGATTGTCTTGATAAGGCTGCTACTTGAGCTCTTGATACTGTAAGTTCTTCTTGATATATTAATTCATCCATAGCTACATAGTCAATTCCCATGGCAAGTTATGGTAGCTTCTTAAACTTGATAATTAGGAACCTCAAATCAACACACAACAACCAAAAACAAAAATTAAAATTAACTAAAAAGAAAACAAATTCAAATTAAAATAGAGTTATTTAGCTTGATATTAGTAAAAACAAATATTCCCCAACAACGGTGCCAAAAACTTGTTATGTAAAATCTACAAGTGCACAAAATCATAACAAGTGACAAAGTGATAAGTAGAGTATCATTCCCATAAGGACTGTTCTAAACGGGGCTTCCATCTGGCCAAGTGTTTGGGACCATAAGATTGTATCAAAGCCTCTTTTCAGCCTTAAGAGAACACAAATGATCCATGGATACTTTTACAGAAATGGAGTCGTCACCCAGTTGTTCAATTGGGATGAATGGGGCCAATATGATCCCTCACTTTAGAACCTATACTATCATCATTCCTTCAGAGATGGGTTCGGGAAGTTAGGTACAAGCCATTCACCTCGCTTGGATCAAAATCCGACCTCCACTAGGGTATACCAATTAAAAATAACTCATGTTGCTATACAGTCCACTTAAGGTTGTTCCTTTTATGCACACATTATTCATTTTATCTTATTAGACAAATAAGATGTTTTTCAATCATGGCAATTGTATATTCATATAAAGAAAGAGGGAGAGTTATATTCCTTTTCAAACATGGGGGAAAAAGAAGATGATTACATAGATTATTCTTCAACAGTAAAGTAATTCATTCATTCATATAAATCATACATTCAAAATCAATTCGAGACTCAATAGATCATGAATTCCTCACCACTATATGTGAGTCTATTCAATGTCTGTCAAGCATTTTCCATAGCATCATTCAAGGTCATACATTTGTTTGATCATTCCAATGATTCATTCTAAGTGATGGTGTCACCATCAATGTGAGTCCACCACCATTGCAAGGCATTATATAATAGTACTTCTAAACATGGTATATTCATAGTATATTCATACATTCATAAATCAATTAATTCAATACAAAGTCATAATCTAGAATCATGGCACCTCTACTTAGATTTGATAATTCTATCATGGTAATTCTACCTAAGCATAGCAATTCTAGCCTATTCATAGTAATCATAGTAAATCATGGCATTTCTAGCTTAAACATGACGATTCTAGCCTAATTTAATCAATTAAAACTAAGCAAAGCTATTCTAGCTCAATCCAAGCATTAAAAGCGCAATTAAGGTAACTCAGCCTTATTCTATGCTATTTCCTAGCATACTACAAAGCAATCATAAGTTCTCCTAGCATGATTCTAATCATGTGCTCTTAAGCATTATTCTAGACATATGTTACTAAGCATGATTCTAAGCATTCATGAAGAAAATAAATTGGGATAATATCATAGACAACCTTTACCTTTTGGGATAATGTCACATAGATGAATTTTTGCATAAATTTGACTCCTATGTTTTCAAAAACTCATCATTGACCCCCCTTTTGTTTCTTTTGCCGTTAGATGATATCATTATTCCGTCTAATTCACTATAGTAACTAAAATACCCTTAATTCTAATTAGAAAAAAATAAGCATAATTATAATATACCTTTGGAGTTGAAATGACGTCTTTATCCCTACGTCAATGAAACATACATTTTTTCAAAAAGACTATAATAATGGATACTTTGATTTCAAATAATAAACTAGTATAAAGGCTGCAGACATATCAAATCGAATTGAAAAAAATTAATTAAAGAGATGAAAATCAACTTCCAAATTTAATTAAGTAATTGTTGATTCTCAACTAGATCCAAAACAAATTCTACAACTCCAACCAGAAAACCCAAGTACAAAATTTTAAATACAAGAACAAAAGAAGCAAAAGACAACAAAACATAAACTCTAGTACCTGCATCCTTTGAGTATCTATACCAGTCATTACTTTCCATTCACCCTCAACATGGCCTCCACCCTCGTCATCTGTAACGAAGTCATAGCTATTTGCAATAAGCACCTGCACACACCATTGTATCACATATTGCAATTAACACCCACACACACTGTTTTATCATAGCTCAAAACCCAAATCTAGAATGTGACTATTTGTAACCAAATCGCTCAAACAGAAAAAGAACCCTAAAACCCAAGATGATAAATTACAAAAACAAATTCAGATTCTTTCCAAATATTTCTTGTGAACCAAACAAGAAACATCAAGAAACATGAGAAAACAAAATTTTTCCTGTTAATTTTACTTTCATCACAGTACTGGACCAACAAACCACCATCAAGCAACCAGAATGCGGTAGCACCACCGATCCATACAAAACAAAACCTACTTTCAATTTTTTTTTTTAAATTCTTTTCCTAGTTCAAACAAAAAAAAAAACCCCATAATCAACATTATATTGATCAAAACAACAAAAACCCATAATCAACAT
Organism: Boswellia sacra; assembly: GCA_013180625.2. Lineage (NCBI taxonomy): Eukaryota > Viridiplantae > Streptophyta > Magnoliopsida > Sapindales > Burseraceae > Boswellia > Boswellia sacra. Next base: position 38,074 of record SNVD02010544.1, read on the forward strand.
TAATTAAAACAATACCACCATCTCTTAAAGGCATGGCTATTCCTGGAAAAAAAAACCTACTTTTAAATAGAAAAAGTGCAAATAAAATCAGTCCTAAATGAAATTTAAATAAATACTGGAAAAAAAGATATGGATGCCATTCGAATAATCCACAACATGTGCCACCATGAATACAGACATCAAGCATCTCATCTCACCTCCTAGATAACATTATGATCTACCCATCTTGTTCATTGTCATTTGTTAGATGAATGATAGTTTCATGTTTTGAGGACCGAAAGTATGGAGGACAAAGATAATTGATGAAAAAAGAAGAGTAAGAGATGAGATTAAGGAAACAGTGAAGAAAAGGATTAATTTGGTGGCGCTGCTTTTGTTTGCCGATGGGTTATTGTTTGAGTTTATTTTATTTTATTTTTCTTCAAGTTTTATTTTATATTGTTGATTGTGTTTTATTAAATGACTAACTTAGCCCTTCAAAATCAACTTATTTACATTCATCTAACGGTACAAGTAAAAGAAGGGGGTCTATGACGAGTTTTTGAAAATATAAGGACCAAATTCATACAAAAATCTAAAATATCCATCTGTGTGATATTATCCTAAAAGGTAAGGGTGGTCCATGACATTATCTCAAAATAAATTCCTAGACATGTTTCTAATAAATAAGGGAAAGCATACTTAACTCGATATGCTTATCCGTCTTGTAAAACAAACAAGGGTTAGAACAATTGATAATAACCCTTAAACATATTTCTAAGCATAAAAATAAATCCTAAACATACTAATTCTAAGCATAAACAAACCTAATCATACTTAATTCTAAGCAAAAAAATAAATATGAAAAGAGGAAGGAGAAGAGAGAACTGCTCTCAAAACATACTCTTTCCGAGTTTAGAGTAATATAAGACGCCCAAAAAATATTAGATTGAAAAAGACTTGTTAAATTCTCAAGTATGTCTTCTGGAGGGAGAACAGAGAATTTATGGATGTCCTGCAAAGTGAACAGGAGGGCTATTTATATAGGAGAGGGGTTACATTGAAAAGGAAGCACGGAAACAAATATGGAAGGTCCTTAATGCAAATTTTTGAAAGTACATGACTAACAGCCGGATGGGTGCTGGTAAACCACCGGGTGACTTTCTGATAGTCGGACGACTGTTGGTCAATAGTCGGGCGTCTGTTCACCTTCAGTTCTTCCTATTTTGTTACTTTTCAATGCAACCCTTCTGACCTTTGTTTGTTCAATTACACATAACTTTTCGAATTCAACTCTGATTTGTGATCTGTAAATTTCTACAACAAGTAGACATCCATAGCTTCACAACAGTATATTACTCATTAATAGACTGCTTTTGGATTAATTTCTGTAATTTTTTTAATTCACATGTTAGTTTTCAAGACTCTTGGTTGGTTTCCTCTCACCTTTCTTCCATTTGCAACCAGGGGCATTTGATCATTTCTATTGCTTGACTTTCATCTTCACTTCATAATCGAGCCTAAAAAATCTAATGTCTACAACTTGCCCCCTACTTTGGAGAGGTTTGTGGGACACGAAGGTCAACAAAGTACTCTTGCTTCATCCTTCTTTCTTCCATCTTAACCTTTTTGTCTTCATCGTCATTCTATTAGACTTGTCATTATCACTTTCTCTTCTTCTACTTCTACAAAAGGTGTGCCCATTCAAGGGTTGAAAGGCCCACTTGAGGGCTGACATGCCTATCTAAGGATAGAGGTGCCCATTCAAGGGCTAGCTTGCCCACTCAAGGGCTAATGTGCATCCTTCTAATGCATGTAATGCACTCTTCTAGCGCAAACAGGTACATCTTTATGATGCACAATGTGCACTCTTCTAGTGCAAACAAGCGTATCTTTATAATGCACAATGTGCACTCTTCTAGTGCAAACAAATTCATCCTTCTAATGCATTAAGTGCATTCTTACGATGCTAAGATAAAACACTCTTTAGTGCACCTACTTCTTAAGGTTTCTAACACTCTTCAGTGCACCTACTTCCTAGGGGTTGTTAGCATTATTCAGTGCATCTCTTCTTAATGCTTGTGCCTATTCTAAGGGTTTAAAAAACTCTTAAGTGCACCTACTTCTTAAGATTTTCAACATTCTTCGGTGCGCCTTTTCTTAGGGCTTGGGCCCATTGTAAGGGCTAAAAACACTCTTAAATGCACCTACTTTTTAGGGTTTTTTTCTAATGCATGCCACTGTGAAAACATCTATCATGCATTACTTGGCGATCTTTAGACCTTTTCAATCTTTGTGCCTTCGGCTTTCTCATTCTTCTTCAATCTATTCAGACTTTGCATTCATTTGGGTTTCATGCTCTTTTCTGAGTATTCTTCATTCTATTCTCGATCTCTTTAGTCCATTAGGGAAAATTCTTGATTCGTTGTGCTTGAAAATTCTTAGTTCTTGATCTCTTTTTAGATTTTGCATTTGTAAGACCCTACACTAAAGAATTCTTATCATGCTAGTGATTCTCGGACTTATTAGGGATTCTTCTAGTGTCTTTGCAAATTCCTGCAAAATACCAAATATCTCTTGATGATGCAAAATCAATTCAAATTTTTACCTCGTTTGGTGTGTTCTTCAATAAACTACTTTCTAATATTTGGAGGAATTCTTCCATATGATTCTGGTTGAAAATTCTATCAACTGATATTACTCTTCTTTCCTTGTGAGTTGCTAAACTATTACCATGGCCGGGGTGCTTGTCACCATTTCGCTTGAAAATTCCTTCAATGCTAAGTGATGAACACTTAAATATGCATGTTTAATAAGAGTTTAGTTCATCATTTTGCATTAATAGTGTCATTAAATTCCTCAACTTAAGCATATTTGTAGCATTTGCATCTTTGGAATTAATTTCTCTTAATTTTGGTTTTGTTACAGGTTCGGTAAAATGGGCATAACTCTCTATTTATAGATCAGAATGGTGCAATTCTTAATGTTTTGGAAAGCTGATTTAATTGTCTACAAGATTGCATTTCACAAGCATCATCAAATTCGGGCTCTTAGTGGACCAAAATTGGGCTTGAAGTGAACCCATCTACAGTCTCGGCCCAGTCTGACCAGGCCTCAGTATTTGGACCGTATCTCTCAAAATACATATCCAAATTGTGCAAATCAATATGTTCTAGAAAGCTGAGAGAAATATCTACAACTTTCATGAAGACATGTGATTAAAATTCACAACATTTCGATGTCAAAATTGATGGTCAAAGTCGGTGCCTAATGATCCCAATTGTCAAAGATATTTACAACTAATATTTGACAATTATGCCCTTGTAATTTGACAAGTTTGCCCCTGGATGTATCTATAAATAGAGGTGCCTTGTGACCCATTAGGGCATCTTGGCCTTGGCTGGAACATTTTGGCTTTGGCTAGGATCTTGTATTGTGTTTTGTGTGTTTATGTTATTAATGAATTTCCTTTTTCTTACATTTTATTTTCTTTCTATTATAATGTTCTTCTAATTTCTCCTTTGCTAAGGTGAAAGGGTGAAACCCTTGATATGAGAATAAGGATTCTCTAACCCTTAATATGTGCTTAATAATCTTAATCTTATAATGTTTATTCAATATGATTTATATTTAATTTCTTAATCAATCTTGACACCACTCGTAAAGTGGAGGTCTTGATCCATTGTCGACAATCCTTGGCACATCAAATGCTTGGATCCTTTCTAGATGATGTATGGTTCTTCCTTACCGACACGAATCTAGTTAGGAACCTTGATTTGTTGTAGACATATGATGATTGGCACATTGGATGCTTGAACCCATTTACAAGAAGTGGTATAAATATTGGTAATGAAACAAATATAATTCATATAACTAAAATGGGTTAATTATCCTTATTTGAAATATCAAGGGCGGATCCCCTAACCTTAGCCTTCATTGTTATTGTGTTAATTCCTCTTGTATTTTAATTATTCTATTGTTTATGAACTTTTTATTTTATTTACTATGGTAGGTTCTACCACCTTATGAAATTGTTCTTTAATTTACTATGGTTGGTTATACCACCTATTTCCATGGATGGTTTTACCTCCTCTTGCTTTTTGTTTTATATTTGAATGGTCGGTAATACCACCTACCATCTTACATACTTGTTGATATTATCTTGTCATTTCTTTGAATCATCCATATCACATTTGTTTAGCTTATAATTTGTAACGCTTAAATTCCCTTCCTCGTGGATCGACCCCGGTCTCACCGGGTTTATTACTTCGACACTCCTATACTTGGGAGACAATCCTTTTTCGGATGTGTCAAGTTTTTGGCGCCGTTGCCGGGGAAGGTAAAAATTGGCGTGCAAAATTGTAAGTGTTCTCTTTTCTCATCTTAGATCTAAATTTTTTATTTTTGTGTGTTCATCTTTTGCTCTCTTTTCTTCTCCCTTTCTTGCATGAAAATTTGGTCACGAACATCTAGTGGTAGACTTGTTAGAAAAACATCATCTTCCTTAGAAAACATGGCCAACAATCATGAGGAAATATTCACGGATGAAGGGGACAACCGTTCGCAACAAAATGATCAAAACCAACGAAGAACCCTCAAAGACTACATGAATTCCGGTAAGGACTAGTGCACCATCTTGTGTAGTTTCTCCTCCAGATTCAATCCATTTCAATTTCAAACCAAGTTTTGTTCGACTTCTACCCACTTTTCATGGCCTTGACATGGAGAACCCATATTCGCACTTGAAACTCTTTGAAGAGGTATGTAGCTCCTACACTGACCCAAATTGTAGCATAAACACCATTAGATTAAAGCTTTTTCCTTTTTCTTTAAAAGATAAAGCTAGAACATGGCTACAAAATTTGAGGTCGAATTCCATCAGTTCATGGGATGAGATGAAACAACAATTTTTGAAAAAAAATTTTCCCACCCATAGAACAAATTCCCTTAAAAGACAAATTTCTGATTTCTCTCAAAGACAAGGAGAAACCCTTTACCAATGTTGGGATAGGTATAAGGAACTACTTAATACCTGTCCTCACCATGGGTTTGAAACTTGGAGAATAGTTGCACATTTCTATGAAGGGTTAACACCTCAAGATAGCAACTAGTGGAATTAATGTGTAATGGAGAATTTAAAGAAAAAGACCCTGAGGAAGCACTTGACTTCCTAGATTCCTTGGCAGAAAAGGCACAAAATTGGGACACTGCTGGCACCTATGAGGTACCAAGCAAGGCCCAAACCTCGACATCCAATAGAGGTATTTACAACCTTAGGGAAGACCATGACCTTCAAGCCAAATTCGCATCCCTAGCTAGAAAAGTCGAGGCTTTAGAGATGAAAAAGAGTGGTCAATTGAATTCTATTCAAGAAAATGTCTGTAACATTTGTGATGACAATGACCATTCTACTGATGATTGCCCAACTTTGCCTGCCTTTAGGGAATGTCTCCATGAAGAAGCCAATGCCTTGAACACTTTCAAAAGGCCAAATCACAATCCATATTCACAAACCTACAATCCTGGTTGGAGAAATCATCCAAATTTTAGTTGGAAAAATGACAATCATGCACAATCTTCACAAGTCCCCTTTTCAAACACGACAAAATTTTCAAAATTCTCATGATCATGCATATGCTCCTCCTCCTAGGAATGACTTTGAAGAAACATTGCATTCATTCATTACAAAGCAAGAGACTTTCAATAGCCAAACTGCTCAAACATTAGCAAATTTGTCAGAAACTCTTGCAAAATTTGCATCGACATTTAGCATCCAAGAGAAGGGAAAATTTCCTTCTCAAACATTGCAAAACCCCAAAGATCAATCTAACTCAAATGCAGGAAGTTCAAGTAACCATTACTTTGACCAAGCCAAGTCAGTCATGACCCTTCGCAATGGTAAGATTGTTGAAAAACACATTCCTGACCCTTGTGAGAAAGAAGAAGAATCGATCTCTAAAGGGCAGGAAGAGGCTGCTAAACCAACACCTAGCGAAGAGGAAACCATATCCTCATCTGTGCCTCCATTTCCTCAAGCATTAGCCACACAAAAGAAGCAAACTCACAATTCTGAAATCTTTGAAATTTTCAAACAGGTAAAGGTCAACATTCCCTTGCTTGATGTGATCAAACAGGTACCTTCTTATGCAAAATTTTTGAAAGACTTGTGCACTGTAAAAAGAAAACTAAATGTGAAAAAGAAGGCCTTTCTAGCCGAGCAAGTAAGTGCTATTCTTCAAAATAATAATACAGTGAAATATAAGGATCCAGGTTGTCCTACAATTTCATGTGTTATTGGAGACATAAAATTGAACAAGCTTTACTTGATCTTGGTGCTAGTGTGAATTTGCTTCCATATTCGGTTTTTCAGAAACTCAATCTAGGTGAGTTAAAACCGACTTCTGTGACTCTTTTGCTTGCTGATAGATCGATCAAAGTACCAAGAGGAATAGTAGAAGATGTGTTATTTCAAGTCGATAAATTCATTAATCCAGTGGATTTTATCGTCTTGGAAACACAACCAGTGGAAGTATGTAATTCAATTCATGTCATTTTAGGGCGTCCATTTCTTGCTACCTCTAATGCTTTGATTAATTGCAGGAATGGAGTCATGAAGCTATCTTTTGGGAACATGACATTGGAACTTAATGTTTTCAATATGTGCAAACAACCACATGACGAAGAAGATGAAATTGAGGAGGCTAATATGATCGAATCTATTGTGGAAGATCACATCCAAAAAAGGAGTTCTTCTGACCCTTTGGAAACTTGTTTAGTGAATTCGTTAGAATCAAGTATGGAACTAGAACATGATCTTTCTAATATTTGTTCTTTATTGGATTGTGCACAGGTGATGGAAAAAGGCTCAAAATCAAGATTTGAAGAATTGGGGCAAATGAATGAAAGCAAGGAGATGAGCTCCCAAGTTAGAATTGAAGCCCTTACCTGAGGACTGAAATATGCTTAATGACTAATAGTGGTGGTGTCAGAAAGTCGAAATAACCATCATCCAAGGTGGTAATTTTTCTTCATCCTCACATGCGAGCAACAAGGTAAGTTGATAGAAGTGCTTAAAAGGCATAAAAAATGCAATTGGTGGACTTTCTAAAGATATAAAAGTGCATTAACCCTTTATTTGCACACATAGATACATTTAGAGGAAAAGCCAAACATCTCAACAACCTCAAAGGAGATTAAATCCACACATGAAAGAGGTCATTAGGGCTGAAGTTCTCAAACTACTTGATGTGGAATTATCTATCCTATTTCTGATAGTAAGTGGTAAGCCCTACACAAGATAGTACCTAAAGGACAACATAACGTAGCAATACACAACACAAATGTTAAAAAAAATGAAAAGGGTGAATTATTGCGAACTCGTGTCTCATCTAGTTGGAGGATGTGCATTGATTATAGAAAATTAATGCTGTCACTAGAAAAGACCATTTTCCCTTACCCTTCCTTGACCAAATTCTTGAAAGAGTAGCAGGAAACCCCTACTACTGCTTTCTTGATGAATACTCAGGCTACTATCAAATTCCCATTGCACTTGAAGACCAAGAAAAGACCACATTCACGTGCCCCTTTGGCACTTTTGCATTTAGGAGAATGCCTTTTGGACTTTGTAATGCCCCAGCCACTTTTCAAAGATGCATGTTAAGCATTTTTAGTGACATGGTTGAGCATTGTTTAGAAGTTTTCATGGATGATTTAACTGTCTTTGGAAACTCTTTTGATAATTGTCTTGAAAATTTATAAAAAGTCCTAAAAAGGTGTGTAGAAAAAGGTCTTATTTTGAATTGGGAAAAATGTCATTATATGGTCACTTCAGGAATTGTTTTAGGTCATGTGGTGTCTTCCAAAGGAATTGAAGTGGATAAAGCAAAAGTTGAATTAATTTCCCATTTGCCTCCACCAAAAACAGTTAAAGAGGTTCGTTCATTCTTAGGGCATGCTGGATTTTATAGGAGGTTCATACGAAATTTCAGTGCTATATCTAAACCTCTTTGTAACCTCTTAATAAAAGATACTTCCTTTGAATGGACTCAAGAATGTCAAAATGCCTTTGATACACTAATTGGACTTTTAACAACTGCTCCAATTATGCAATCTCCTGATTGGTCCTTGCCTTTTGAATTGATGTGTGATGCAAGTGACTATACCGTTGGTGTTGTCTTAGGACAAAGAAAAGAAGGTAAGCCTTATGTCATATACTACGCAAGTAGGACTTTAAATGATGCGCAAATGAATTACACAACAACTGAAAAAGAACTACTTGCAGTAGTATTTGCATTGGACAAATTTCGTTCTTATTTAATTGGCTCTCCACCAATTGTTTACACTGACCATGCAGCTGTGAGATATTTAATGTCTAAACAGGATGCAAAACCTAGATTGATACGGTGGATCTTATTGCTCCAAGATTCAACATCACAATAAAGGATAAGAAAGGAGCCGAAAATGTCGTTGCTGATCATCTTTCAAGACTAACGATAGAGACATTAATTGAAACTTCACCTATCAATGATTCCTTTCCTGATGAATTTTTATTTTCTGTTGCTACTGTACCTTGGTTTGCTAACATTGTAAATTTTCTTGCGACAGGGAAAATGCCACCTCCTTGGAATGCTCAAGACAAAAGAAAATTTTTAACCGAGGTGAAAAATTTTTACTGGGATGACCCATATCTGTTCAAATATTGTCCAGACCAAATAATGAGAAGATGCATAACCGCATAGGTTTGGGAAAAAGATCTTATGCCAAAAAGCGAAGAGCGAAAAGGTTACAAGTTTGTCCCAGATGTGCAAGATGGACTTGTAACCAGCGTTGCAGCTCCTTGGGATATTTGTCTAACAATCGAGAGGATAAACTACAGTTCATCAAGAATGGACTGAGTAAGGAGTCTTTGGATGATATCCGAACGACTCTTGAGACGCATTCTTGTGGACTTGTGCAGCGTGAAATTTTTAATTTGTGGACAAAATTCCGAGATGAGCAGGAACGCTATAGTCTTGGGAATCTGACTCAAAACGACCCTGTTTGCCAGTTTATAAGAAAACTGGATGGGAAGCATATCCCCAACTCATAGAAGGTGTTTAAGCCATTTCTGGACGTAAAACCAGAGGAAGATTTGAGCCACAGTCACAACTACCTGTACATATGCATGCATGCCATCATTTTTGAA
>SNVD02010546.1:0-47139 GCA_013180625.2 Boswellia sacra
GCACCTCTTCTAATTGAGATAACATGATTTTTGACTTCTTTTTGAAAGCATTAATTTTTGAATTTTTCTTATCAACTTGCACATGTAAATTTTGGAATGCTTCAAGTAATTCATCATATAAAAGTTTAGGATCATAGTTTAGAATACTTACCTCATCTTCACTTAAAGCCATGAAGCACATGTTTGCCACTTCGCAATCTTCTTCTTCGGTGGAGCTAGCTTCACTATCATCCCAATTTGTGGCTTTCATTGCTTGGATTTCTTGTTTTGACTCTTGAAGTAAGGACAATCCATCTTTACATGTCCCGGTTTCTTGCACTCATAGCAAATGACATGATCATTTTTCTTATCTTGCTTTGAGCTTTGCCCTTTGTACTCCCTTCTAGAATTCTTCTTGAATCCTTGGTTTCTTCTAATCATCCTTTTTAGCTTTCTTGTGAAGAATGCAAGATCTTCATCGTCTCCTTCATCGTCAGACTCATCATCTTCTTTTGTTGAAGATTTGAAAGCGATATTTTTCTTTTTCTTGAAATCTTCTTCATTCTCCTTCAAGGTGATTTCATGAGTCATGAGAGAACCCATAAGTTCTTCTAATGGTAGTTTGGTGAGGCCCTTTGCTTCTTGAATTGCCGTCACCTTTGGCTCCCAAGATTTTGGTAGACACCTAAGAATCTTTCTTACCATTTCAATATTAGAATAAGATTTACCAAGAGATTTCAAACTATTAATAATATCTGTAAGTCTAGTAAACATTTCAGAAATTGATTCATCCGATTTCATCTTAAAAAGCTCATAACTATGAACTAGCACGCTAATTTTGGATTGTTTAACTTGACTAGTTCCTTCATGAGTTACTTCCAGTGTGTGCCATATTTCTTGTGCCGTAGAACAAATAGATATTCTATTAAACTCATTTCTATCTAGAGCACAATACAACACATTCATAGCTTTAGCATTCAAACTCAATTTCTTTTTATCATCTTCACTAAACTCTTTAGGTTCTTTAAGCATGCATTTCCCATTTTCAATTATGGTAGGAACAAAAGGTCCTTCCAAAACAATAAACCACAAATCATAATCAAAAGATTTCAAGAAAATACTCATTCTAGTTTTCCAATAAGAGTAATCACTTCTATTAAAAATGGAGGTCTAGAGATAGAAAGTCCCTCAACATATGAAGTTGAATTAAAAGTTGCCATAGCTCAAAAATCGATTAAGATTTAAAAAATTTAGCAACCTTGCTCTGATACCACTTGTTGACCCAGGTATGGCAACCCAAGAGGGGGGGTGAATTGGGTTTTTATGTATAAAAACGGATTTAGAAAACTTTTCTTGAAAGATCAAAATTATTTAAATCTTTCTTTAAGAACAAAGGTGAAGAAGATGAAAATAGAATGCAATCAAGAGAATAGCAATAAAGAACAATCACAAGTGCAAGTAAATATAAAGAGATAGGGATAGAGAGAGTGCAAACTCAATTTACGTGGTTCGGCAAACTTGCCTACGTCCACGGGCTCCTAGCTCCACGAGCTAAGCTTTCCACTAAGTTGTAGAAATCTTTACAACTTGCTTGATGAGCAACCTCACCAAGACTTTTTTCTTCCAACTCTTGATAACACCACACCAAGAGTTCTTCTTGATGAACAACCTCACCAAGGCAACTTCCTTCAACTCTTGATAACACCACACCAAGAGTTCTCTTGATGAACAACCTCACCAAGGCAACTTCTTTCAACCCTTGATAACACCACACCAAGAGTTCTTCTTGATGAACAACCTCACCAAGGAAACTTTCTTCAACTCTTGATAACACCACACCAAGAGTTCTTCTTGATGAATAAACTCACCAAGGAAAGAGTTCTCTCAAGGATAACTTTTATCCTTTACAAGAAGATCTCACTCTCACCACAATACAAGAACAAAGTAAATTTTTACAACAAAAGTACAACTCTCTTTAAAGAGTAGATAAAGAATATAAAAGCTCTCTAGACTTGATATTTCTCTTATTTTTTGCTTGATAGATGCTTCTCTTGCTCTTCTTGTCTTGCTGAAAGCATGGGAGAAGGGCTCCTTTTATAGGCAAATGAGATGAACTTGAACAAGTGAAGACACCAACTCCAAATTTTCTGCCCACCATAAAAACCGTAATCTTATCTGCCATTTTTGTCAATCTTCCGTTTGAAATTTAAAAATCTGTAAAACATAAAAGATTTGCATGTTTGAATAAGATTTCCCAATGCATCAAGAATCAAGTCATTTGGATATCTGTAGCTCAAGATATAGCCAAAACACTATTCGATGCTCATGTGACTTGATTTTTCTTTCTTGTGTCAGTCCACCAAATTGAATGATAATTCTGTCAGCCTTCCGTTTGAAATTTGAATTTCTTTAAAACATAAAAGATCTGCATATTTGAATAAGCTTTCCAAAACATTAAGAATCAAAGCATTTGGATATCTCTATCTTAAGATATGGCCAAAAACCATTCGGTGCTCATGTGAGTTGATTTTTCTTCTCTGTGTCAGTCCACCGAATTGTATATCAATTATGCCGGCCTTCTGTTTGAAATTTGAATTTTTTCAAAACATATAAAATGTTCTTCATTAAGTCATCTTTCCAATGCCGTAAGAATCAAGTCATTTTGATTTTTCTAGCTCAAGATATGTCCAAAGGAGTATTCGGTGCTCATGTCAGCTGCTTCCATTTGTCTTTCAAATTGCATGATGATTTGGATAACCTTGCACTTGAAATTTGAATTTCATTAAAACATATGAAATGTTATAAATTGAGCAATCTTTCCAAAGGCTCAAGAATCACGTCATTTGGATATTTGTAGAGATATATATGACCAATTGATTGAACATTGCTCATGTGTCACATTCCTTGAGTCAATCCTTGTTCTTAAACTTTGGTGCCTTTAACATGTAGTCTTCTCCTTAGCTTCAACACTTCATTCTAATAAGCCTCTTCTTGATTTTAAAATTATTTCAATGATCTTACTCTTGCACATAAATAAACATGTTAGTAAATCTCAATTAATCAATGTGTATTGTTATCATCAAAATTATCATGTAGCCTTAGGGCTAACACACATAAGATAGGTAAGTGTATCACAATCACTTAGATAATTAACAAACATATTCTAATCAAGTAAGTGATTGCAATCAATTAAGATAATCAATCAATCAAGATAAATATTTATCAAAAATATCTTAATCATAAATGTGATTCATAATCAAGATAAAACATTGCCAAAAATCACTTCAATCAATCAATTAGTTCTTTCCTAAAATAAATCTTTCATAATGCATTAGAAAAAAGAATAACAAACATGTTTATATCACAAGTTGAGAAAACAAATATTGATCACATGGATTGCACACGCATGAAATTTGCCACGTGTCACATTGACACTAACAACTTTATAAAATAAATAATAACACTTAAAAATTATGGTTAAAAGCATTATCGAATAAAAATAAACAATAAAGCTTATAAAATATATGTTATTGAATAAAGAAAAACAATAATGCATGATAAAATAATTGTTATCAAATAATATTTAATAAAATGTTATCTTTTAATTAAAAGTTCTATGTAAATGATTTTGTAGTAGTCAAGATGTAAGTGTTAATTTTCTTTAAATTAATTTTTTTATTTTTACAAATGGTAATCATATTGAATACATGTACCTTATTCTATAGTGCGCTTCACAACCAACAAAAATTGACTGTAGATAATATGTTTTGGCATATTATAAGGAGATTGTTACTAGTTTCAAAGGGGTTTTGCAAGAATAAGGTAATTTTAAATTTTTTGTTTAAATCGATATCAGTTCGTGTGATTATCCATATTTAGATTTTAATCTTTAAGAGTATGATTTTATCATTTTGTAATGTTGGGTGTGAAGTGGTTATTGCATTGAGTAGATGTGAAGGGAAGAGATGTGAGTTGCATGAGATGGGAACAGAAATGTGGGTGATGGGTGGGAGTAAGAGTGTGGCATTAATAAAAGATTTATAAAAAAAGGGGGAAGGAAGTGTCACATATTTCTTAATCTCTCTTTTTGCATTTATTTTATCTATTTTTATACAACTTTATACTTATTTAAATTAGGAATGAGGATTTTGAGTTAAAAATAAGGGATAAAAAGGTATCACTTTTATGTTATTTGTTATATTTATTAATGTTTCAATTTTTAGTTTGTTCGAATAGGAAGTTACAGAAAAAAAAAACAATTGGTTGATAAGATTAGATGTGTGTAAGCAAAGTATCTTTGGTGTTTTGTTTTATTTACAATGTAGTAAATGGTACAAATTTCATTAGTAATGGTTTGATATTATACTAGTGGCCACCAAGGGGCAGACCAGTTGGTTGAAGGCTTTGAATTTGGTGCTCGGCTGCATCGAGGTCTCAAGCTTAGTACTTTTGGTGAGCTTAAAAATTTCTCACCCTTCATTGTCTCCCGCATCATGGGGTTGGTTATCAAGGGTCATACATACAAGGCAAATGGATATTTGATAAATTAATAATCTTGATTAAACAATAAAATCTTTCGATCCTGACTCGGGCCTATATATTAAATTAATAATTTCAGTAGATGCATAAGATAATAATTTTTTTTTCAAATCCTTTAGGACCTAACGAAAATGTAAATTAATAATTAATCAAATATATAGCATAAATAGCATATAAATTCATAATATTAAGGTGATTTTTTCTTATCAACTTCTAGTTTCTCATTTCTGCTCTTTTTTAAAATATAAATCTAAAGTTTTTTTTTCTATCTAAACTAAACTCAAGCTCATCCTTAATTTTTTGCAAAGCATGCACCATATATTGACCTCTTTCGAAAAACATTTGCTAAAATACAACTATCATTTGGATGATAATCATCAGTAGCTGACTTGTCAATTACTCCTTTAATAATCTCTTCACTAGTAGGTGATCCCACCACTGCATCATTTTCACGAGGATAAATTAAAAGGTCCTTAACATCAGTTGCATTTTTATAGTATAGATCAGAAATGGCTTCATGTAATCATTAACTTTTTGACACATTAACTTTTGACCACATTTATCAATTATTTTTTTAATTTATAACACATACATGAACCTTGATAAAAAAAATAATTATAAATGATTAAAACATAAAAATCTTCTTAAATTAATAATTATTCATTTATCCATAAATAAATAAATAATTTATTTATCAAATGAATAAATAACCTCGGTAAAATAATTCATAGTCCTAACAATATTAATTTATGAAGGTTTTATTGTATTATACTAGTGAGTTTTGGTCATTTATTTATCTTCTTAATAATTTCATTTGAATTACATTTCAGTTTGGTTATAAAACATTTAATTTGGAGTATGTTAAATACTGCGAGGCGATTATGTTACAAGCGCTATGATAAAACTATGTTTGGTATCAAAGTTGCTCTTTATGGTAACTCTATTAATTTTTAATTATTATGTACACAATAAATTTTTTTAATTAAAAATATGCATATAATTCTTTACAGGTTGTTTATTATTCTCATTATTTTTTTCATGTAGTTGTAGCATTATTGTGCTCCAGATATTTTTTAGAAGCATGTTTGTAGAGAGGTTGATATTTTTGCTTATTCAATTGTAGCAAGTAAATCTAGTTACTCATATATATATTTGTGTGTGCGCGTGTGTGTGTGTGTGCGCGCGTGCGTGCGTGCGTGCGTGTGCGTGCGTGTGTGCGTGTGTGTGTGCGCGTGCGTGCGTGCGTACGTGCATGCGTGTGCGTGTGCGTGTGTGTGTGTGTGTGCGTGCGTGCGTGTGCGTGTGTGTGTGTGTGGGTGTGTGTGCGCGCGTGCGTGTGCGTGTGTGCGTGTGTGTGTGGGTGTGTGTGCATGCGCGCACATGCGTGCGTGCGTGTGCGTGTGCGCGCACGTGCATGCGCGTGCATGCGTACGTGCGTGCGCGTGCGTGTGTGTGCGCGCGCATGTGTGTCTGTGTGTGCGCGCGTGCGTGCGTGTGCGTGTGCATGTGCGCGCGCGTGCGTGCATGTGCGTGTGCGCGTGCGTGGGCGTGGGCGTGTGCGTTGTGTGTGGGTGTGTGTGTGCGCGTGTGTGTGCGTGTGTGTGCGCGTGCGTGTGTGTGTGCACGCGCGTGCGTGTGCATGTGGGTGTGCGTGCGTGCGTGCGCGTGTGTGCGTGTGCGTGCGCGTGCGCGTGCGCGTGTGCGTGTGTGTGTGTGTGTGCGTACGTGCGTGTGCGCATATATTACATGTGTGTGTATCTTTTTTAAGTTATTTCAAATTGTTTAACATAGTAATTATATATATTTAATTTATTAACTTGTGTAGTTTTCACTCTATTGGTGAAAGCGTTATATCTTTTTGCAGTTTTTTGGAAGGAGTCATGGTGAAAGAGTACATATGTTGATGAAGAATTTTATTTTTGGAGATATAAATTTGTTTTTATTGTAAGTGGTAATACAACTTCTTTAGATATGTAGATATTTCGTAGTTGTGGATAACTTTTTTTATGGATATTAATTTAGATATTATATGTTGTTGTAGATTCATGAATATATGTATACCAATCGAAGTACGAAATATGCAATAGCAACACATTTGATATTTAAATAAATATAGTAAATCTTTATTTAAAAATCAATAAGATGATGTCATAAACAAAAATTTGTCATTTTAAAAATGAAATAATGAGGTCTAAGATACACAAAGATGATATTTTAAACATAAAATGATGACAATTATTAATTATTAAGACAAATTATCATTAAAAAAAAAAGAGTTCGAAACCATCACTGTTTTACAATGCCCGTGCGATGAAGCAACATGGATGAGTGTTTGAAACTGTTTTTATTCTAAATTTTCAACAGTCATGAATGAGCTTTTTGGTAGCAGTGCCGATTGTAGAGTCATCTAATTGAAGTTTTGAAGGACTTTATCGTTGGAAAGTAGGTAGGTTCACAAAGAATAAGAGAATTGCTTGCACTAATTAAAATATGGTTTATCACAAAATCTTTTGGTCTATGTCTTAAGAGTATTAGAGATGCATAATGGTTTATTGAGGACGATACTATTTTATTATATATCTTTGATATTCAAATCAGGTTTATATGATATGTTTTTCGTTTTGTTCTGAATTCTTCTAAAAATGCAAAAAATAAATAAGAAAATCTCTTTCAATTGGTGGGGGAATGAAAACTTATTACGTTCGATTAACTTTATGATTTGAACTAACACCTTCAGATGAAAACATAGCTACGTATAGGTTTCGCAAGTACATTTTCATAAATAATTAAGTTCACTTAGATTGTGTCTCATCATTAAGGTGTCACAAACTTAAATGAATATGTAATATACATGTACGTATTAAAATCTTTGGAAATTGATTAACATATATCTGGGAGAGTATCATTTGGCACTGAATTTAATGAACACAAATTTTTATCAATTCATCTCACCTAGTCTAATAGTTAAGATGGTTGATAAATTGATCTCATTAAATTTAATTTTTTTATTCAAATCTCAATCATTGTATTAAAATGAGATGAATGGTCATAATTTTAATCTAGATTATTAAAATTTAAAATTAAAAGATCATCTTATATATATATGTAAAGAATAATACTATTTGTACGTCTCCAAGTCTCATCTTAAGTGATGTTACAGCTACAAAATGCCATAGCATTATCTATATCATTTCATCGCATCATTCCCAATTATTTCATTAGTATGTAGAATTAATACCGCATCACTTTAGATGACAATTTTGGATGACATTAATTTTGGTAATGTGATAACATTATTAATGTACATTTTATCCCTTCAAAATTCTAACCAGCCAACTTTTAGAAAAAAATTAAGTACATTACAAAATTATTTAATTTTGAAACTAATTATTCAATCACATGTAATATAATATTTTTTCTAGGTGGCTCACACATGATATGGAGTATCCTCATCTATTCTTAACTAAAGCATTAAAAGTATCCTCATCTATTCTTAACTAAAGCATTAAAAGACTAATATTCTTTTCCTCACCTTCTTAACTTTTTTCAATCAAATTCTATTGAAAATATATAGAAGCAATCCGATCCCTTGGCAGTGCATTGAGAGGGAAGAAAGCCTGCATTGCAATTCAATCCATATAGAACAACAAACCCAACAAAGGTTTTTCCCATGTTGAGGATCTTACATTGATCATGAGCATATATATAACTTTGGAGACTTCTTGACATTTAATTAACTACAACTGAACAGAAGTGACTTAAACATAAACATAAGAATACTACATGAACCAGAGAGTTTGACCCCATGATCTTAACTTGAACAGAAATTACATTTATTATATATATGAAATATTATTTGGTAGCTAGCTAGATATTGTTTCTTGAGTCACAGTAGTTTAATTTACTCGGTTGAAGATTAAAAGAAGTGTACAACATGTTAGTTCTCCTCAGTACTCTTTACAGCTTCACCATATGGAGTCCAGATTAAATGGTTGCTCCGGCTGTGATTGTGGCAGAGAATTATCTAATACCTTAGAAGAAGAAGCTTGGAAGTTTGAACTTAAATCGCTTTCCAACCGAGAATTAATCCCTTGTGGCAGCTGAAACGAGTTAGGATCAGTACTTGTAGCTTCCCTTGCTTGATAACTCCTAAGTTGTAATGCCTTCAGAAGCAAAGAATTCATTGATAGATTCGAGCTTAGCAAGCTGGAAGGCCATGTGAGTGATGGTAGAGTAGCTGCTGCTGCGGCTTCCCTTGCAGCAGCCCAATTCATGTTCAAGTGCATATTGTTCATGTTAACATTATTATGATGATCAGTGGTGTAGCTTTGTGTTGGAATATTACTACCGAACGCATTTGATAAATTTGCCATGCTGTTTAGATTCGGTAACTGATCAATATCTCCGTACTCATTCACCATTGAGTTTGTATCACATGGAGATCCAAGAGATGGCTGTGAGGATTGTGCTTGCTGTGGCTTTTTCACAGCCGTTGATGAACTCTTTTGAAACACCCTACACACCACCCATTCCTCCTGTAATTATTAATAGACATGAAAACCTTCAATACAATCAAGAATTACCAAATTAATTAATCATGTAAATATATTGGTAAAAAAGCTTCTAATTAAATAAATATGTATACATAATAGAACACTTGGGAGGGTTGTAATTAATGAATTAAGATGGTGAATTGTTTGATGTATACCTTGATGGATTTGAAGGGATGCTTGTTTTCTAGCCTGTACTCATGCATGACCCAATTGCTTTTCTCACCCTTAGGCGCTCTACCCTTATAGAAAACTAGGGTTTTCTTCATCCCAATAAGTAGTCCACCACGAAAGATTTCTTTATCTTTTCCTGTTGTTTTCCAATAGCCTGCTTCAGTGGCTCGATTGGTTCGAAGTCCAGTTGGGTATTTTCGGTCTCTCATGTTGAAGAAATACCACTCTTTCTCCCCCATCGAAGCCTTGGCTGCAACATTATAATATTGTATAAACACATATTGAATCGGTCAGTATTTCTCTTTGATTCTTCATCATTACATCAATATTTGAACAGATCAAGTTTTTACGTGTACTAATATTAGTTCAAATAGAAGGGGAAAAAAAAAGGTCATTGAGAAACCACAAAACAATACTAACCAATATGCATAATTTTTCATTCTTTCAAACAAATTCGATCAGTGATCGAGAGGTAAATAAATTAAGGATCATTGAATTTTTCATTTTTCTATTCGATGTGTAATATTGTCACTCTTGCAGATGAAGAGAGAAGAACGTAATTAATACTGATTGTTTCATTATCAATGTAGATTAAGTACTTGCATGTTTTAATGAGATATATGAATTGTTATTAAGTACGTATATTACCGCAACATATAACATAATCTTTACTGACTAAATTAATAAAGTAAAGTATATATCTTTTGACTAATTTAAAACCAAATTAAAAAAAAAAGATCTTCAAGAAAACGTTTTCAGAAAACATAGATAAAATCATGGTCATATATTTTAAGCAAATGGAACAAATACTATCAATAAAAGTTCTGTAAAATTACCACTAAACTGTTACTGAAAGACAAAATTCAAGAAGAACTCTGGATTTATTCTAAAACCTTAAAAGCAATTAAATCACAAACAGCAGGGAAAAACAGAAATCAGAAAAAGTTATTAACTGTAAGACACAAAGCAGATGCATGATATAAAAGAGCCTAATTTTGAACATTCGGGGGCTATACCTGGGAGGTCCCAAGGTTCACATTTGTTGAGATCAACATCTACAATTGCTTTTGATGTGAAAGTGTTATCAGAAACTTTTCTTGTTAGATAATATGTAATGAGTTCTTCATCTGTAGGATGGAATCTGAAGCCAGGAGGGAGATTTTCCTCCATTCTTCCTCAGTTATTGATTTCTGGAAGCTGCAGCCAGAACCCAAGTACGGTTGATGCTTAAAAACAACTAAGCTTTGTAACTTCAACAAGCTAAGATATATAAGCTATTAATATTGTGTATGTACTTTCTATATTGTATTTGTATATCTCACTCTTGAAGAAGAAGCTGCAGATTTGGCCATGGGTAGCTAGTCTTTATTTAATCTTGATAATTACAGCTAACACTTTGACAAAGATGGTGCATGGAAATATCGATTTTCTTTGTAGCTTAACTTACCAAAATGCCACTACTACGCGTGAGATTAGGGCACAAATTTGTCAAAATTTTACTCAAATTTCGGGATTATTACTAAAAAACCAAACATATGCATAGGTAGCATTGACACTGTGGGCATTGACTAATAAGAAAGAGTTTTGTGAAGAAATAAAATGAATGGCAAAATTGGTGCACGAGGGGGTTGAGTCTTGTTTACACCAGAAAGACTTGATAATAAGACGTATTGTTTCTTCTATGATCCCGTCCAACCACCTTCACCCATTTCTACCCACCAAGCCCTAGCTAGTCCAATGAGAACGTGGCCTCAATAACATCTTCCTCAATATATTATTGGCAATTGGCTCTGCTCTATGTCGTCATCATCAATCTCTCTCTCTCTCTCTCTCTCTCTCTTTGTGAAACCAAGGAAGCTTTGTTCTTGTTTCTTGTGTGTACGTTGTTCAAAATTATTCAATACTCATTGCAAACATAGATAATATTATAAGATTAATTGGATATAATTAATAACAATAATTCATTCTGTGTTTTTTTGTTTTTTCTTGATATGAAAGTTTATATATATCTAGCAAAAGCTATTTAGCTCATTAATAATTCGTCGTAAATTGTTCAGCTCGTCATACATACATATCAATAGATAGTCTACATTACCAGCTAGTCTAATCTCCCTAAGAATATTAATGCGATAGTTAATATATTATCGTTTGATTATCTTAAAATATGATTATATAATTGATCCGTTTCTCTTCGTAGATGATGTATGCATCTTTAATTTTATAGAAACTTACTAATTGGAAAAGTTTTATATTATTTGTAACAAGTCTCTGTATATAGCCCAATGTCATTAATTGCCATTGATCTTCTAGCTGCTTGGTATAAGAGATGATCATGACATCAAGCATTAAATTAGGTCAAGGTATATACAGTAGATGGGTTAATAAGGTTCATATAATAATATGGTAGGAAGAGCATCGGATTATTGCCGAAATATACAGAATATTTGATATGAATAAGACTCAGCAAATCTTCCGTGGCAGCTCATGAGGATAATTTATAATTTAAGATTACTAGGAGTGGTTAAAAGGTTCACCAACCCACACGACCGTATATCTTTGGTAAGCATTTCAGTTGAATCTCTTTCTTCATTTCGTTTCCACCTTGTCTTCAAACTTCAAACCCTCCATAACTTTCAATCCTAACAAGAACTATAATGTCCCATATATCTACTCTATATATATATATATGTACACACACACACACGCACACACTCCACGGGGTTTCTAGAAACTCTTCTATATATTTCCTGCGCACAACTGTATAATAATTTGCTATTAATATATGTATATCTAAATCTGCATTCTGCTACACTTGGGATTCTAGGAACTGTTCTGTAGATTAAGTACTTCCTGCACAAATCTTTGTCTCTTCGAGACAAACACAAGTAGACTAATGCACTATAATTTTTGGCCGAAAGAGCACACACTTATCAAATTAATTAATATACATCAAGTTCTATGAGAACTGTCTTATAAATGAATTGTAGCTCTAACATTATTGATGTATAAATTTATAGTAAAATAATCAGATGAGATTAATATACCAGCTAATAGTTATATAAAATATAAGACCAATGATATCAAATATTAAAACGTAGATTCTTGATGAATACATATATGTGTAGACTAATAAAACTGAAAATTACATGACATGTAGCATAGTATTAAAACTATTTATGTCAATTCAGTCTTGCATTCCATATGTCATAACTATATTGTAATTATTTATCAATTTCATGTTCAGTGTTATCACTATAAATTTACTTTTAATGTTTCCAATGCATATTTTCTTATGACTCAGGCAGTCTTAACGTGTATTATAAGGGCAAATATTAACACTATTGATACTACAAAGTATCCCTTCAAAAGTTTGTAATTTTATTATAAAAATCATTTGGATACCAAATCAATTCAATGATTTCTTATCATAAATTACTTCTTTCAATAAATTTTAATTAATATTGTATAGTATATCAAATGATTTGTTTTATAATAAAATCATAAAAAAATTTTGAAGTGCTAATGTGTATCCTTAAGACAAGCATTAAGACTCAATTACCAATATAGTTAATATTATAAGAAAATTCATGATAAATATAATTACTATCATATTTGTTGAGTCCATGATTGGTCATGGCACATGTCACTATTATGTTGGCAATTTTGAAGAAAAACAAAAACGCTGAATATTCATTTTCCTATTTCGATTCTTTCCAGGTCTACTACGTTAGTTAGGAAAGATTCAATTACCTATTATTTTCTAGATTCTGGTGTTACGTTTGAAAATATTTTTATTTAATCTTGCTTTGGCAAAGTTCTTTATGTTGATACATTATTGAATATCCTAATATGATGCTATTTCCTAAGCATTTGAGATTTGCAGATATAGAAAGATTTTGGAAATCCTTATGAACTAAGAATGTTGAATAATTGATTTCCTATTTTCGTAAGGACTTATGAAATTGCCTCAGTTAGGAATGATGCTACGAATCTGGTAAGAAGGCATATCATCCTGATTTGGTTTTGGAAAGCTTATTCGAAAAATCCTTATGCAATATGGAATGATGTTGGACGTGCAGCTATATATTAATGAATATCCTAAACTGAAGATTATGTTATAGTAATATGTTGCATGCAGATTTGGACAGCATTGAAGTAAACCAAGGCAACAAGGAAAGCAACCACTATATATAGATGATGTCAAAGCTTATGGAGATCACAGCGCTAAAACATGTAGAGAGAAAATCATTAGTGTGTCCGTCAGGCTTGTGTTTGTTGAAGCTACAAAGCTTATATTGTGTGTATGATCATGTGGAGCTTCAAGGAGTTGATTCTTTTAATGCCTATTATTTATGAAGTCTGTATATGCTATCGCAGTTGTGTCTCTGTTAATCGACGTAGTTAAGTTAGTCATAACTGATAAAGTTCAAACAACTTTATTGAGTATTATCGAGAAAGTGTTTTACAGTCAAGTAGGGTCTTGATCTGTAGGGTAGTAAAGTGCAGTAAGGTTAGGAAGTTAGTTTACTAAGGTTGGAGTTCTTGGAGGGAGCGTAAGGTTACAAAGAAAGGTGAGTGAGTAAGAAAGGGTTTCTACTGCTATAAATCTGAGTAGTTTGTAATTCGGAACAACTTAATGAATTACAACTTAACTGCTTGTGAATATAGGCTTGGTTATACCCGAATCATGTAAAAGTTTGTTGTGCATTTTTAGTTTTCCATTGGGTACGTTTTATATAACTGGTTTAGTTTTAATTGACGTAACTAAATTCGTGGCTTTAAAACTTGAAATTGGTATCAGAATAGAGCACTAACATGCTTTTGTAGATCCTATTTTTATTTGTTTTGAAGCAATGGATTTTTCCAAGCTTGGAGATTCAATCAATCATCCAACACTACTTGATGAAAGCAAGAATATTTTGATTTAATAAATTTCCTTGTTCCCAATTTGAATAGCTTAAACTTTGTTGCAAGTTGCATAAGTTAAGGGGGAGAAGATGTCTATGTTAGGGGGAGCTGGTATGTCTTGTTGCTGAAAAGAACATTCAACTTTGGGGAAGCTAACCTTTGATATTGTTATTTCTTTTAGAGTAGCATTTGGTTGTCCAATTGTTTTTTGTTGGCAAGATATACATTTTAGGGGAAGCTATGTGGACCTATGTTGATGTTAGTTTCCTTTTGTTGATTTTTTTTTTTTTTAGTGTTTTTCTCACAAAATGGCAAGGGCGGAGATTGTTGGGTCTAGGATTGGTCATGCCACCGTTCACTATTGTGTTGGCAATTTTGAAGAAAAACAAGAACGCTAAATATTTGTTTTCCTATTTCAATTCTTTCCAATTTTATTGCATTAGTTAGGAAACATTCAACTACCTGTTATTTTCCAAATTGTTATTTTACGTTTCAAAAGCTTTTTATTTAATCTCGCTTTGGAAAAGTTCTTTATGTTGATATGTTATTGAACATCCTAATATGATGCTAAGCATTCGAGATTTGCAGATACGGAAAGATTTTGGAAATCCTTATGCAGGAAGAATGCGGAATAATTGATTTCCTATTTTTGTAGAGATTTATGAAACTACCTTAGTTAGGAACGATGCTACTGATCTAGAAACAAGTCATATTATCCTGATTTGGTTTTGGAAAGC
Source organism: Boswellia sacra (assembly GCA_013180625.2). Taxonomy (NCBI): domain Eukaryota; kingdom Viridiplantae; phylum Streptophyta; class Magnoliopsida; order Sapindales; family Burseraceae; genus Boswellia; species Boswellia sacra. The sequence continues at coordinate 14,888 of SNVD02010546.1, forward strand.
TTATTAAAAAAATCCTCATCCAATATGGAATGATATTGGACATGCAACTATATATTAATGAATATCCTAAACAGAAGACTGTTTTTTAGTTATATGTTATATGCAGATTTGGAAAGCATTGAAGAAAACCCAAGGCAACAAGGAAAGCAATCACTATATATATATATATATATATATATATATATGATGTCAAAGCTTATGGAGATCATGGCGCTTAAACATGCAGAGAGAAAATCATTGGGACATCCGTCAGGCTTGTTTTAGTTAAAGCTACAAAGCTTTTATGGTGTGTTAGATTGTATGGAGCTTAAAGTAGTTGATTCTTTTAATATCTATTATTTATGAAGTCTGTATCTCGTATCGTGGTTGTGTCTCTCTTAACCGGCATAGTTAAGTTAGTTGTAATTGATTAAGTTCAAACAAATTTATTTAGTATTGCTGGGAAAGTATTTTACAGTCAAGAATGGTCTTAATCTATTATGTAGTAAAGTGCAGCAAGGTTAGGAAGTTGGTTTACTAAGGTTGGAGTTCTTAGAAGTAGCGTAAAGTTACAAAGAAATGTGAGTAAGTGAGAACGGGTTTCTACTACTATGAATCTAAGTGGTTTGTAATCTAGAACAATTTAGTGAATTACAGCTTGACTGTCTATAGATGTAAGCTTGGTTATAGTCGAACTATGTAAAAGTTTACTACGCATTTTTACCTTTCCGCTGGTTACATTTTATATAACTGGTTTAGTTTTAATTGACATAACTGAATCCGTGGCTTTAGAACTTATAATATTCATCGAGAAAGAAAAAATAAAAAAGGAGAGAGAGCGGAAGTCTTAGTCCATAGTTAAATGTAGATGTCACGCATTTGATGTGAGAACCAACACTTGTGTTTATATAACAAAGATCTTTCATATGTTTTATGAAAAATTGTCATTATTTATTACCCACATTGGATTTATTTTATAGAATAACCACAATGATGATCAATAGCTTTCAACGTGTTAATAAATTAATTAAGCATTAATTGCGTCCAAGTTGTTGTTTAATAAATTGCGATGTTTGACCAATTCTTAAATAAATTCCAAAGAGAAAGCCATGCATGAAGAGACTTGTACATTTATATTAAACCTATACAGATCTTTATTTTTGTCTGCATCATATTCATGCGGAAATGGAGGAGAGTATTATAATTAATTAATTAACAATCTTAATAGCCAACACGATTAGTTACGGCTATTCTAGAAAATGAATTAATGTGTATTGATTGTTAATTTTCGTACGTTATTATTACAGTTTTTGAGTCGAGAGTCAAACTTTAAATATATATTTGCAATAAATAAATTAATTAGCCGTTTCTAGACAATTAGCTAGGTAGTCATGAGAGATGTTCACCAAATATTATGAGAGATATGGCCTTCTCATGCTAATCAAACTGGGATCGATTTTTTATTTAGTGATAATCGTACCTTCTGTTTATGATTAATATGGAACCAGGTTTCTCAACAAATTAACTAAAGGGCACGATTGCAAACAGTAGTTAAATCTATACCATGTACTAATTAATTTAAATTTTTAACTATACACACACACACACACATTTAGGATTAATATTATTTGAAAGTTGATCTTAAAACAAGGAAAAACGATCGAAATCATAACAATATTGGTAATTTCATGGATGATGTCAATGTTACCTAGGTCTTGTGCTACTCTTGGATCAAATATTCTTATGTGAATTGACGGCAATTGCATGTTACCTTGCCTAACTAGCTATAATTAAACTAGCTAGGGTTACAATTTTTGAGACTATCTATCAAACATGATACCAATGTCGTATAAAATTAGTGGATTAATATTGATCTTAATCGCATCTATATGCCCTTTAAATATCACATGTACCCTTATTAAATTTAACTGAATATAGTCTTCATATTTTTTTAAAAAGATTCTTCCCTAAAAAATTTAAAAAAAAAAACATTGATTGATTTTAAGAAGTATTTTGTATATATCATCTATCCATTTTTTCCCCTCAGAAATCATTCTTCCCTCTGACCCAATCTCTACAAAATTTGTTGTATTCATCAAATTTAAATTTTTATTGACTACTACAATTGCAAACAAAAAGAGGGAATAGAGGAGTCCTTTTTCAAATAGCTATTTTTATGTCTATTTAAAAAATGATTGCCAAACAAGAAGAACATGATTTGCTTTTCAAAGACTTAGGTATACAGAACAATATAACACATGTATTTGATACCCGAAAGAAAGAAAAAAAAAGGATTTATAAAATAGGAATATATAATACATAAGAAATAATTTTAATTTGATTAAATTATTTTTTATTATGTCTTCAATAGTTAAGTGTTTTTGGCTTTTTTATTAAATTGGGGTGTGCAAAGTATTTTTTAAAGATTCATATAGACCCATCCATTTAATATTAATCATCTTCGAGGCTGAGAAATAAATTTAAAGCTATTATAATATAGCAATAATAAATTCATAAGAACAGAATTATATCTTAAAAGGTTTAGACTAAAAGAAACACACACAAAAAATAATTTAAAAGATCGAAACATATTTAAAAGATTACTTTTATATGTTGATACTAATATTTTAAATTCACTCACACTTCCCCTACTGACATCTAAGTTTACAAATGAGAGGAAATAAAAAGAGATTAAAAAAAAGAAATTCGAAAGTCTCAAACTTGAAATTTTTCTTCAAACATTTTTTCTACAAAGTTCAAATATCAAAGACATATATAATAATATAAATAATACTAATAAAAAAGGATTAGTGGATGAGTGATATCTCATCCATTAATTTTCAATTATGAAATTATATAATTAATTGTTTACCTTTTTTGTTTAATTTTTTCCCATAATTAATAAGATAAATGAATTAAGAATAATATGTATCAGAATGAATATATATATATATATATATATAAGGAGTATATAAGTCAAATAATTGTTTTATATATTTTTTGTTTGTCAAAATAAACAATTTAAGATTTATGAATAATGATATAAATCTCAAAATTTTATCTCAAATCATGCCATCTCAAATGATGTGACATTAATTTAAAAATATCACATTATTCACTATATCATGAGACACTTCACTTAGTAATCATTAATTAATTATAGATAATTTGAAATAAAATTTGGAAAGAATAATAATATTCAAAACTTATTATTATATATTTTTTTAAAAATTATTATTTGAATTTTTGTTTACAAGCCCATTGAGATGTTAATCAAATTTAAAGATTCAAATTTCAATCTTTTTTAATAAGAAAGAGCACTACCCAAAGAAGGGTCCACGGTCCACCTATGGGCATAAACATGACACCGTAAAAATAATAATAATAATAATAATAATAATAATAATAATAATAACAACATTAAATATTAGCGTTAAAGCCTTTGATTACTTTACCCGTAATGGTAGCAATTCCCGTAATTGGGTTTTGCTATAGTACAGCTATTGCACCAGTATAATAACTGTAAAAAATATGTAAAAGCCGTAAATAAGTGTATAAAAGTTATAAATGAACAAATAAAAGTTGTAAAGTTATAAATGAATAAATAAAAATTGTGTTACAACTTTTATAACACAACTTTTATTTATTCATTTTAAACTTTTATAACTTTTGTATACTAATTTACAACTTTACAACTTTTATTCGTTCATTTATAACTTTTATATACTTGTTTACCACTTTTATACCCACAATGGGTTGGTTCAAATGGTAAGGGCGGCCCAGGAGGGAGTTGGTAAGGCCAACGGTAAAGTCCTGGATTCGACTCTTCACAATGATTTTTCCCCATAAGACGGAGGATTAGTTGTGGTGCGTGTAAGCTGGCCCGAATAACTCCGTTATAAAAAAAAAAAGTTTACCACTTTTATACATCTTTTACAACGGTTACAAAAAAAAAAGTTTACCACTTTTATACATTTTTCACGACTATTATATTGATACAACAACTGAATTATAGCAATTTTCATAATTAAATTATAGCTTAGCAGGCCTTGTATGAGAAGAGGGTTCGACATAGTACGTCAATTTAAAACAATAAATTACGAATGCATATAAATTTGGTCAAGCCTCAATTTGATTAGCACACCTTAATCGTTTTCTATGTTTTATAAATTTGATTCAAAATTTTGGGTTTTTTAGAATTAACACAATCAAATTATATTATAATTACAAGATTGATTTAAAAAATTAAGCATAGAAAACGACAAATAAAAAGTGAATCATTGTCAATAAATAGGACAATTGTTTGTCATAAATTAACAAATAGAAACTAATGTTTGGTTTCTTTTGGTGGGCAGATCTCCTAACGTGCTTGTTTGATATATAAAATGTCAACAAACATATCACGTGCATTTCAAATCTTGGCTGGGCCCTGTGAAGTCTCTGTCTGGGTTTGGGCTGGGCTGGGCTGGGCTGGTCTGAGCATAAAATGATTTTATGAGTGTTGCTAACCATTTGCCCTCACTTTTGATTTAAAGAAACCGTAATTTTTATTTTTTATAATTATAAATTTTCTTTTAATTAAAATTTCTTAAAAGCCAATTAACTTATCCCTCACATATTTCTTTTTTATCAATTCTTTTTACACCCTCTATAAACCTAATTTTAAATTTTTTAAAGATTTTCATTAAATAAAAAATTGAATCAATTTGATGTACAAAATGAGTGACAGAAACAACAATCCTGGAAATACTAATTCTCTATAATTTGTTTATGCATAATCGAATACAATTTAAACAAGAAAGTGAAAAGTTAGTTCATATGGGTTGTGATGTATTGGAGAAGAAGGATAATGGATATTGATGGAAATGAATTAATAAAATGATATCAATAATAATTTTAAAGTTTTAAATGATGTATATTTAGAAATGGGTTTCTTTATATCATTAGTGGGGGCAAATAGCATCACTCTATTTAAATTACAACGTCAAATCATTTTTATAAGTATCAACGAGTCTTTTTGTAAGCCTCATCTTAATTGAATATATTTTAAACCATTTAAAAATATTATTTTTTTTAATATCAATATTACAATTTCATTATTTAAGGAAGTGATCTTTTCTTAATTAGATTGTTAAAGAGGATAGCTCATCTTCTCCAATGATTACAAATATTTTATCTATCACCTTCCTAATGGATTTATGAGTTTTTCCAATCTTATCAAAGATTCAAGAGTATTATACATCAGCCATCATCGTCTGGATTTTGGAGCTTGCTTGGTTTTGAAATCAAAACCTTAATGTTGCTAGTTAGAGTGGTAAATTTATCTCATTTCATATTTCCTACTTAGTTTCTATACTTTTGCTATCTTGGTGAGGTATGTATACTATTAAATCAAATTATAAAATTTTCAATATTGATCAATATTTAAATAAAAAAAATAAAAGGGACAAAGATAAGATTTTATAACAATTAGATAAATTTGTATTACTTTGTTATATCAAACTAAGCAACTAAATATAAGCCTAGCAAATTTCAGCAAAATCCTTTAACATGATAAGAACCCATTTGAGAAAAATAGGTGTCTCGACTTGTTTTATTTGGCAAAAATTTTTGGTAGGTCAACAATGATAAAACACATTTAATATCATAATGTTGGGCTTTAAGTCTAATTGGGAGACCCCTGCATGGTATGATATGAGATCCAATTCTAGCTGTTTAGAAATACTAGACTACGTATAGAAAATCCATCACTCTCTCTATTCAAGATTTAACCTATACAGATTTTTATTATGTGAAATATTATGGTTATTTTAGTAAACCCACACAGCACAAGTAGCATTCTTTGACTTGGATAAGGTAAGACTTCTTGTAGCTGCTTCCCTATAGATTAGACTCACCACCATTAGTATATGCATTTGACACATAGCATATTTCGGTCTACGTGTATTAGCGGATGAAAAAATTATTTATAGACGAATTCATGTAATTTCATAATCTGTTGAAAAAAAAAACTCTAGTACACGACATTTATTACAAATTTTGATAAAATATACTGAAGAATTTTTTTATTAAAAAAATAAAATAAAGGGGAAAGTATGATTATAGAGGTCCAAAACGATAAAGTAATAGATTTAACAGTGAAAATAAAGATAGGAAAAGTAGATGGAATTGAAACAAAATGGGAAGTTGAAAAAAATACAGAAGTGCAAGGGATGAAATTGATAGTTGTCCTCATTATAATGATAGCGTGTGATAAGAAACAAACGGTGAGGATACACATGAAGTAATTAAATGCCTAGTGGCCAAGGTAAGGACAAGAGCCTATTCAATATAGAAAAAGGAAATATATCACCTGCTCGAAAGGCTTTTTTTTCAGTAAAGAGGCAAAGCACTTTCAAACACCTAGTTCAACTCCTCCTTAATTAATTTTTAACTCAATCTATTTATCTATCAAATAAAAAGATGTATAATTTTATTTATATATCTATTTAATCCATCAAATTTTACTATTATAAATATTATCTTTAAAATTATTGTCATAACAATGACTAGATTACAAGGGGATCTATCAGTCTTTGAGCTCGCAAAAAATATACGGATGCTAACATTAACATCCTAAGGTTTGGGTTAAATAAAGATTTTCAAAACTAACACTTTAACCTTTATATTCTAACAATAACAAATATTAATTAATATCCTTAAAACAAATGAAATATAATTATATAAACTCTAAAGGTTAAAATTTCAATTTTCGAAACAGTTGGGTTTAAAAATATCTTTAACCTCAGGGGTGTTACTGAAGTTTATGATAAATTATTGATTTTCAAATGATATAAGAATTTTTTTTCCTAGGAAAATTATCTTTGTCTTTTTAGCCTTATCAAATTTTATATATTTTAAATGGACCCTCAACTTCTAAAGTCGACTCTAACCCCCTAGTAGATGTATGATATGATATAGGTTTTATAAAAAAAAGGTTCACATAATTTGGTATGTCCATTTTTTTAATCTAAAATTTCTCTATTATTGTCATAACTCATTACCCAAAATTTTTCAAATTTTTTTAAGTTAATTATTTGATTATAAAAATTAAAAATAGGATAATATCACTAAGGTCTGCCGAAAAAGTTAGCTGGAAATACACTGTCAAAAGATCATCAAAGACCTCTCCTAATGTTCTAGAAATCATTACAGATTAAAAATCTCTGAGGAAGAAGAAGAAGAGTATAAAGAAAGGTATTTATCTGTTATCAAAAAAATTATTTTTATGAAAAGTTAATATCAATATATATAACAATTCTTTTAGAAAGTAAAAGCTACATGTCTAGTAGTACAGAAATGGATGCGTGTGGTGAGGTTTAGGTCTCTTCTTTTGATTTTTGTTTATTAGTTAATTGAGTAATAATTTTGTATAGAATGGAGAACCTTTCCTTATAAACAAGGATTTATTTTTTCAGTATATTACGCGATTTCCATACTTTTAATGCAAAGAGAATTCCCAATTGATTCCTCATTTCAGTTATGTGTTTTATATCTCATCAGCATAGCACATGCATAAAGTAAGCTCTTATCTATCTAATTTAAACAAATATTTTATTTTGTATTAAGGGGAAATAATTTTAACCCATATATATATATATGTATGTATGTATGTATATGTAGCTTACAGTACATACAAGACTTTTCAAAGAAGAAAAATGGATAAATATTTTGTGTTATTAGGAAGTTAAGGTGAGACAGCAATGGAAAGCAAAGCGAGTAGTTTAACTTGTTCTTTTCAAGACCACTTGGATCTTCACTTTGGTTTGTGCTAGAAATTGTTTTGGAGGAGCGGAGCAAAGGCGCAAGGGGAGCCAGAATTAAAAATATGCAATATTATTGTTCAAAAGAAACTCTTGTTAGTTTCTTCTACAATGTCTCCAGTTCCTCCTTACTTCTCCTGCTTTTCATCTACTACTCTTCAATTTTGCTTGCGAAGTTTTTGAACTTGGTGGGAAGTTACCCATTAATCCAAAGGTCTCCTTGTTATCATTATATAATGTACATATTTTTCATGTCATATATAGATGGTTACTGAAATATATATAATTCTTTGTTTGTTAATTTGATGCAGAAGTCAGAACGAATATGATTATAGTCTGTTCTCGGAGGAGGTATTAGAAGATGAGGAAGATGAAGGAAGGTACTTGCATGGAGAAAGAAGCGGCAGTGCTGATCATGAGAAAGATCAATTGGTAGCAGACATAGTTCATGGTGGTGAATCAATTGTGTTTCTGCATCAACAATATCCTCATGTTCGTCAGGAATATATAAATATAAACTCACATGATCATGTTGTTCATGATGATGATGACAGAGATGAAAGTTTTGACACTGCTCCTCGGTATTCTTCTCATCATCAGGACTCAGAATCTGATCATGAACTTGAAGATGTTGACGATGATGTTGACGATGAAGAAGAAGAGATCCCCACAAGACCAGATTATGATTCATCATCAGCTAATTACAGCTCTCGTGATCACGGTGGCTCCACCTCCCCAGTGGTGATAGACTTGCACAAAAGTAGTGAGTCGGTGGAGAATGACGAACGTTGTGAAGGTACGTACACATTAATTATATCTATATTTGCTTGCACTAGTCTTCTAGATAAGAGTATTCACATATATGCGTTGGTTGCAGAAAGTTGCTGTGAACAAGAAGCTGAAAACGATAAGAAAGTAGTGGAAACAAATTTTTCGAGAGATGACAAGTTTTTATTTAAGTTTGCGGAGGCAACCCATCAGTTGGATTCCAGGAAGCACGATATTCAAGTCCCAGCTGAAAAGGATAGTAATAATAATATTATGGACGAAGAGATCTTCGGTGACTCATGTACTGTTGGATCTACTTCTAAGAGCTCCTCTGAATGGAGGAGTTCAATCAATTGCAGGGATTCAGGGACTGAAGATCCATTCTCTTCTTCATCTAGAAGGAGTTGCCCCAAGTGGGAGTCATACACTGTGTTTCAAAAGTATGATGAAGAGATGATGTTCCTGGACAGAGTTAGTGCCCAAAAGCTCCATGAAACAGGTAATAAATACTATATGATTAATTATTAATCAAAAACTCTTCTTAATGAATATTATTTATTTATCCGAAATTAATTTACGTATTTAATTTTCAGAATCCTTAAGGTCCATTCAAGTGTGTCCAAGATCCATCTCCGAGAGGATTGTTCATAAGTTTGTGACAATAAACAAAAAGCCATCGGATATCCGTCACAACCCATATCATGAACTAGAGGCAGCTTACGTGGCTCAGATTTGCTTGACATGGGAAGCTCTCAATTGGAACTACAAGAACTTTCAACGTAAGAGTGCTGCGCGTAGAGATTTTGATCCTGGCTGCCCTGCCGCCATTGCGCAGCAGTTTCAGCAATTTCAGGTTCTTTTGCAGCGATATATAGAGAATGAGCCCTATGAGCAGGGCCGCAGACCTGAAGTATATGCTAGGATGAGGCTTTTGGCACCAAAGTTGCTTCTAGTGCCAGAATATCGAGGTACTTTAAAAAAACAATTGTTTAATTTATTATGTTTCTATTTCTTTACTTTACTTTCTCTTCTTCTTTTCAAAATCCAATATTATTGTACATTAAATATTTAATTGCTACAAAAACATAAATGTGAAGCCATATATTTTTCTTATGATTTTGTTCTTAATAATTGAATTAAGATTCGGAAGATGATGATCTAAAGGATGAGGGGTTTGCGGCAAGAATTTCATCGGCTTCATTTGTTATGATAATGGAAGAAGGGATCAAGACCTTCATGAATTTTCTCAAGGCAGATAAGGAGAAACCATGTCAAATCCTTAAATCTTTCTTTGGTAGAAACCGAAAAGGCTCAGTTGATCCCACTCTTCTCCATCTCATGAAGAAAGTCAATAAAAAAGTAAGTTCACTGGTCAGCTTCAATTTCCTTAGATTTTCTCCTTAATTCAACCATGCTCTTACAAACGATATTAGTAATTCTTTCATATTAATCATTTACTAGACAAAATACTTTTAATACTATCCACTATTTGTCTATTGTAGATCAGTATTTAAAGATATGTGTCATCAAAATATTGTTACATAAAATCAGTTTTATTAGGGATGTTTAACTAACAAATGAAACCCTATTTTTTTAGTTGTAATTTTTTTTTCTCTCTTTTGAGCAGAAGAAGACGAAGCTTAAAGATCTCCGCCGGTCGCGCAAATGCATCCGAAAGAGGAAATTGACGGTGGAGGAGGAGGTGGAGATTTTGATGGCGCTGATAGACTTGAAAGTGGTGTCTAGGGTTTTAAGAATGAATGGGATAAGTGAAGAGCAGTTGCATTGGTGTGAAGAGAAGATGAGCAAAGTGAGCGTTGTGGAAGGGAAATTACAAAGAGATTCCTCAACACTTTTCTTCCCATCACATTGACCCACCTTTTTCGTTATTATTAATGCTTGATGACTAGGTCATGAATGTGCATTACTGCATTAATATGAATATTCCATGCACAATCACTTTTCTAAATATTATAAAGAACGAGAATGTAGGTGAGACAGGTCTATCCCGTTATCCAAAACCTATACGTGTTCAATAAAATTAATTTTATCACATATGTATTCTTTTAAGATCTACTAATCATGATAATGTTTGGTAGATAAAAGAAATCACAAATACATATATGATATGAGTTTATTGAACAATTGTATAGTCAAAATGACGTGATACACACCAATCTAACCCTACTTTTTCTCGTACAAAGGTAAGTATGAAGGGGGCCTACAGATCAAAGTAGCAGCATGTGGGTGATATGGAATTTGGAGATATGGATCCATGAATTAAAGAAGACGAAAAGGTGGTGGTGTTGGTTGGCAGGCAATTTGATATTTCATGAACAATGAAAGTAAAAGACCAGAGACAAAGCAAAGAACAAGGAGATAGAGACGAGGGTGGCTTTATTTTGCTTTAATAGCTTTCTTTCTTTTTTTTATTAGGGTTTACCTATAAGGGAGAGATTTGAGTTGAATTAAAAGAAGAGAAGAGAAGGGCAAAGCTGCTGCTAGCTACGACTCAAAGCACAGTAGTGGATAAAAAGGTAGCACATGGTACACTCAAAGGATCGATTGTAGCTCCATATCATGACCCCACTCAGCTTGGGGCAATTAAAAAGAGATAATAAATTAATTAGTGAATAGAATAGCCATTTAAGATGTATCTAGAGCATGTAAAAAGCATAAATCTTGTATTTTGGCTTTAATTCATAAAGTTTATATACTTGATTAATAAGATTCACCTTCAAGTTAGATATTTGCACTCTCTTCGAATCCCATGTGATGGACAATAACTCTATATATTTGGACACCAAGTGCAGTCTCCTTCAATATTGATTCTTTATTCTTGACCTGATTCCTTTACAGTTCGAAGGAGATAATTTGGTTATATATTGTTGCAAACTTTCAATGTATACCAGGTCCCTATATTACCACGCGACGCAAGTAATGTCATGCATCCAGTTCAATCCTTGAATTTAATGAAAGATTGCTTTATCAACTTAATACAAGACATAATCTTGACATATAATTGAAGGAAGGACAATTCACAATCCATTCTTGTGTTTATAGCTGCTCCATTTTCTATGTACAGCAAGTACGTGCGTATATACTATTATTATTAATATTATTATTATAACTGGACCAGACCAAGTAATTCACGCAGGCATCCTTGCCCATCACAAATTTGTTTGGTTTCTAGGCTACCTGTAACACCCTAAAAGGGGACATGCGATAACCACATACCAATTTAGAATGTTACATACATATATATATCATCAAGCGATCACTCTAGAAAAATTTAAACTTTTCAAACAAACTACGCAATGAAATTCCTTCAATTGATAGAATGATAATAATAATCCGATGTATCAATTCTTACACCAAAATTCTTAACCTTAACAAAAATTGAAGGTTCAAATGAATCAAATCTAACCAACTAGGAAACAAAACAAAATAACATAGACTAAGAAATGCTAGGTTTCAAGTCTCAAAAATCTCTCAATGCGCTTCATCAATCTATCATCATTCCTCACACCTACGAATTTATTATGCAAAATTATACTGACGTAGAGTGAGCCATCAAGTCAATAAATAAAGTCAAACATAATAATTATGCGAACAAAATTTTATAAAGAAAAGAAAAATTTTTCTTTTAGAAGCAAGATCTTATAAATCAATAAGGACATAAACAACATTTCATAAAATCTCATTAAGAAATCATCTTCTTTTCTTTCAAAATTCATTAAATAAAAAATAATAATTTAAATAACGTATAAAATACACAATACATTACTCTAGTCACGTTGACCTAGTGACCTGGTTAATCAATATCAATAATCTTTCGTATCAATGTGCAAGCAATAATAACGATATCGTATTATATCATATCATATCATATCGATCACATTATTTGGAATTATATCATATCGTATCGTATCATTCAATCAATAACCGCAGATGAGCCAGAAATATATTCTTTTGAACATCATTAAATACATATGAGCAAATAAGCAAAAGTAAAAGTCTCATTAGAAACCATTTAAAAGAAATTTCATTTCATTTCATAAACATTCGAATCACTAAACAATAATCAATAATCTAATTTCACAGATAAGAACAATTCATCAATTAAGCAAAATTCTTTAAATAAATTAGAAAACACTAAAATTCAATATATCATTAAATGCTTAATAAATTCTAAATTTGTAATGCATTTAAAGTAACCTTTTTCAATGCATTTATCAGGATAATTAAAACAGATTATGTAAGACTTTAATTACATGGAAGTGTACTCTATGCTTGCATTGGAGTTGGGACAGGGCTAGACTGGACTGCGACTTGATTGGAACTAAGCTAGAGTAGGACTAGGAGTTTGGGACTAAACTATACATAGTATTATCTTATGTTTAGTATAGTATAGGACTGAATTATATTGTTGAATGATAATTTTTAAGAAATTAATTTTTTAATTTAAACTTATTTAATTTCCATTCAAATTAACTTTGAATAAAAATTAATTTAATTATTCATAAATTATTTATATCATTCTATTAATTTTATTTAATAGTATTATATATATAAATAATATTATATTATATTTCGTATTATTAATTCTAATTTTAGTGATTATAAGTATATATTTAATAATTTTTCATAAACTATTTAAATTTTTAAATTATAATTTAGATATTAATATATATAAATTGATCTAAGTAACTAATGTTATATTTTCATTAAATTATTAATTATATAATTCTTGTTATTTATATTATGCTAATCAAATTATTTATTTATATTAAAAGTTTACTAAATAATATTTATTTATTTATTGTTATACTATTATTTATTACTATTTAGATGTAAAATAATATTATTTTTTAAATTATCTAATGTAATTATGAATAATATGATAATATAATTATTTATTATATAATAATATTTATTTAACAATATTTTAGTAATTTTATTGATTATAACAATATTATTTATTAATTTAAGATATAAACCCTAGTACAACCCAACATAATTTATTATCAAACCACAATCAATAAAATCAAAATCTGCAATTTAGCCAAACATAAGTCTTACCATAGAACCATATATGCTCTCAAAATCTTATCTATTAAACTAATCATCAAAACACTGTAAATTTTAGAAGACAGGAAGCTGACACATGTATACTATTCCAGAATTTTTATTAGGAAATTATAAAGTCAAAATTAATTTTAAATAAATATAATTTTTGGGTTGGGAAAATTGCTAGACAGCATCTACAGTGAGTCCACTCCATTCAAAACATCATAACAATTTAAATACTTATTAAATAAATACAAAAATTTGCAATATTAAAATAGAAACAAAAAGGATTCAAAATATAAAATTTCATAATTTTTGAACAACGTTTAGTTTAGTAAAAGAATTTATCAAAACCGAGTTTCTACAAAGTATCCATATTGTCCAGTGTATTGAAAATTCATCGAAAATAGAATTCTTAATTGTTTTCCTTGAAACAAAATTTGTATAAAAGGTTAACATCTCTATTATAGCATACTAAAATTCATTTCAAAATCATTGTCTATGTGAGTGGAAAATTATACACCAGAAAAAGACAAAAGAACCCTTATTGAGCCTTCATGAGCGCCATACACTTGGCACTAATTGGTGGCCTAGATCTCTTACGTGTTTAAAGGGACTATAAAAGGGGTACTTTAAGATCGGAAAAGGAGGCCTTGGGATCTCAATCATCTTAATCATCTATGAGGTAGCCACCAAGAGAAGAGAAGAGAAGATTTGGGAAAAAAAGGGAGAGACAAAGGGAGAGAAACCTAGGCAGGCGATAATGTTCATCATCAATGTTCATAGTTAATGTTCATCGCTACTATTCATGACTATTGCTCAACCATCGTTGTTCTCTGATAGATACTGTTTATCTACAACTGTGCATCATTACTATTCACCAAACACTGTTTATGGCTCCCAACCACTCTTACTTATGTGTTGCTACTCATGATGTCATTTCTACTTATATACTCTTCCTTTACACTTTACTATTATATCATCCCCCATGATCGACTTGAGTGTCGAAGGGTGCACGCTACGGAGACCAGCATCCTCTGATGTGTCTGGATGTTCTTATAGCTTGGAGCTCACCAAACCCACTGGAGGTAGCTAATCCGTACTGCTGGTTAGGAAGACAGTGCATGCTTGGGACGAGCACACATTGGAGGAAAAGTGCTCTCTGGAATGAACTCCTGACCAAGATGGACCTTTCCCGACCATGGCAGACCTTTTCCAACCAAGAAGATCTCCTTTTGAGCACATCAGTTCTCAGATCACGAAGTGGATTACTAGGCTTCAAGAGGTATTATAGTATTTGTTAGGACAATGTCATGTGGACTGTCATGTGTTATCGTGAATCTATGCAACATTGATGAGTTGGTATTTTAAGAGAAAACAAAACTTATAATATTTTAGTTTCCTGTTCTGAAACTACTTTCGTTTTGTATAACATAACTGGATATTGTTTCCAGATTTGGATTTACTTTATGAAAGTTTTGATTTGATCTCACTATAGGAATATAATTATATCTTGTTGATTTTTACAATATCCTAACATGATTTATTTTTCCTATATGTGTAAGATTTGCAGGATAATTATTATTAAGAAAGATCTTAAAGAATCCTTATTCAATACAGAAAGGTTGATGGACAAGTCGCACATAACTAGGAGACTTATGCTCATGTCTTATAACGTTTTATGTTAGCAAGCTGTATAAATTTAGCTTGAGTGTGATAAGTCTTATTCACTTATCATATCTTTAATTAACTAGAAGAGTGTGGTTATCTGATTGGGAATGTGTAGTACAATTTAAGAGGGACTGAAATTGTTGGAAGACCAGCTAGGATAGGAGTTGTTTTGTTATGGATGAAGTCCTTGGAGTTTATAACGTTGTTTATATAGGATAGGTGAGTGTGAGTGAAATGGAGGGTTATCAGCTGTAAAGTCCTAGTCCTTGTAAACGTGAATATCATAGTGAATTATAGCTTAGCTGCCCGTAGTGTAGGCTTATCATAGCCGAATTACAGCTTAGCTGCCTGTGGATGTAGGCTTATCATAGCCGAACCACGTTAATTTTCTCTTTGCAGTTTTATTTATATTTCATTACATCTGATATAATTGCTATAGTTCTATTTTATGTAATTACGACTATAGCTTTAGAACATACAATTGGTATCAGAACCAAACACTAACAGACTTGTGCAGATCCTATCTTTGTTCTTTAGCTATGGACTTTCATCAGCACGAAGGATCAATCAATCATCCATGTCTTCTTGATGAACGTAACTATGGGTACTGGAAAGTCAAAATGAAGTTCTTTCTTAAGGCAATTGATGAGAGGGTTTGGAAAATTGTTGTTTATGGATGGAGTCCACCTACTCAAATCAATCAAGAAGGTGTCAGAGTTGTGAAAGAAGAATCAGCTTGGAATCAACAAGACTATGATGCAGTTCAATGGAATTCCAAAGCTATTCACTTACTTTTCAATGTGGTCAATCCAAAAGCTTTTAGCATTATTTCTTCCTGCACATTAGTCAAAGATGCATGGGAGAGACTTTAAAATAAATTATGAAGGGATTGCATCAGTCAAGAGAGCTAAAATTTTGATGCTTGCCTCTCAATCTGACAAAAGCAAAATGTATGAGGATGAGACAGTTTCAAAATTTTATGCAAGATTGCGTGAGATAACCAATGTTGCAGCCTTGTTAGGAAAGACTTATAGTGATGCAAATGTTGTTCTAAAAGTACTTAAATGTTTGCCTGAAAAATATCAAGCCAAAGCCACTATTGTTGCGAATACTCAGAACCTTGATGAACTGAAAATTGATGAACTATTAGGGGTCACTTCAGTTTTATAAGTTGGCATTCATGCCACAAATCAAGAAAAATAAATCTGAAAAATAAATCTATTGCTTTAGCAGCCTTTTCATCAAAAGAAGTTGAATATTATGTAACTCAGAAATTTCAAATGATCAAGAAATGGCTTTGATGGTAAGAAACTTTAAGAAATTTGTCAAGAAAAACTCCAAGAGAAAGACTCAACTTGAAGGCCAGAAGGAAGAAAGGAACACAACTAACTTAAAGAAAATGAACGAAGAACCTGAGAAGAAAACCCAAGTGCAATGTTTTGAGTGTTTTAGATTTGGTCAAATCGGGTCTGAATGCACAAATTTAAAGAAAAAAGGCAGAGGATTAAATGTTACTTGGAGTGACAGTGACTCTAAAAGCAACGAAGATAAACATCAAAGTGGCTACATTGTATTTGTTGTATCTGCATCAGACAAAGGAAAGGGAGTTATATCAGAGACAACTGGATCTGTTAAGAATGAGGTAACTGATGATGCTGACACTAAATCTATTTTTGATCTAAATTATTATGAAGAACTACAGAAAGCATACAACGATCTTCATCATGCATGGGAATTAGAAATTCAAAAGAGCAAGGAAAATGAGATGCGAATATAGGAGTTGACTAAAGAAATTGAGGTTGTTACCTATGAGAAACTGTTTTTGAAAGAAAATGTTGTTGAACTTGACACAACCATTGAGAAATTAAAATTAGAGTTGGTTGAGAATGATGACATCATAAAGAAGCATGAGGTATCAATTAAATTTTTGTCAAAAGGAACCAAAAAGCTAGATGAAATACTGGTTCAAGGGAGAAATAGCAACATCAAGCATGGATTGGGCTTTGAAGCACACAACCAAAGATCTCCTTCAAAAATAACATTTGTCAAAGCTTCTAGAGTAAACACTTCACAGAAATTAGATTCCTTAAGAAAGTCAGAATCATCAAAATCTGATATCTCAAGAAATTCTGAAAACCCACAAAGTTTAGGTAAGGAGACTTCAAGTTCAGGTAGAAACCTTTCCTCCAAAAGCTCCAATAATTCATTTCACAGTACATCATCACATTTTGTTACATCAACATTATCGGTAACCAGAAATTTTGTGCTAACATGTTATTTTTGTGATGTTAAATGACATATTAGGCCTAGATGTTATAAACTAAACAACTGAATGAACAATAGCATAGGCAGTCATGTAACACACAACATAAGCAGTCACATAAAACACAACAGAACTGGGTTAAAAAGAATACAGATAAATGTAATGTTGTCTTATTTGCTTTAAATACATTCACTAATGATTCTTGGTACATTGATAGTGGTTGTTCAAGACATATGACAGGTAACAAGGATCTGCTGAAAATTTCAGATCATGCAGCCAAGGTTCAATTACCTTTGGAGATGGTGCCAAGAGCAAAGTAATGCGCAAGGGTATATTGTGTGCTAATGGCTTACCTGAGTTTCATGATATTCTTTATATTGAAGGTTTGAAGGTCAATTTACTCAGTATTAGTCAGATTTGTGATAATAATTACACCATTGAGTTTAATAACGATAAGTGCATGGTTCTTGATTCAAATAAAAATTGCATGCTTGAAGGTGTTAGGTCTAATGGTAATTGCTATTTACTGACTAAAATGAGTGCATTGTATATTAAGACATCTGAAATTGAACTATGGCATCAAAGACTTAGGCATATGAATTATAAAGACTTAGTTAAATTAACTAAGACTGGTGTAGTAAGAGGTGTACCTAAGTTTGAGCAGAAACCTAACATTGTGTGTGGTCCTTGCCAAAAAGTTAAGCAAATTAAAAGCTCACATGCTTCTAACTTTTTCCTTAGTACTTAGAGGATTCTTAAACTGTTACATATGGATCTCATAGGTCTAATGCAAGTTCAAAGTATTGCAGGGAAAAGGTATGTTTTTGTTTGTGTAGATGACTATTGGCACGCGTGGATAGATTTTGTTAAAGATAAATCTGGTACATTTGATGTGTTCAGAAACTTGTGTGTCAGATTAGAAAATGAACAAAACAGAGACATTGGTAGAATTATCAGAATCAGAAGTGATCATGGGAGAGAATTTGAAAATGAGAGCTATGCTACCTTCTGTAAACTTCATGGCATCACTCATAAATTTTCTGCTTCAAAGACACTTGAACAAAATGGGGTAGTAGAAAGGAAGAATAGAACCTTGCAAGAAATGGCCTGAGTGATATTAAACAGTAAAAAGCTTACAAAGAGACTTTGGGTAGAGGCAATCAACATAGCATGCTACATCATCAACAGAGTTTTATTAAGACCGGGAACCTATCAAACACCTTTTGAGCTGTTGAAAGGGAGAAAACCTAACCTTAAATATTTTCATGTATTTGACTGCAGGTGTTCTGCTCTTAATGACAGAAAACAACTTGACAAATTTGATGCCAAAAGTGATTATGATGTTTTTATTGGTTATTCATTGAATAGCAAAGCATATAGGATTTATAATATAAGAACTGAAAGCATTATAGAATCTACTAATGTTGTGTTTGATGACAATGATGATTTTATAGAATTTTCACATGAATAAGCCATAGAGAGTCTTGGAGAAAATATAGTATCAGTCACACAAGATGAAACTGCAAAAGTCAAGACAGATAAGAAGACCATGTCTAAAAGTATTGATTTAAGCAGAGATGAAATCAGAACTGATGACAAGATTAAAGATCCCCCAACCTGGATACAAAAGGCATATCCTACCACATCTATTATTGGAAGTCTAGAATGTGGAGTCAAAACCAGAAGTAAGGTAAGAAACCAGGTGAGTTTTTCTTGCTATGTTTCACTTGTAGAACCTAAATCTGTGAATGATGCTCTTAAGGAAGAAACATGGATTCAAGGAATGCAAGATGAGCTAAATCAATTTGAAAGAAATCAAGTGTGATACTTAGTTCCTAGACCAGAAAAACACAAATGTTATTGGAACTAAATGTATCTTTAAGAATAAAAGTGATGAAAATGGGCAAGTTATTAGGAATAAGGCTAGATTAGTTGCTCAAAGGTACACACAAATTGAGGGAATAGATTTTGATGAAACCTTTGCACCTGTAGCTAGGTTAGAATCTATTAGGTTGCTACTTGTCATTACATGTTTGTTAAACTTCAAGCTCTTTCAAATGGATGTTTAAACAGCTTTCCTAAATGGCATTCTAAATGAGAAAGCTTTTGTTGAGCAACCAAAAGGCTTTATTGATCCTAAACATCCCACTTATGTTTATAAAAAGACCCTAAATGGTCTTAAACAAGCTCTAAGAGCTTGTTATGAACGACTTATAACTTTTCTCCTTGGTAAAGGATATATTAGAGACAACAATGACAAAACATTGTTCATAAAGCATGCACCTAAGTATACTATTGTTGCTTAAATCTATGTTGATGATATAGTGTTTGGTTCTACACTTGATGATAAAACTAGCGAGTTTGTTGAGCTTATGCAAGAAGAATTTGATATAAGTATGGTCGGTGAACTAACCTATTTCCTTGGACTTCAAGTCAAATAGCTAGATGATGGAATTTTCATCTCTCAAACTAAGTATACAAAGAACTTAGTGAAAAGATTTGAAATGGATAAGTACAAAGCAATGAGAACACCTATTACCACCAATCTAAAACTATCAAAAGATAAGGCTGGGAATGATGTTGATCAAAATTTATATAGAAGCATGATTGGAAGCCTTCTGTATCTTATAGTAAGCAAACCTAACATTAGTTTTGGTGTTGGTCTATGTGCACGATTTCAGTCTTGTTCGAAAGAACTATGTCTGGCAGCAGTCAAAAGGATAATCAGGTATGTTCAAAGGACTATAGAATATGGAATTTGGTTTTCTAACGACACAGATTCATCTTTTGCAGGTTATAGTGATGCTGATTGGGCTAGCAATGTGGATGATAGAAAGAGTACCACATGAGTACTACTGAGGCTAAGTAAGTAGTTGTTGGTAGCTATTGTACTTAATTATTATGGATGAAACAAATGCTAGAGGACAATGGTATCTCACAAGAATCCATGACAATCTTTTGTGATAACACAAATGCAATTAACATCTCCAAAAATCCTGTCTAACACTTAAGAACCAAACACATAGACATTAGGTATCATTTCATTAGAGAGTTAGTTGAACCTGGAACAGTCCACATTGAACATTTTTCAGCTGAAAACCAGCTAGCTGATTTGTTTACCAAGCCAGTAGACTCATCAAGATTTGAAAAGCTGAGAAAGGCTATTAGTGTGTGTCAGTTATATGAGTGAACACTGCCTCAGTCATCCATAAGATATCTGACACATCATGAAATTTCTTTTAACTTTGCATTTGTGAGCTATTTGGATTTAGATTTAGTTCTTTTCATTATTGTTTTTAATTAATGAAATTTTATTGTAAATACAGAAAGGGCTACCTGTATGTGTTGAGTGAAAGCCATCTGTTGAAAGCAATTATATGTATCTAGAAAATATGCTTAGATTGCTTATTCAACATGAAAAATGCTACCATTATACAAGTGTGAAAGCCATTGTATTTGAGTTCAATTTCAATTCAGATCAATTTCTATGTATTTCGAAGATATGTAGCGATTGACCACTTGATTCAAATTTAATTTGTATGATATTACAGAAATCTCAATTTAATTTATTTGATATTTGTGCAACTTTGAAAAATGCTTAGTTAAAACAAATCACATGATGTCAAATACTTTAGTCACGACGGAGATAACAAGTGTAGTTATATTATGCTTTGTTATTTTATTTTGTCTAACTTAGCTATATAATTGATTATGTGAGTTACATGTGAACAAGGTTGACACATCAGCAAACAGGTTTGAATTTGAAATATTGTTAAAAGTGGCGGGACTTAACAGCATTCAACATTATCTTTTAATTCATTAATTGCCAAAATCTTTGTGATTTAGTTTCTTGAGAAATTTTTGGAAAATCAAAATCATATTTTGAGGGGGAGTCTTGTACTTTTGTTATCATAATTGTGATGGAAGTCCTAATTTAATATTTCTTTCATTAACTTGCCTTGCCCTTATCCAATTCATTTCACAATCAATTCTGCTAGGGTTTGTTTATATTGCATTTTCAGTTTGTCAAAATGGCACCTAAGCTTCGATCTCAGTCAAGGAAAATGCAACAAGAATTACATGATTCTCTTTCACGCTCACCATCTCAAGAAGCAACATTGGAAACATAACCACCGACTCAACCAATAACTTAAGAAAATGTCAACCTTTCACCAGAAGATGATCAAGAGTTGAACAATGAAGTAGAAACCTTAAAGGATCCGACTGATGATGAACAAAAACGTTTGAGTATGATCTAGCCAGAAGTGACGATTTTGACATGGCTGTGAATGATTTGAAGTTCTTGAGGAGTTCAATCCCATTGAAGGCAAGTTTGCCTCTGAACAAATCAAGGTGTGGTATGATGATTCTATTATGGCAAGAGAACTCTACAAGGAATGATTTGTCAAAGTAGAAACATTTGCCAATTACTCTCTTGATGCCCTGCTCCAAGACTGGTAATGGAGCAAATCGGTAATTCCAATTCCCTGCTACTTCTTTAATTAGAGAATTTTATGCAAATGTAGTGGATGACATTAATAATGGTTCACATGTTAGATATCATTTGGTGTACTACTGAGGAAAATGTTAGCCCTAAGGCTACATGATAATTTTGATGATAACAATACACATTGATTCATTGTGATTTACTAACATGTTTATTTATATGCAAGAGTAATATCATTGAAATAATTGTAAAATCAAGAAGAGGCTTATTAAAATGAAGTGTTGAAGCTAAGGAGAAGACTACATGTTAAAGGCACAAAGTTTAAGAACAAGGATTGACTCAAGGAATGTGACACATGAGCAATGTTTAATCAATTGGTCATATATATCTCTACAAATGTCCAAATGATGTGATTCTTGAGCCTTTGGAAATCTTACTCAATTTATAACATTTCATATGTTTTAAAGAAATTTAAATTTCAAGTGTAAGGTTGTCCAAATGATCATGCAAATTGAAAGACAAATAGAAGCAGTTGACATGAGCACCAAATACTCTTTTGGACATATCTTGAGCTAGAAAAATTAAAATGACTTGATTCTTATGGAATTAGAAAGAGGACATAATGAGGCACATTTCATATGTTTTGAAGAAATTCAAATTTCAAATGGAAGGCCGGCATAATTGACATGCAATTCGGTGGACTGACACAAGGAAGAAAAATCAACTCATATGAGCACCGAATAGTGTTTTGGCCATATCTTAAGATAGAGATATCCAAATTCTTTGATTCTTAATATCTTGGAAAGCTTATTCAAACATGCAGATCTTTTATGTTTTGAAGAAATTCAAATTTCAAACGGAATGCTGACAGAATTACATTCAATTCGATGGACTGACACAAGGAAGAAAAATCAAGTCACATGAGCACCGAATGGTGTTTTGGCCATATCTTGAGCTACAGATATCCAAATGACTTGATTATTGATGAGTTGGAAAGCTTATTCAATTGTGCAGATTTTCTATGTTTTGTATATTTTCAAATTTCAAACAAAACATTAACAAAAATGGCAGACAAGATTACAGTTTTTATGGTGGGCAGAAAATTTGGAGTTAGTGTCTTCACTTGATTAAGTTCTTCCCATTTGCCTATAAAAGGAGCATGTCTCCCATGCATTCAAAAAAGAGCAAGAGGAAGAGAAGCATCTATCAAGCAAAAAAAACAAGAGAAATATCAAGTTTAGAGAGCTTTTATATTCTTTATCTACTCTTTGAAGAGAGTTATACTTTTGTTGTAAAAATTATCTTTGTTCTTATATTGTGGTGAGAGTGAGATATTCTTGTAAAGGATAATAGTTATCCTTGAGAGAACTCTTGTTGTGTGTTATCAAGAGTTGAAGGAAGTTGCCTTGGTGAGGTTGTTCATCAAGAAGAATTCTTGGTGTGGTGTTATCAAGAGTTGAAGGAAGTTGCCTTGGTGAGGTTGTTCATCAAGAAGAACTCTTGGTGTGGTGTTATCAAGGGTTGAAGGAAGTTGCCTTGGTGAGGTTGTTCATCAAGAAGAACCTTGGTGTGGTGTTATCAAGGGTTGAAGGAAGTTGCCTTGGTGAGGTTGTTCATCAAGAAGAACTCTTGGTGTGGTGTTATCAAGAGTTGAAGGAAGTTGCCTTTGTGAGGTTGTTCATCAAGAAGAACTCTTGGTGTGGTATTATCAAGAGTTGGTAGAAAAAGTCTTGGTGAGGTTGCTCATCAAGTAAGTTGTAAAGATTTCTACAACTTAGTGGAAAGCTTAGCTCGTAGAGCTAGGAGCCTGTGGACGTAGGTAAGGTTTGCCGAACCACGTACATCGAGTTTACACTCTCTCTATCCCTATACTCTTTACATTTACTTGCACTTGTGATTGTTCATTATTATTATTCTCTTGATTACATATTTGATAACTTCTAATTTTATCTTCTTCACCTTCATTCTCAAAGAAAGAGTTATATAATTTTGATCTTCAAAGAAAAGTTTTACAAGTCCGTTTTGATAAATAAAAGCCCAATTCACCCCCCCTCTTGGGTTGCCATACCTGGATCAACAAGTGGTATCAGAGCAAGGTTGCTCAATTTTTTAAATCTTAACCGATTTTGAGCTATGGCTACTTTTAATTCAGCTTCATATGTTAAGGGACTTTCTATCTCTAGACCTCCATTTTTTCATGGAAGTGATTACTCTTATTGGAAAACTAGAATGAGTATTTTCTTGAAATCTTTTGATTATGATTTGTGGTCTATTGTTTTGGAAGGACCTTTCGTTCCTACCAAAATTGAAAATGGGGAATGCATGCTTAAAGAACCTAAAGAGTTTAGTGAAGATGATAAAAAGAAATTGAGTTTGAATACTAAAGCTATGAATGTGTTATATTGTGCTCTAGATAGAAATGAGTTTAATAGAATATCTACTTGTTCTACGGCACAAGAAATATGGCACACACTTGAATTTACTCATGAAGGAACTAGTCAAGTTAAAGAATCTAAAATTAGTATGCTAGTTAATAGTTATGAGCTTTTTAAGATGAAACCGGATGAATCAATTTCTGAAATGTTTACTAGATTTACGGATATTGTCAATGGTTTGAAATCTCTTGGTAAATCTTATTCTAATGTTGAAATGGTGAGAAAGATTCTTAGGTGTCTACCAAAATCTTGGGAGCCAAAGGTGGCGGCAATTCAAGAAGCAAAGGACCTCACCAAACTACCATTAGAAGAACTTATGGGTTCTCTCATGACTCATGAAATCACCTTGAAGGAGAATGAAGAAGATTTCAAGAAAAAGAAAAATATCGCTTTCAAATCTTCAACAAAAGAAGATGATGAGTCCGACGATGAAGAAGACGATGAAGATCTTGCATTCATCACAAGAAAGCTAAAAAGGATGATTAGAAGAAACCAAGGATTCAAGAAGAATTCTAGAAGGGAGTACAAAGGGCAAAGCTCAAAGCAAGATAAGAAAAATGATCAAGTCATTTGCTATGAGTGCAAGAAAACGGGACATGTAAAGGTGGATTGTCCTTACTTCAAAAGTCAAAACAAGAAATCCAAAGCAATGAAAGCCACAAATTGGGATGATAGTGAAGCTAGTTCCACCGAAGAAGAAGATTGCGAAGTGGCAAACATGTGCTTCATGGCTTTAAGTAAAGATGAGGTAAGTATTCTAAACTATGATCCTGAACTTTCATATGATGAATTACTTGAAGCATTCCAAAATTTACATGTGCAAGTTGATAAGCAAATTCAAAAATCAATGCTTTCAAAAAGAAGTCAAAAATCATGTTATCTCAATTAGAAGAGTTGGTAGAAATAAATGAAGTTTTAGAAAATGAAAATGAAATTTTAAAGCAAAAAGATTTTGAAAGTTTTGAAAGTCAAATAAATTTATTAAAAACTGAAAATGACATTTTAAAACAAAAGGATTTTGATAAATTAGAGAAAGAAAATGTTATTTTGAAAAAGAAAAATAATGACTTAAGAAATAATGTTGATAGTTTTACAAAAAGCACAAAAAATTTGAATTCTATGTTACAAAACCAAAGGTGTGTTTTTGATAAAAGAGGGTTAGGATATAAAACTCATAAAAATCAAAAGTATTTTAAAAAATATTTTGCTCATGCATCTTCTAGAAATAATCCTAATCATTCATGTACTTATTGTGGAAGAAAAGGACACAAAGTGCATTCTTGCTATATTAAGAGAAATCCTAATTTGAAACAAATATGGGTTCCAAAAAGTACCATAGCTAACCCCCAAGGACCCAAGAACATTTGGGTACCAAAAAGTTACTCCTTGAATGTTGATTGTAGAGACAAAGTGGCAAATACAAGTGGTACTTAGATAGTGGATGCTCAAGGCATATGATCGGAGATGCCTCCAAGTTTTCAAGATTAATCATGAAGAAAGGAGGATATGTGACCTTCGGTGATAATGCCAAAGGAAGGGTAATCGGACATGGTGACATTGATGATGATATTGTTGAGGTAGAAAGGCAAATCAAGGAATCAAGGCTTGATGAAAAGAGCCAAGATGAATTACAACTTCAACAAGAAAAGCTTGAGGAAGTAAATGATTCTTCCCAAGAATTACCAAAGGAATGGAGGTTGATAGTGTCTATTTATATCATTTTCATATCAATTCGTCCATGTTTCTTTGCTATATTCCTTGGTATTTTTATGTTTTTGTGTGGTTTTGATGTTTGTAGGAGTTTTGGAGCAACTTGCACAAAAATGGAGTAAAACCCTTCATTTTCACCTCTGCTAGTCAGTGATCTTCTCGGATTTAATTGTATTGATATACAATGAACCCGATGACATATTATATACCGTTGGAAAGCTCTCGAAGTCTATTTTCTGGAGAAATTTACGGTTTATAAATCCATTCAGTGTACCAAAAGTTGTAATCAAAACAGTGTGAGAAGTATAGAAATGTAATTCCACAAATCACTGTAGCATGTATAATACGGGACACTGTAGCAGGTTACTGTAGCAGAGTATTTAAACACATTTTAGGGTTTTATTTTGATAACTTGAAGAGGAGGAGAACGTGGAGGAGGCTGCATCTTTGGATTTCTCTCATCTCTTGGAGTTCTTGAAGGAGATTGAAGGCTTGGAAAGAG
Organism: Boswellia sacra; assembly: GCA_013180625.2. Classification (NCBI taxonomy): domain Eukaryota; kingdom Viridiplantae; phylum Streptophyta; class Magnoliopsida; order Sapindales; family Burseraceae; genus Boswellia; species Boswellia sacra. Next base: position 41,535 of record SNVD02010546.1, read on the forward strand.
GAAGAACTACAAATCCTAATAGATTTCATCAAATTTGCTAAGTTTCCCTTTCCCTCTCATTTTCTGGAATGTCTCCATATTGTATTGTATTTGTATTCTGTTGAATATGTGTAACTAAATCTGAATTGGTTGAGGGTGATTTCAAAGCCCTTGATATGGTTTTTGTGAATTGATTGTGCAAGGAATTGTTATCCAATTCTCTAATTGAAGTTGCTTGTATTTTCCCATGTTTAATGCTTATGATTGCTTGCTGGATTGTATTTGGGTGGCCAACTGAATATAATCTGGATATTGTCTATTGCTAGACTAGAGATCTTGATCCGTAATTGTCTTGAATTTCTAATCATTAGTAGCAAAATTGTGATCAGAGATTGCAATTGGAGAATATAACCTAAGTTAAATAATCCGAGCTTGTGTGTTTATTGCTTAGATCAACCTGTCTTTCTTTTCATAATGCATCCATTGAATTAAATTTAGAGAGCTTGTTCTAGGTTGTTTAATGGATAGAGATTAAGTAAAGAGCCTATTTTATTTAACAACAAAGTAAGGAAAGATTGGGATAACAGAGCTTGTTGTTATCTACGGTTGATAACTTCAATGCTGTAATTGGATGACAATTCTAGGTTAATTCACAAATTCATATCTTGTGGCAGAGAATGATCCCTTAACCAGCTTTCTCTCATTGATTTTTCATTCGAATTAACTTTCTGTTTTGTTATTCTTCGTTTGCATTATTATTTCACTTAGTTAATCAATCAACAAAACCCCCATTTACTCTGTTTTTGCTTTCGAATAACAAATTTAATTAGAATCAATCCTCGTGGGAACGATATCTTACTTATCACTTTATTACTTGTGCGACTAGTATACTTGCTAGTTTCGAAAGCATCAAGTTTTTGGCGCCGTTGCCGGGGATTGATTTTCTAATCAATTTGTTATTCTGTTTTTACTACTGATTCTTGATTGTTATTTCCTGATTGTTTGTGTTTAGGCTTTTATGTCCGAGGGAGAAGCGGATCAACGACTTAAGAGAATTAAGGAGTTTCTCCAATCCTCGAATTTAAGGCTAAATCGGTCAATTTCAACTCCACCTCCAGAATTTGACCTTGCACGACACACTTCCCTCCCATCTTCTTGCAGTTCAATCAAATCTGAATCGGAAGCAATGGCGATGGAAAACGATCAGACTCTTAAGGAGTTAGCGGCTCCAATTATTGATCAACAACCGCTATGCATAAGCACCAATTTTGAGATAGATTTTGAACTTAAATCTGGACTGATTCATCTCTTGCCTACATTTCATGGTTTTGCAGGAGAGGATCCGAACAAACACCTCAAAGAATTTCATGTGGTATGCTCAAGTATGAAGCCAACCGGCGTTTCTGAAGAGCAAATTAAATTGAGAGCTTTCCCATTCTCATTAGCAGATTCGGCAAAAGATTGGTTATACTACCTACCACCAGGTACCATTACCACTTGGAATGAGATGAGTAAACTCTTTTTGGAGAAATACTTTCCAGCCTCGAAAGTTACAAATATTAGAAAAGATATTAGTGGCATTCGACAACACAATGGAGAATCACTTCATGAATATTGGGAGAGATTTAAGAGGTTATGTGCTAGCTGTCCAAACCACCAAATTAGTGATGGACTCCTAATTCAATATTTCTATGAGGGTCTCCTACCCATGGAAAGGAGTATCATTGATGCTGCTAGTGGTGGAGCACTAGTTAATAAAACACCGAACGTGGCAAGACGTTTGATTAGTGACATGGCAGCGAACTCCCAACAATTCAGCAGTCAATTTGAGCCACAACTACCAAAAAGAGTAAATGAGGTAAGTACTTCAAACATTGAACAACAACTTTGTGAACTTATCTCTCTTGTAAAAAAAATGGCTGTAGGACATATGCAGCAATCTTATGCATGTGGGGTATGTTCTGCCATGGACCATCCAACCGAAATGTGTCCAACTTTGTAAGAAGGAGATACAGAACAAGCCAATGCCATGGGTGGATTTCCAGGACAACCAAGGCAAAGGTATGACCCTTTCTCCAATACTTACAATGCTGGATGGAGAGATCACCCTAATTTAAGATATGGGAATCATCAACCAATGCCCCAAATGCCATACCACATCGACCACCAGGTTTCAATCAACCAAGGGTGCAGCAACCATTTCAAGCACAACCACAACCAGCACCACAACCAGCTCCACAAAATTCAGGTATGTCTCTCAGGATATTGTTAAAGCACTTGCCACTAACACAATGCAATTTCAGCAGGAAACTAGGGCAAGTATCCAAAACCTGAAAAATCAAATGGGACAATTGGCCACTAACATGAGCAAATTTGAGAGTCAAAGCTCAGGAAAATTACCTTCTCAGCCAGGTGATCAATCCAAGAGAGAATGCTAGTGCTGTAACTTTGAGAAGTGGGAAGCAATTAGAGATTCCACCAAAGAAATCACAAACTGATGAAGGGGATTACACCACTCCCACCATGAATAAAACATCATCTTCTAAGGTAAATCCTAAAACCCATATTCCTTCATATGTTACTCCTCCACCTTTTCCTAGCAGATTTGCAAAATCAAGGAAAGAGGAACAAGAACAAGAAATCCTGGAAACTTTTCGCAAGATCGAGGTAAACATACCACTTCTGGATGCTATCAAGCAAGTGCCTCGTTATGCAAAATTTCTCAAAGAGTTATGCACCAACAAGAGGAAGTTGAAAGGAAATGAGAAGGTAAGTGTGGGGGAAAATGTTTCAGCTGTATTGCAAAGAAAAATTCCTCCGAAATGCAAAGATCCAGGTACGTTCACCATCCATGCACTATTGGTAATACCAAGTTTGAAAGAGCTATGTTAGATTTAGGAGCATCTATTAATGTCATGCCATATTCTATTTATGCTTCTTTGAATCTTGGACCCCTTGCGAAAACTGGTATTGTAATTCAACTTGCTGATGTTCTAATGCATATCCCAAAAAGAGTTGTGGGAAGATGTGCTTGCTGCAGGTAAATCAATTGGGTTTTTCCAGCAGACTTTTCTATTGTTCTGGAAATGGAGGATGAGACATCTCCCAATCCAACAACGATTCTTTTGGGGAGGCCATTCTTGAAAACTGCCCGAACGAAGATTGATGTTCATGATGGCACTCTCACCATGGAGTTTGATGGCGAGGTGATTCGTTTCAATATTTTTGAAGCAATGAGGTACCCTAGTGACTTGCATTCTGTTTTTGCAGTTGATGTTATTGATTCTTTGGCACAACAACTTTTTGAGTTAACTCGCCAGGATGCATTGGAAGTAGCCATTAGTGAGCACATAGGGGCAGAAAATTCCAGAGAATCGAGGAAGTTGATACAAGTGTCTAAAGCAGTGGAGGAAGCTGTGGCAAGCTTGGATGAGACTATAGCTATCACCACAAACAGGTATGATGTTTCGTACATTGAATTGCCTTTATCTAATGAGAAACTTCTACCTTCCGTGATGAACGCACCTGCCTAGAGCTTAAGCCTCTTCCAGATCATTTTGAATATGTATTTACTAGGTGAGAAAGTACTTTGCCAGTCATAAGAGCAAAGGGTCTTGCACATTACAGAACGAGAAAACTCATCGAGTGCTACGAGATCACCCAAACGGCCATTGGGTGGACAGTAGTCGCTGAAATCAAAGCGTATTAGTCCAGCCATATGCATGCACCGTATCTTATTAGAAGAAGGATCCAAGCCCACTCGAGAAGCACAGCGGAGGTTGAATCCTCCAATGATGGAAGTTGTCAAGAAAGAAATCCTGAAATCGTTAGATGTGGGTGTGATTTATCCAATTTCGGACAGCAAGTGGGTGAGTCCAGTCCAAGTTGTTCCGAATAAATCTGGTGTTACGGTGGTTAAAAATGACAATAATGAGCTAGTTCCCACTCGTATCCAAACCGGGTGGCGAGTTTGTATTGATTATCGAAAACTCAATTCTGCAACTCGCAAGGATCACTTTCCTTTGCCATTCATTGATCAAATGCTGGAGAGATTAGCAGGTCATTCTCATTATTGTTTTCTTGATGGTATTCAGGATATAATCAGATTGTCATTGCCCCTGAAGATCAAGAGAAAACTACATTTACATGCCCATTTGGTACATTTGCGTATTGACGCATGCCATTCGGTCTTTGCAATGCCCCTGCCACTTTCCAAAGGTGTATGGTAAGTATTTTCTCTGAGTATGTTGAGAACATCATTGAGGTATTTATGGATGACTTTAGTGTTTTTGGTGATTCTTTTGATAAATGCCTTTACAACCTTAACCTTATACTTCAAAGATGTATAGAAACTAACCTTGTTCTGAATTGGGAGAAATTTCATTTTATGGTAGATCAAGGTATAGTTTTGGGACATGTTATTTCTGCTAAGGGTATAGAGGTTGATAAATCTAAGATAGATCTTATATGTTCCTTACCACCTCCCACAAGTGTGCGGGATATTCGTTCGTTTTTTGGTCATGCAGGTTTTTATCGTAGATTCATCAAAGATTTCTCGAAGATAGCATTGCCCCTATGCAGATTATTACAGAATGATGTGGCCTTTGAATTTGATGAGAAATGCAAAGAGGCATTTGAGAAACTGAAGGAACTCTTGACTTCGACTCCAGTAATCCAATCTCCTAATTGGAATCATCCATTTGAGATCATGTGCGATGCAAGTGACTACGCTGTGGGTGCCGTTTTGGGTCAACGAATTGGCAAAATTCCACATGCCATTTACTATGCATCTCGGACTTTAAATGATGCTCAACTTAATTATTCTACCACTGAGAAAGAGCTGCTAGCGGTTATATTTGCTTTAGAAAAGTTTCGATCTTATTTGATTGGTACTAAAGTAACCGTTTATTCTGATCATGCAGCTTTGAGGTACTTGCTCACAAAGAAAGATGCAAAACCAAGGCTATCAGGTGGATACTCCTTTTACAGGAATTTGACTTGGAGATCAAAGATAAGAAGGGAAGTGAAAACTTAGTTGCAGACCATCTCAGTAGCAATTGTCGTGATAAGAATGCACTGCCATTACAAGAAAGTTTTCCAAATGAACAATTGTTGTCTCTAAATGTAGTAGCCCCTTGGTATGCAGATATTGTCAACTACTTAGTTACCAAAAAGCTACCACATGACTTGACTCGAGCTCAAAGAGACGAGATTAAGAACATTGCCAAGTATTACATATGGGATGATCCGTACTTATGGAAGCATTGTTCTGACCAAGTGATAAGAAGGTGCATTTCTGAATCTGAATTTAATTCAATTTTAACCTTCTGTCATCTTATGCATGTGGAGGTCATTTCGGACCAAAAAGAACAGCCCTTAAAGTTCTTGATTGTGGATTCTACTGGCCATCATTGTTCAAAGATCATATCTGTTCTGCAAAGCTTGTGACCGTTGTCAAAGGACAGGTAATTTAAGTGCCAAAAATCAAATGCCACAAACCCTTATACTTATTGTCGAGAATTTTGATGTGTGGGGTATTGATTTCATGGGTCCTTTTCCTTCATCATTTGGTAATGTTTACTTTATACTTGCTATGGATTATGTTTCTAAATGGGTGGAAGCAAAA
>SNVD02010547.1:0-45575 GCA_013180625.2 Boswellia sacra
TTGTTAAAGTACTTGCTACTAACACAATGCAATTTCAGCATGAAACTAGGGCAAGTATCCAAAACCTGGAAAATCAAATGGGACAATTGGCTACTAACATGAGCAAATTCGAGAGCAAGAGCTTAGAAAAATTACCTTCTCAGACAGTGATCAATCCAAGAGAGAATGCTAGTGCAATCACTTTGAGAAGTGGAAAGCAATTACAAGTTCCACAAAAAAGGTCACAAACTAATGAAGGGAATGACACCACTTCCACCATGAACAAAACATCATCTTCTAAGGTAGACCTTAAAACTCAAATTCCTTCATATGTTACTCCTCCACCTTTTCCTAGCAGATTTGCAAAATCAAAGAAGGAGGAACAAGAACAGGAAATTTTGGAAACTTTTCGCAAGATCGAGGTAATAGACAACTTCAAAAATCATGTATTGCTATTAAAACAGTACCATCGTTATGACAAAATTCTCAGGAGTTTCGACCCAACAAAGACTCATAAGGGAAAGCGAATAAGACAGGGGGGAAAATGTTTTAGCTGTATTGCAAAGAAAAATTCCTCCGAAATGCAAAGATCCAGGTACGTTCACCATTCCATGCACCATTGGTAATACGAAATTTGAAAGAGCTATGTTAGATTAATGAGCATCTATTAAATATCTAGCATAATTCTACTTATTCTTCTTTAAATTTGACCACCCCCAAAAGAATCTTGCGGAAACACTGTTTCCATTCAACTTGCTGATCGTTCTAAGGCATATCCCAAGGGAGTTGTGGAAGATGTGCTTGTGAAGGTAAATCAATTGGTTTTCCCAGCAGACTTCTATGTTCTTGAAATGGAGGATGAGACATCTCCTAATCCAACACCAATTCTTTGGGGGAGACCATTCTTGAAAACTGCTCGAACTAAGATTGATGTTCATGATGGCACTCTCACCATGGAATTCGATGGCGAGGTGATTCGTTTCAATATTTTTGAGACAATGAGGTCCCCTAGTGACTTGCATTCTGTTTTTGCAGTTGATGTTATTGATTCTTTGCCACACAACATTTTGAGTAACTCACAGGATGGATTGGAGTGGTTTATTAGTAAGCACATAGGGACAGAAAATTCCAAAGAAACAAGAAGGTTGATACAAGTGTCCAAAGAAATGGAGGAAGCTATGGCATGCTTAGATGAGACTATAGCTATAATCACAAACAGGTATGATGTTTCGTACATTCAATTTCCTTTATCTAATGAGAAAATTCTTCCTTCTGTGATGACAGCCCCTGCCTTGGAGCTTAAGCTTCTTCCAGATCATTTGAGGCATGGATTCTTGAGTGAGAATGATCCTTTGCCAATTATAATAGAAATGGGCCTTGCACGAATACAAGAAGAGAAACTCGTCCAAATACTTACAGACCACAAAACGGCTATTGGGTGGACAAGTGCTCACATCCAAGGCCCAGCCATATGCGTGCACCATTTCTTGTGGAAAAAAGGATCCAAGCCCACTAGAGAAGCACAGCGGAGATTGGATCCTGCCATGATGGAACCAACGTCGGGCTGAGGACGTTAAACCAAGCGCTTATTGGGAGGCAACCCAATGTTTTTGTAAAATAAATAAAAAAAGAAAAGAAAAATAAAATAAGATAATAATGATCAATTTTTGTGTCTCGAGGAGATTCCTTTCGTAGACCATCAAATTGACCAGGTTTTATCTCTCTTTGCCATCTGTCGTATTTGTTTTTATATTTTTTTACTTGTTTTTCACTTTTGTTTGCTATCGTGTTGTTATCTCTTTTACGTGTCTTTAGTTTCGTTTCTGCTCTTTTCTTTTCCTTCCTTTTGTTTAATTTGATTATTTCGTACTTCGAATTCATTTGTGTAACAGCTTGAGGAAACATCCAAAGGGGAGCTGAAACCATTGCCCGAAGTTTGAAACGTGCATATCTAGGAGAAGAACAAACTCAATCACATCATCGGTAATATCTCTCCTTTTCTCTTCTTCAATGGATGCCGATATCTTTCTGTCGAACCTTTGTAAATATTTTCCTTCACTTCCTCAAAATGCTGTGTTTAAAATTTATAAAGTACGGATGACTAGACTTTGGGTATTGATGCTCTTAAATTTGCCTGCAGATATCCGATGGCTTATCGAAGCCAAGGTGAGATTGTCCGGTGAGCCGGACATTAATCTCGCAAAATACATGCCTGATCTAGGAAAGAGCTACTACGCCAAGAGGCGAAGAGCGAAGAGGTTACAAGTATGTTATAAATGTGCTAGATGGAATTGTAACCAGACTTGTCTTTCATTAGGATTTGCGTCCAGGAATAGAGAAGATAAACTTTCATTTATTAAGAATGGTTTGAGTAATGAGTCGCTGGATTATGTTTTGTTAACTCTCGAGTCACATTCTTGTGGACTTGTTCAGCGTGAATTGCTTAATCTATGGACACAATTTCGTGATGAATTGCAGTGTTTTAGACTAGGGAATCTGACTAAAAACGACCCTGTTTGCCAGTTTATAAGAAAACTGATGGGAAGCAAATCCCCGACTCATAGAAGGCGTTTCAGCCGTTACTGGACGTAAAACCAGAGGAAGATGTGAGCCACAATCACAACTACTTGTATATTTGAATGTGTGTTGCTGTTGTCGAAGTTTATTTCTTTCTTGTTTCGTTTGATCTGATTATCAATGTTGTTTTTGTGTTGTTGTTGTTTGTTGATTTTGTTTGTTTTAATTTCAAGTTTTTCTTTTGACAAACCATATGACTACCCCATGACATAAGCACACGTGGGAGACAAGTGTGGAGGTTTTGTCAACCTCCGCCGAAAGTATATCTCTGCTTTTCATGCTTCACGTGGGAGACAAGTGTGGCGGTTTTGTCAATCCCCGCCGAAAGTATATTTCCATTTTTCATGCTTCACGTGGGAGACAAGTGTGTAGGTTTTGTCAATCCCCGCCGAAAGCATATCTCATTTTTTCAATTCTTGGGGCGATAAATCTGCATCGAGCAACTCCCACCGAAATTATGTCCCTGTCTCTTATACACATCTAGATGTGTATAAGAGACAGGTATATATCCATGCTGCATATTTTGAAATGTCATTTTATAACCTGTCTTGCACTTGAATCGCATAATACCTAACGTACATCATTGTCTTGCACAAGTTTAGAGCACTTTTATAAATGGAGAAAACACCAATTCGGCGATTCCAAAATATATGTTTATTTTGTGGATCGCAATTTGGTAAAGATGGAGAGTTTACAACAGCAGCTCTTGATCTTGGTAGGACATTAGCTGCGAGGGTATTCATTTGATTTATGGAGGGGGTAGTCTTGGGTTAATGGGGTGTGTGTCGACAGCTGCATCCTTGGGAGGAAGTAAAGTTCTCGGCATTATCCTTAAACCATTAGCTGTGCGAGATATCGTAGGCAACACAATCGGGGAAGAGTTACAAATCTCTAGCATGCATGAGCGTATTGCACATATGGTTGTTAAGTCCGATGCATTTATAGCTTTGCCTGGTGGTTATGGTACATTAGAGGAGATATTTCAAATCACCTCTTGGGCACAGCTAAACATCCATCAGAAACCCATTGGTTTGTTAAATGTCAATAATTTTTTTTGATGGTTTGTTGTCTTTTCTTGATCAAGCAGTAGAAAAAAACTTCATCTCACAGTCAGCGAGGCAAATCCTGGTTACAGCTTCAACTGCATGGGAGTTAATTGACAAATTACAAGAATTCGTCTATTCGCCTGATTCAACAATGGCTCGGATAGATTGGTTTGGAGAAGGCAATAAGAGGCGTAAACTGGATTTAACGCTCCATCTGTAATCTCTATCTGCTTGTTTGCTTTGTTTTTGTTTGCTTTCTTTTTATTGTGTTTATTTGAAGTTTTTCATGTTATTTATTTTGAGATTTTGCAGGTTGTTTCTTTCGCCCCAGGTAATATTTTCTAATCTCCGTTTTTAGAGTGGTGGCTTAAAAAGTTCAAGTTCTCTTGAAATGCATTCTGGATTTCTTTAATCCATAATGGCTGAATAAGGAGGCTAACTTCTAAACTTTTTAGACCCATTCTAACTGACTTGTTTGTGTTTGCTGATTTGGTGGACTTTATTATTTTCTGAGTAAGTTTAGTTTTATGTAATTTCGAGTTGTTGTGTGTTTTTGTCTTTATCAGTTTCGATTCGAAAAAAAAAAAAACATTGTGGAAAAACCTGAGAATGGCAGAATATAGGGTTTTCTTAACTCTTGAAACGCATTCTCTCTAAATAAATCTGTAGTTTGTTTATTTTATGTTGTTTAAAGTGTCTTGTTTCTTGTTTTGTTCTTCATAATAAAGGTATATAGGCTGGAAACCTTAAGTCTGCGGGCTACTGGTCCTAAGGATTGTTGAAATCTACAATCTTGACTCAGGTGTAACAACGCCACGTACCACTTTTCTTGCATTTTGTGGGTCAATGATAAGATAATGATTGAATTAAGAATAACTCTTGGAAAATGATAATGATGCATGGATCTGTGTGCTTGAAATGTTTATTGGTTTTCGCTTTGCTTTTGATTCCTTGCGCAACATTGAGCACTGAGCTATTATCACTGATTTATTTGTTCACTTAGAGAAAGTTTATGTAATTTAAATGTTTCTTCAGATTTCAATGAATGCTAGAACTTGTTTGATGGTCACTCAAGGCGAAATCCTAGGCTGTGCAACATTGGGGAAATGATTTAGCCATCTTTGGACCGTTTGAGCCTTAATAGCCAACCTTGACTGAAATTGATCCCTAGTTACCCCTTTGAGCCTTTGTAAGCCTTTTTCTTTGTTAACTCACTAAAAGATTTCCTAACGTCAAATGAATTTGTTCCAATCAGTTTATCCCTTACCTATGAGCATGTAAATCATTCGCAATTACATTATGAGCTATGTTCTGGTTTTGGGAAGTTAGAGGAGGTTGGATTATGCCATGAGCAATGCAAGTGAGTTTTATTATGTTTGTTAAAAAAAAAAAAAGAAAGAGAAAAAAAATCTGTACTTATCTTTCACGTACTTAAACATTGAGGACAATGTATTGTTTAAGTGTGGGGGAGTGGAATTGCAGTTAAAAAAAAAAAAAGAAAAGAAAACAAAAAGAAAAAGAGTTCTATACCCTTGGGTGTTCTTAAAAAGAATGAAAAAACAAAGTGTGGGGGTGTAGTTTCTTTTGCTTTCTACAAAAAAAAAAGAAAAAAAAGAAAAAAGAAAAAAAAAGTTCGAGTGTTCTGAATAAGTTTGGGAGAGTCATTTGATGAATAAGAATGAATTTTTTATGTCATGGGCTTGAGCTCTACTTTGCCTTGAATGATTTATATGTTTGTGGGTGATTTGAGCCAAATTATTATCCTTTATCATACCTTCACCCAAGCCAAACGTTATAAGCTTAATAAAGTCCTACTTGATCCTTGGTATTGTACATGTCTACATTAGTGGAGAGTGACTTGAAAAGCAGGCCTATGGAGTTCATTTACACATACATCTTCACTATAAAATATGATTCTTTTTTAAGCATAAACTCATCCGGGTTACAAGTGATTAGGTGAGAATGGCTCTACACACACACACTTGAGGAATTGAAGTGAAGCGAAACTAATCTTTGAGATAAATTCTTGATCAAGTGCATTATTTTGAAGTTTTCCTTGGGTTATAATTAAGTACAATCTTTGAGGCCTATTTGCAAGTTGAAGCATTTTTGTGTTTTATTTTTCTTTGATTCTGTTTCGGTTTTAGTTTTGTTTCATATCGTCGTACTTGCTCGAGGACTAGCAAAGTTTAAGTGTGGGGGAATTTGATAGGTGTCTATTTATGTATTACTTTTATATCAATTCGTCCATGTTTCTTTGCTATATTCCTTGGTATTTTTATGTTTTTTGTGTGGTTTTGATGTTTGTAGGAGTTTTGGAGCAACTTGCACAAAAATGGAGTAAAACCCTTCATTTTCACCTCTGCGAGTCAGTGATCTTCTCGGATTTAATTGTATTGATATACAATGAACCCGATGACATGTTATATACCGTTGGAAAGCTCTCGAAGTCTATTATCTGGAGAAATTTACGGTTTATAAATCCATTCAGTGTACCAAAAGTTGTAATCAAAACAGTGTGAGATGTATAGAAATATAATTCCACAAGCACTGTAGCATGTATAATAAGGGTCACTGTAGCAAGTCACTGTAGCAGAGTATTTAAACACATTTTAGGGTTTTATTTTCATAACTTGAAGAGGGGAGAACGTGGGAGAGTCTGCAGCTCTGGAATTCTTTCATCTCTTGGAGTTCTTGAAGGAGAAAGGAAGCTTGGAAAGAGGAAGAACTACAATCCAAAGAGAATTACATCAAATTTGCTAAGTTTTTTCCCTTCCCTTTCATTTTCTGGAATGTGTCCATGTTGTATTGTATTTACCACGTTCTTAAACATGTGTAACTGAATCTAAATTGGTTAAGGGTGATTTCAAAGCCCCTGATATTGTTTTTGTAAGTTGATTGTGCAAGAAGTTGTTATCCAATTCTCTAATTGAAGTTGCTTGTATTTTCCCATGTTTAATGCTTATGATTGCTTGTTGGATTGTCTTTGGGTGCCAACTGAATATAATCTGGATATTGTCTATTGCTAGACTAGAAATCTTGATCCGTAATTGTCTTGAATTTCTAATCATTGTAGCAAAATTGTGATCAGAGATTGCAATTGGAGAATACAACCTAAGTTAAATAATCCGAGCTTGTGTTTTTATTGCTTAGATCAACCTATCTTTCTTATCGTAATGCATCCATTGAATTAAATTTAGAGAGCTTGTTCTAGGTTGTTTAATGGATAGAGATTAAATAAAGAGCTTGTTTTATTTAACAACAAAGTAAGGAAAGATTGGGATAACGAGCTTGTTGTTATCTACGGTTGATAACTTCAATGCTGTAATTGGATTACAATTCTATGTTAATTCACAAATTCATATCTTGTGGTAAGAGATAATTCCCTTATAACCATATCTCTTTTCATTGTGTAATTTCTCAATTGATTTAACTTTGTCATTGTATTATTCTTCTTTTACTTTCGTATTGAGTTTAGTTAATCAACAATCCAAACCCCCATTTTTCTGTTTTCGCTTTCGATAACAATTTTAATTAGATCATCCTCGTGAACTATATCTTACTCATCACTTTTTACCTTGTGCGACTAGTATACGTGCAAGTTTACGATGCATCATAATCCTCCAAGGTATTGGCTTTCATCACAGAAGGAAGAAGTTTCTCATTAGATAAAGGCAATTCAATGTACGAAACATCATACCTGTTTGTGATTATAGCTATAGTCTCATCTAAGTATGCCATAGCTTCCTCCACTTCTTTAGACACATGTATCAACTTTCCTGGTTCTTTGAAACTTTCTGTCCTTATGTGTTCACTAATGGCTACTTCCAATTCATCTTTGCGAGTTAATTCAAGAAATTGTTGTGCTAAAGAATCAATGACATCAACTGCAAAAACAGAATGCAAGTCAGTAGGGTATCTCATTGCCTCAAAAATATTGAAGCGAATCACCTCGCCATCAAATTCCATGGTGAGAGTGCCATCATGAACATCAATCTTGGTTCGGGCAGTTTTCAAGAATGGCCTCCCTAACAGAATTGGTGTTGGATTGGGAGACGTTTCATCCTCCATTTCCAGAACATAAAAGTCTGCTGGAAAAACCAATTGATTCACCTGCACAAGCACATCTTCCACAACTCCCTTGGGATATGCATTAGAACGATCAGCAAGTTGAATTACAATACTAGTTTCCGCAAGAGGTCCAAGATTCAAAGAAGCATAAATAGAATATGGCATGACATTAATAGATGCTCTAAATCTAACATAGCTCTTTCAAACTTGGTATTACCAATGGTGTATGGGATGGTGGACGTACCTGGATCTTTGCATTTCAGAGAAATTTTTCTTTGCAATACAGCTGAAACATTTTCCCCCACACTTACTTTCTCATTTCCCTTCAACTTTCTCTTGTTGGTGCATAACTCCTTGAGAAATTTTGTACAACAAGGTACTTGCTCGATAGCATCCAGAAGTGGTATATTTACCTCGATTTTGTGAGAATTTTCCAGGATTTCTTGTTCTTGTTCCTCCTTCTTTGATTTTGCAAATCTGCTAGGAAATGGTGGAGGAGTAACATAAGAAGGAATTTGAGTTTCAAGATCTACCTTAGAAGATGATGTGTTGTTCATGGTGGAAGTGATGTCATCTCCTTCATCAGTTTGTGATTTCTTTGTCAGGTTTTGAATACTTGCCCCAGTTTCCATTTGCTCTCCATTTTGAATTTGCTCTCCACTTTGCAAAGTTATCGCACAAGCACTCTCTCTTGGATTGATCACTGTTTGAGAAGATAATTATTTCTAGTAAAAAACATTGGGGGGGGGGGGGGGGGGCCCTCGAAATTTGCTCATGCTAGTACCAATTGTCCCATTTGATTTGCGAGATTTTGGATACTTTTGCCCCCGTTCCTGCTGGAATTGCATTGTGTTAGTGGCAAGGCATTAACAATGTCCTGGAGAGACATACCTTAGTTTTGTGAAGCTGGTTGCGGTGCTGGATGTGGCATTGGTGGTGGTTGCATTTGAAAAGGTTGCTGCACTCTCGGTTGATTGAACCCTTGTGGCCGATTTGGTATCACATTTGGAGTGATTGGTTGATGATTCCAGTAACTGAAATTATGTTCATCTTCCCATCCAGCATTGTAAGAGCTAGAGAAAGGATCATACCATTGCCTCGTTTGTCCTGGAAATCCACCCATGGCATTGGCTTGTTCCATATATTCTTCTTGTAAAGTTGGATACATGTCGATTGGATGTTCCATCGTAGAATATATCCCACATTCAGAAGATTTTTGTATATCTCCTACAGCCATGTTTTCCACAAGAGAGGTTAGCTCAGAAAGTATTTGTTCAATGTTCGGAGTGCTTACCTCATTTACTCTCCATGGTACTTGTGGCTCAAATCCGCTACCGCATTGATAGAAGTTTACTGCCATGTTGTCTAAACACAAACAATCAGAAAAGAAAAACAAAGAAAATATGAATCAACAATGAAAACAAAATAACAAATCGATTAGAAAATCAATCCCCGGCAACGGCGCCAAAAACTTGATGCGTTCGAAACTAGCAAGTATACTAGTCGCACAAGTATTAAAGTGATAAGTAAGATATCGTTCCCACGAGGATTGATTCTAACTGAATTTGTTATTTTCCAACCACAATTAACTAAATGGGGGGGTTTTGTTGAATGATTAACTAAATGAAATAAGAATGCAAATTAAGAATAACAAAACAGAAGTTAATTTGAATTAAAGATCAATGAGAGACACTTGGTTAAGGGTTCTTTCTCTGCCACAAGATATGAATTTGTGAATTAACATAGAATTGTAATCCAATTACAGCATTGAAGTTATCAACCGTAGATAACAACAAGCTCTGTTATCCCACTCTTTCCTTACTTTGTTGTTAAATAAAACAAGCTCTTTATTTAATCTCTATCCATTAAACAACCTAGAACAAGCTCTCTGAGTTTAATTCAATGGAAGCATTACGATGAGAAAGATAGGTTGATCTAAGCAATAATCACACAAGTTCGTATTATTTAACCTAGGTTGTATTTTCCAATTGCAATCTCTGATCACAATTTTGCTACTAATGATTGGAAAATCATGACAAATACGGATCAAGATTTCTAATCTAGCAATAGACAACAACAGATTATATTCAGTTGGCCATTCCAAATACAATCAGTAAGCAATCATAAGCATTAGATATGGGAAACTACAAGCAACTTCAATTAGAGAATTGGATAACAATTTCTTACACAATCAACTCACAAAATCCATATCAAGGGCTTTGAAATCACCCTCAACCAATTCAGATTTATTACACATATTCAATCAGAATAACAAATACAATACAGAGAAATTCCAGAATTGAAAGGAAAGAAAGAACTTAGCAAATTCTTTGAAAATCTTTTTTGTAGATGAATCTTCTTGGAATTGTAGTTCCTCTTCTTTCAAAATCTTCTTTCTCCTTCAAGAACTCCAAGGGATGAGAGAAATCCAGAAATGCAGCCTCCTCCCACGTTTTCCCCTTTTCAAGTTATGAAATAAAACCCTAAAATGTGTTTAAATACTCTGCTACAGTAACTTGCTACAGTGCCCCGTATTTAATAACATGCTACAGTGATATATTGAATTACAAATATACACTTCTCATACCATTTTTATCACAACTTTCGGTACACTACATAAATTCGTGAACCGTACATTTCTCCAGAAAATAGACTTCGAGAGCTTTTCAATGGTATATAGCATGTTATCCGGTTAATTGTATATCGATACAATCAACTCCAAGAAATTGGTTGACTAGCAGAGGTGAAAATGAAGGGTTTTACTCCAATTTTGTGAAAGTTCCTCCAAAACTCCTACAAACATCAAAAACCACACAAAAACATAAAAATACCAAGGAATATAGCAAAGAAACATGGACGAATTGATATGAAAATGATATATAAATAGACACTTATCAAGTGCACATGAACCAGAATGAGGGATAATTTCGTAAACAGACTTTGGGGGGGGGGGGGGGGGGGGAGGGGGGGTATGCTGTGCAGTAATTAATGTCAAGATTTGTGAGCTATAAGAGATCTTGAAGTTCACTTTCTAACACATTTGTCATTTGTCATTTGGAGTTCTGAGGAATCTAGACTATCTCTTCACAGCTGGTTCATAGTTTAATGTGCATTAAAGTCGACTCTCACATAATTGAATTTTGATGCTTAGTTGGTTGAAAATTTGAATTTCTAGGCTTAGTTTGGTTATGGCTTTATTATACCTAATGAGTTTTTTACTTATGAGTTTAGTTAACTATCAGTTGTACAATGTAGTAGTTGAGCTGTAATTTTTGAAATCATTTAATTATTGTCTTTTACCTATGCTTGGAGGGTTGTTCCAAGTTATTTAAGTTCTAAAGTTGTGTATTCAAGGGAGTGAAGTTTTGAATTTGAATTTGAGTGAAATTTCAGTGTTTATACTGATTTCTCCTTAACTCTGTATCTCTTGGTGGATTCCATAGATTGGTGAGTTAGTTTGAGCCCTGTATCCTTGGTTTACATCCTTGGGTGATGAATTTTCTGTATCCCATTGGTGTTTACCTTGGTGGTGAGCTTGTTATCCTTTCAAAGAGTGTTTGTTAGGTTCCATTCTATTTGTTCCAGCCATTGGTTGAGTTGATAATCAACTTGAAGATCCTATCCTCATCTATTATAATCCAGCAGCCCGGTATCAGATTGGTATCAAAGCCATATCTAGAAGATCCGGTATCAGATTGGTATCAGAGCTTTTGGTTCAATGGCTGGTCGTTCTCACAAGGCTGCTTCTACTGCCCAATTGCCTCCTTCTCAAAGAGATGAACGAGATTTGATCATTGAAGATCTCAGCGGCAACTCCAGCAAGTCCAGCAATGTTTGATCATTGAAGATCTTATGCGGCAGCTCCAACAACTCCAGCAACATTTAGTAATTCTGGAAAATAAAGAATTCGTAGGTGGAATGCATGGAGAAGTAGAAGATCAAAGTCCTTTGGACAATTTTGCTAATAAAGATGAATCGGTGGAGAATGATAAAGTAGACCATGACTTCTTTGAGGATCATGGAAAACCACCAATATTTGATGACTTTTACGAAATTGATGAAGAGATCGAGATAGATGACTTGATCAATTTCGATAATCCAGAATTTGATGATGAAGAGGAAGTCACTTATGCAAATCGAGGTGATTCTCTCTTTCTTATTCAAAGGAGTTTGAATATTGCCCAAGAACGAGAAGATGATTGGCTTCGCAAAAATATCTTCCATAGCAGATGTTCTTCTCATGGCAAGGTGTGCAACTTTATTATTGATGGTGGCAGCTTTGAAAATGTGGTGTCTACAGAGATGATTGATAAACTTGGCCTTCAAACAGAGAAGCATCCTCAACCGTACAAGATTTCATGGCTACGGAAAGATAAGGAGATCAAGGTAAACAAACGCTGCCTTGTTTCATTTTCTATTGTGAAAAAGTACAAAGATGAAATATGGTGTGATGTTGTTTCTATGGATGCTTGTCATTTACTTCTTGGTAGACCATGGCCTTATGTGATAGGTTTCGTATTTATGTATTACTTTTATATCAATTCGTCCATGTTTCTTTGCTATATTCCTTGGTATTTTTATGTTTTTTGGTGTGTTTTGTGATGTTTGGTAGGAGTTTAGGGGAGGGGGAGAAGAAGGGGGGGGGCCGAGGGGCAACTTGCACAAAAATGGAGTAAAACCCTTCATTTTCACCTCTGCTAGTCAGTGATCTTCTCGGATTTAATTGTATTGATATACAATGAACCCGAGGACATGTTATATACCGTTGGAAAGCTCTCGAAGTCTATTTTCTGGAGAAATTTACGGTTTATAAATTCATTCAGTGTACCAAAAGTTGTAATCAAAACAGTGTGAGATGTATAGAAATATAATTCCACAAGCACTGTAGCATGTATAATACGGGGCACTGTAGCAAGTCACTGTAGCATAGTATTTAAACAAATTTTAGGGTTTTATTTTCATAACTTGAAGAGGGGAGAACGTGGTAGAGGCTACAGCTCTGGAATTCTTTCATCTCTTGGAGTTCTTGAAGGAGAAATGAAGCTTGGAAAGAGGAAGAACTACAATCCAAAGAGAATTACATCAAATTTGCTAAGTTTTTTCCTTCCCTTTCATTTTCTGGAATGTCTCCATGTTGTATTGTATTTACCACGTTCTTAAACATGTGTAACTGAATCTGAATTGGTTGAGGGTGATTTCAAAGCCCTGATATGGTTTTTGTAAGTTGATTGTGCAAGAAGTTGTTATCCAATTCTCTAATTGAAGTTGCTTGTATTTTCCCATGTCTAATGCTTATGATTGCTTGCTGGATTGTATTTGGGTAGCCAACTGAATATAATCTGGATATTTTCTATTGCTAGACTAGAAATCTTGATCCGTAATTGTCTTGAATTTCTAATCCTTAGTAGCAAAATTGTGATCAGAGATTGCAAATTGGAGAATACAACCTAAGTTAAATAATCCGAGCTTGTGTGTTTATTGCTTAGATCAACCTATCTTTCTTATCATAATGCATCCATTGAATTAAATTTAGATAGCTTGTTCTAGGTTGTTTAATGGATAGAGATTAAGTAAAGAGCCTATTTTATTTAACAACAAAGTAAGGAAAGATTGGGATAACAGAGCTTGTTGTTATCTACGGTTGATAACTTCAATGCTGTAATTGGATGACAATTCTACGATTAATTCGCAAATCCATATCTTGTGTAGAGAAGGATCCCTTAACCAGCTTTCTCTCATTGATTTTTCATTCGAATTAACTTTCTGTTTTGTTATTCTTTGTTTGCATTATTATTTCACTTAGTTAATCAATCACAAAACCCCCCATTTGTTCTGTTGTGGCTGTAAAATAACAAATTCAATTAGAATCAATCCTCGTGGGAACGATATCTTACTTATCACTTTATTACTTGTGCGACTAGTATACTTGCTAGTTTCGACGCATCAAGTTTTTGGCGCCGTTGCCGGGGATTGATTTTCTAATCGATTTGTTATTTTGTTTTCATTGTTGATTCATATTTTCTTTGTTTTTCTTTTCTGATAGTTTGTGTTTATACAACATGGCAGTAAACTTCTATCAATTCAGTAGCGGATTTGAGCCACAAGTACCATGGAGAGTAAATGAGGTAGGCACTCCGAACATTGAACAACAACTTTCTGAGCTAACCTCTCTTGTGGAAAACATGGCTGTAGGAGATATGCAAAAATCTTATGAATGTGGGATATATTCTACAATGGAGCATCCAATCGACATGTATCCAACTTTACAAGAAGAATATATGGAACAAGCCAATGCCATGGGTGGATTTCCAGGACAAACAAGGCAATGGTATAATCCCTTCTCTAACACTTACAATGCTGGATGGGAAGATCACCATAATTTTAGTTACTGGAATCATCAACCAATCACTCCAAATGTGATACCAAATCGGCCACAAGGTTTCAATCAACCTAGAGTGCAGCAACCTTTTCAAATACAACCACCACCAATGCCACAACCAGCATCACAACCAGCTCCAGAAAACTCAGGTATGTCACTCCATGATATTGTTAATGCACTTGCCACTAACACAATGCAATTCCAGCAGGAAACTGGGGCAAGTATCCAAAACCTGGCAAATCAAATGGGACAATTGGCTACTAGCATGAACAAATTCGAGGGCCAAGACTCAGAAGTGATTATCTGGTCAAACTGTGATCAATCGCAAGAGATAAAAAAAAAAAGATAATTGGTGCTTTGTGGTGATAACTTTGCAAAATGAAGAGCAATTAGATGTGCGACTACCAAGACAGAAATCAGCAAAAGCTGATGAAGGAGATGACCCCACTTCCACCATATCGTGGAAAGAACGAAAGGAAACACTAACTTGGACTCGAGGTATGGGAATCCTAGGTAGGGGAGGCTGGGGCCGAGTGTGACGCTTTCATAGGAGTTAGAAATGAATAGTACTCAGGCTCCACTTTTTCCTAGTAGATTTGCAAAATCGAAGAAGGAGGAACACGAACAAGAAATCCTGGAAACTTCTCACAAAAACGAGGTAAATATACCACTTCTGGATGCTATCGAGCAAGTACCTCATTATACAAAATGTCTCAAGGAGTTATGCACCAGCAAAAGAAAGTTAAAAGGAAATGAGAAAGTAAGTGTGGGGGAAGATGTTTTAGCTGTATTGCAAAGGAAAATTCCTCCAAAATGCAATAATCCAGGTACGATCACCATTCCATGCACCATTGGTAAAACCAAGTTTGAAAGAGTTATGTTAGATTTAGAAGCATCTATTAACATCATTCCATATTCTATTTATGCTTCTTTAAATCTTGGACCTTTTGCGGAAATTGGTATTACCATTCAATTTGCTGATCATTTTAATGCATATCGCAAAAGAGTTGTGGAAGATGTGCTTGTGCAGGTGAATCAATTGGTTTTTCCAGCAGACTTCTATGTCCTTAAAATAGAGGATGAGACATCTCCTAATCCAACACCGATTCTTTTAGGGAGGCCATTCTCGAAAACTGCTAGAATCAAGATTGATGTTCATTATGGCACTTTGACCATAGAGTTTGATGGCAAGGTGATATGTTTTAATATTTTTGAGGAAATGAGGTACTCTAATGACTTACATTCTGTTTTTGCAGTTGACGTTATTGATTATTTGCCACAACAATGTTTTGAGTTAACTCGCAAGAATGGAGTGGATGTTGCTATTAGTGAACACATAAGGATAGAAAGTTTCAAAGAACCAAGAAAGCTGATACAAGTGTCTAAAGAAGTGGAGGAAGCTGTGACAAGCTTGGATGAGACTATAGCTATCACCACAAATAGGTATGATGTTTCGTACATTGAATTGCCTTTATCTAATGAGAAACTTCTTCCTTCTGTGATGAAAGCCAATACCTTGGAGCTTAAGTCACTTCCAGATCATTTGAATTATGGATTCTTGGGTGAGAATGATACTTTGCGAGTTACAATGGAAATGGGCCTTGCACGAATACAAGAAGAGAAACTCGTCCAAATACTTATAGATCACAAAATAGCTATTGGGTGAACGATTACTAACATCCAAGGCCCAGCCATATGCATGCACCAATTCTTGTTGGAAGAAGGACCCAAGCCCACTAGAGAAGCACAGCGGAGATTGGACCCTGCCATGATGGAACCAACGTCGGGCTGAGGACGTTAAACCAAGCGCTTATTGGGAGACAACCCAATGTTTTTGCAAAATAAATTAAAAAAAGAAAAGAAAAATAAAATAAGGTAATAATGATCGATTTTTGTGTCTCGAGAAGATTCCTTTTGTAGGCCATCAAATTGATCAGGTTTTATCTCTCTTTGACATCTGTCTTATTTGTTTTTATTTGTTTTTACTTGTTTTTTTTTCTTTTGTTTGTTATTGTGTTGTTATCTCTTTTATGTTTCTTTAGTTTCGTTTCTGTTTTTTTCTCTTTTCCTTCCTTTTGTTTAATTTGATTATTTCGTACTTCGAATTCAGTTGTGCAACAGCTTGAGGAAACATTCAAACGGGAGTTGAAGCCATTGTTCGAAGGTTTGAAACGTGCATATCTGGGAGAAGAACAAACTCAATCGCATTATCAGTAATATCTATCCTTTTCTTCTCTTCAATGGATGCTGATATCTTTCTATCGAACCTTCGTAAATATTTCCCTTCACTTCCTCAAAATGCTGTGTTTAAAATTTAAAAAGTACGGATGACTAGACTTTGGGCATTGATGCTCCTAAATGTGCCTGCTGATATCCGATGGCTTATCGAAGCCAAGGTGAGATTGTCCGGTGAGCCGGACATAAATCTCGCAAAATACATGCCTGGTCTAGGAAAGAGCTACTACGCCAAGAGGCGAAGAGCGAAAAGGTTACAAGTATGTTATAAATGTGCTAGATGGAATTGTAACCAGACTTGTCGTTCATTAGGTTTTGCGTCCAGGAATAGAGAAGATAAACTTTCATTTATTAAGAATGGTTTGAGTAATGAGTCGCTGGATAATGTTTTGTTAACTCTCGAGTCACATTCTTGTGGACTTGTTCAGCGTGAATTGCTTAATCTATGGACACAATTTCGTGATGAATTGCAGTGTTATAGTCTAGGGAATCTGACTAAAAACGACCCTGTTTGCCAGTTTATAAGAAAACTGGATGGGAAGCAAATCCCCGACTCATAGAAGGCGTTTTCAGCCGTTACTGGACGTAAAACCAGAGGAAGATGTGAGCCACAATCACAACTACTTGTATATTTAAATGTGTGTGTTGTTGTCGAATTTTTTTTTCTTTCTTGTTTCGTTTGATATGATTATCAATGTCGTTTTTGTGTTGTTGTTGTTTGTTGATTTTGTTTGTTTTAATTTCAAATTTTCTTTTTGACAAACCATATGACTACCCTATGGCATAAGTACACGTGGGAGACAAGTGTGGAGGTTTTGTCAACCTCCACCGAAAGTGTATCTCTATTTTTTATGCTTCACGTGGGAGACAAGTGTGTAGGTTTTGTCAAACCTCGCCGAAAGCATATCTCCATTTTCCATGCTTCACGTGGGAGACAAGTGTGTAGGTTTTGTCAAACCTCGCCGAAAGCATATCTCATTTTTTCAAATCTTGGGGCGATAAATCTGCATCGAGCAACCCCCACCGAAAGTATGTCCCCATGTGTCAAAATTTGAGAGTTTTATGGGTGTATATATACATTCTGCATATTTTCATATGTCATTCCATAACCTGTCTTGCAA
Source organism: Boswellia sacra (assembly GCA_013180625.2). NCBI lineage: Eukaryota > Viridiplantae > Streptophyta > Magnoliopsida > Sapindales > Burseraceae > Boswellia > Boswellia sacra. The sequence continues at coordinate 17,409 of SNVD02010547.1, forward strand.
TTGAAAAGCATCATATCTAACGTGTCTTACACAAGATTAGAGCACTTGTAGAAATGGAGAAAACACCAATTCGGCGATTCCGCAATATATGCGTATTTTGCGGATCGCAATTTGGTAAAGATGGAGAGTTTACCACAGCAGCTCTTGATCTTGGTAGGACATTAGCTGCGAGGGGTATTAATTTGATTTATGGAGGGGGTAGTCTTGGGTTAATGGGGTGTGTGTCGACAGCTGCATCCCTAGGAGGGAGCAAAGTTCTCGGCATTATCCCTAAACCATTAGCTGTACGAGATATCGTAGGCAACACAATCGGGGAAGAGTTACAGGTCTCTAGTATGCATGAGCGTATTGCACATATGGTTGTTAAGTCCGATGCATTTATAGCTTTGCGGGGTGGTTATGGTACATTAGAGGAGATATTTCAAATCACCTCTTGGGCACAGCTAAACATCCATCGGAAACCCATTGGTTTGTTAAATGTTAATAATTTTTTTGATGGTTTGTTGTCCTTTCTTGATCAAGTGTAGAAAAAAATTTCATCTCACCGTCAGCAAGGCAAATGCTGGTTACAGCTTCAACTGCAGGAGAGTTAATTGACAAACTACAAGAATTCGTTTATTCACCTGATCCAACAATGGCTCGGATAAATTGGTTTGGAGAAGGCAACAAAAGGCGTCAACTGGATTTAACACTCCATCTGTAATCTCTATTTGCTGGTTTGCTTCGTTTTTGTTTGCTTTTTTTTTTATTTTATTGTGTTTATTTGAAGTTTTTCATGTTATTTATTTTGAGATTTTTCAGGTTGTTCCTTTCCTCCCAGGTAATATTTTCTAATCTTGGTTTTTAGAGTGGTGGCTTAAAAAGTTTAAGTCCTCTTGAAACGCATTATGGATCTCTTTAATCTATAATGGCTGAATAAGGAGGCTAACTTCTAAACTTTTTAGACCCATTCTAACTGAATTGTTTGTGTTTGCTTATTTGTTGGACTTTATTATTTTCTGAGTAAGTTTAGTTTTATGTAATTTCGAGTTGTTGTGTGTTTTTGTCTTTATCAGTTTCGATTCGATAAAAAAACATTGTGGAAAAACCTGAGAATGGCAGAATATGGGGTTTTCTTAACTCTTGAAACGCATTCTCTCTCAATAATCTGTAGTTTGTTTATTTCATGTTGTTTGAAGTGTCTTGTTTCTTGTTTTGTTCTTTCATAATAAAGGTATATAGGCTGGAAACCTTAAGTCTGCGGGCTACTGGTCCTAAGGATTATTGAACTATACAATCTTGACTCAGGTGTAACAACGCCACGTACCTCTTTTCTTGCATTTTGTGGGTCGATGATAAGATAATGATTGAATTAAGAATAACTCTTGAAAAATGATAAATGATCATGGATCTGTGTGCTTAAAATGTTTATTGGTTTTCGCTTTGCTTTTGATTCCTTGCGCAACATTGAGCACTGAGCTATTATCACTGAGTTATTTGTTCACTTAGAGAAAGTTTATGTAATTTAAATGTTTCTTCAGATTTCAATGAATTCTAGAACTTGTTTGATGGTCACTCAAGGCGAAATCCTAGACTGTGCAACATTGGGGAAATGATTTAGGCCATCTTTGGACCGTTTGAGCCTTAATAGCCAACCTTGACAGAAATTGATCCCTAGTTACCCCTTTGAGCCTTGTAAGCCTTTTTCTTTGTTAACTCACTAAAAGATTTCCTAACCTAAAATGAATTTGTTCCAAACAGTTTTTCCCTTACCTATGAGCATGTAGATCATTCACAATTAAATTCTGAGCTATGTTCTGGTTTTGGGAAGTTAGAGGAGGTTGGGATGTGTCATGAGCAATGCAAGTGAGTTCTATTATGTTTGTAAAAAAAAAAAAAAAAGAAAAAAAAAGGACAATCTGTACTTATTGTCCACGTACTTACACATTGAGGACAATGTGTTGTTTAAGTGTGGGGGAGGGGAAGTGTAAAAAAAAAAAAAAAAGAACAAAAAAAGAACAAAAGAGAACAAAAGAAGAAGAATAAGAGATCTATACCCTTAAGTGTTCTTAAAAAGAATGAAACAACAAAGTGTGGGGGTGTAGTTTTCTTTTGTTTTCTGCAAAAAAAAAAAAGATTGAGTGTTCTAAATAAGTTTGGGGGAGTAACCTGGTGAATTGAAATGAAGTTGTGTTATAGGGTTGAGCTCTACATAGTCTTGAATGATTTATGTGTTTGTGGGTGATTTGAGCCAAATTATTATCCTTTATCATACCTTCACCCAAGCCAAACGTTACAAGCTTAATAAAGTCCTACTTGATCCTTGGTGTTGTGCATGTCTACATTAGTGGAGAGTGACTTGAAAAGCAAGCCTATGGAGTTCATTTATACACACATCTTCAATATTAAATATGATTCATTTTTATGCATAAACTCATCCGGGTTACAAGTGATTAGGTGAGAATGGCTCTACACACACACACTTGAGGAATTGAAGTGAAGCGAAACTAATCTTTGAGATAAAATTCTTGATCAAGTGCATTATTTTGAAGTTTTCCTTGGGTTATAATTAAGTACAATCTTTGAGGCCTATTTGCAAGATGAAGCATTTGTGTGTTTTAATTTTTTGTTGATTCTGTTTCGGTTTAGTTTTATTTCATATTGTCGTAGTTGCTCGAGGACTAGCAAAGTCTAAGTGTGGGGGAATTTGATAGGTGTCTATTTATGTATTACTTTTATATCAATTCGTCCATGTTTCTTTGCTATATTCCTTGGTATTTTTATGTTTTTGTGTGGTTTTGATGTTTGTAGGAGTTTTGGAGCAACTTGCACAAAAATGGAGTAAAACCCTTCATTTTCACCTCTGCTAGTCAACCATCTTCTCGGATTTAATTGTATTGATATACAATGAACCCGATGACATATCATATACCGTTGAAAAGCTCTCGAAGTCTACTTTTTGGAGAAATTTACGGTTTATGAATCCATTCAGTGTACCGAAAGTTGTAATCAAAACAGTGTGAGAAGTGTAGAAATGTAATTCCACACATCACTGTAGCATGTATAATACGGGAAACTGTAGCAATTCACTGTAGCAGAGTATTTAAACACATTTTAGGGTTTTATTTTGATAACTTGAAGAGGGGAGAACGTGGAGGAGGCTGCATCTTTGGATTTCTCTCATCTCTTGGAGTTCTTGAAGGAGATTGAAGCTTGGAAAGAGGAAGAACTACAAATCCTAAAGAGATTTCATCAAATTTGCTAAGTTTCCCTTTCCCTTTCATTTTCTGGAATGTCTCCATATTGTATTGTATTTGTATTCTGTTCTGAATATGTGTAACTAAATCTGAATTGGTTGAGGGTGATTTCAAAGCCCTTGATATGGTTTTTGTGAATTGATTGTGCAAGGAATTGTTATCCAATTCTCTAATTGAAGTTGCTTGTATTTTCCCATGTTTAATGCTTATGATTGCTTGCTGGATTATATTTGGGTGGCCAACTGAATATAATCTGGATATTGTCTATTGCTAGACTAGAAATCTTGATCCGTAATTGTCTTGAATTTCTAATCCTTAGTAGCAAAATTGTGATCAGAGATTGCAATTGGAGAATACAACCTAAGTTAAATAATCCGAGCTTGTGTGTTTATTGCTTAGATCAACCTATCTTTCTTATCGTAATGCATCCATTGAATTAAATTTAGAGAGCTTGTTCTAGGTTGTTTAATGGATAGAGATTAAATAAAGAGCCTGTTTTATTTAACAACAAAGTAAGGAAAGATTGGGATAACAGAGCTTGTTGTTATCTACGGTTGATAATTTCAATGCTGTAATTAGATGACAATTCTACAATTAGTTCGCAAATCCATATCTTGTGGTGGAGAAGGATCCCTTAACCAGATTTCTATCATTGATTAATTCCCATTTCAATTAAGTTTGCATTGTGTTATTCATTAATTACCGTCGTATTCTGTTTTTCATCTAGTTAATCAACCAACAAAACCCCCCCCCATTTGGTTAATTGTTGCTGGAAATAACAAATTCAATTAGAATCAATCCTCGTGGGAACGATATCTTACTTATCACTTTATTACTTGTGCGACTAGTATACTTGCTAGTTTCGAACGCATCAGTATGTAGCTTGGCCACAAACAATTTGAAAGGAAACTTGTAGGTCGTGGTTTATCTATCGAGCTCTACTGTGAAAACGTAACTAAATTAATGAATCAAATCAAAGTTTAATCCCAAGAGAACTTTAACAAACAATTGAAAATGTATTCTTGAAAAGGAACAATGCAACCCGTTTTATCTTCACAGTGTCACATTTTTATCTGATCCCAAATGGAGAAACCTCAAAAAGGTACTGGGCTTTTAAGTCATGTGATAAAACTTACTAGAGTATAAAGCTGTGACCTAACGATTTAAGGTTATAATTGTATATTAATACATGAAAAAATATGGGTGTTCCAACATGCTTACCATATCAATAAATTGAAATAGCAAAATTGTCTCATATAAATTTTTATGAAAAAGCAATTAACTTTGTCGTTTTTAGAGATGAATCAACTCTGATTTTTCTTTCTTTCTTTCTTTCTTTTTTTTTTTTGGTATGATAAAATGTCAAGTTGTTAAGTATCAAAATGTGGAGTTGGTTCGATTAGACCATTCGTAATACTAAAAGCCATCATTGTCAACCAAACACAACCATGATATTGCAATTTGGTTTGATTTTTATTGATGCAGTCTTGTCAGTATTACCATCTCTCATTGATTCCACAATAAGAAAATATCCTTACAAGAAAATTTACAATACTAACTTATTGTTGATTTCAGTGTTCAATGATCGCACCTCTACGCGAGGGAACTAGCACGGCGGTGCCAAGTTTCTGATTTCTAATCGTTGCAAATTTCAGTTTTACGCTCCTGCGCCAAGGGAGGGGCACGCATGCGCCAACTATCTATTCTCTCTTACTTGAATCAATGCAAGTGGCGCTCCAGCGCGAAAGGTATGGCGCAGCGATGCCAATTCTCTGCCTATATCTCTTGAGATCCGTTACAGGTGTCATTTCTCTCCTAAAGGCATGCACCTGTAAGATTATAGGTGTCACTCTTTCCTAAAGGTGCATGTGAGCTGCCTCTAACTAAAGGCGTGTGCTTGAAGTGCCTAAAGGCACCAACCCTAATTTTAGATTTTTTGTACCAACTCTAACTGTGTAGGCCAGGGGATGAGATGAAGTTGAAAAAATCCACAATAAGTTGGCAAAGATAAAATATCAAATTATTTTATAAGCTACATTAAAATTTTATTATTTATTACTATATTTGAGGTTCTTCAACAGTTATTGTCATTAGAATATCATGTTTGGTGAAATCTTCTACTAAAATTTAACAGAAGTTGAATCTAGTAACGACGTAAATTTGGTCTTATATTAAAGTATTCCATGAATGCATTTTCCCTCATGTTCATTCTTGTCTAGAAGGTTTGAATTTTCATCTATGTTAAGCAACACAGTCCCTTCTTAATAGAAAATAGAAACATAATCGTACTTTGAAGCACTCTAAAGTTTTGCATAACTGTGACATGTACTAGCACACCATTTTCAGAAGTAAATGGTTGATATCTAATTTTATGATATATTTGAAGTAGGCAAATTTTTAATGAACTCAAAAGAAATTATTGAGCACTAATATTTCTGGAGTTTGTGATGTGCTTATTTGTCAAGTGATAATGCATCAATGCTGGGAGTGATCCTTGATGCAATGTTGTACATTCTCATTGTTTCTATTTGAAGATTGCGGAGGTCAAAATCATACGAAGGTGTAAATTACAATTATATTGGTTAGGTTAACAAAATGAATAAAGTGACTTTCTCAAAGTTTTTCTCATAAATTATATTTATTTTTTAATGACATAGAATAAAATGTCTATTATACATAATCAATAGATAATAAAATCATTTTGAAATAAAAAAGTAAGAAAAGATAAATTATGTAAAGAGAGAATAGTTTATAAATGAGAAAAAGTTGCTCTTCTTTTTAAAGAGAATGATTTAATAAAAATGCCTAAATAAATATGTAGAACACATTTTATCGAGATTTTTGTTTGAGAAGGAAACAGAAAAAAATAGATTGAATGAGAAACTAAGTAGGCCCACAACATTCCATCAACCCTCATACATCAATCTATATAAAATGGAATACTGTAGCAGGACTCCAACTAAGGGAATGGTTGTGGTACATTTGATATATCATACATCAATCTATATAAAATTGTAAATAAGTAATATAAAAGTTGTAATACAATTTTTATATTTGCCGATTTACGACTTTTATATAATTATAATTTATAACTTTTATATAGTTATTTACAACTTTTATTCATGAGTTTACGATTTTTATACAAAAATTTTACTGGACCGGTACAGTTACTATATTGTAGCCGGACTCCAACTAAGGGAATGGAAACAGATATATAGAAGTTGTAAATAAATAATATAAAAGTTGTAATACAATTTTTATATTTACTGATTTATGACTTTTATATAATTATAATTTATAACTTTTATATAGTTATTTACAACTTTTATTCATAAGTTTACAATTTTTATACAAAAATTTTACTAAACCGATACAGCTGCTATACTGTAGCCGAACTCTACAACTAAAAATGCTTAACTAGATAAACTAGTCTCATCCCACGAATGCTCCGTTTGCAAAGAAAAGAAACCCTTTTTTTTAATTTTGTGAGAATAAAACAATGAATTGACTACTACTTCTCATTCCGTTGGCTTCAGTTGCTTTATCATGTGAGCGTTTATGTTTCCTGTATGAGATTAAACTTTGCAAGGCTTTTAAGGACTGACGAACACCAAAATCTTTTATGGTGCGCCGATGGTATGAAAAAATACTGAGGGAAGGATAGAAACATGAAACTACAAATTATGCAGTTTCATATCTTTGACGGGTACAAAAAGAAATAAAAAATCTTTCTTGATTATGTACTTTTGCTCACAATTATATCCTCCTAAAATTAAGAAATAGGGCTACTTAGCTAATATGTAGGGTGTAAATAGTACCATTCGATTTTAATATGTTAAATATATATATTTTTTTCATCTAACACTAAATTGTTCCATTGCTTGGTGGAGAAAGTATCATAACTAATAGGTTGTAGGTTTGAACCTCGTCACTTGCAAGTTTATGACATTTCAATCAGAGTTGCAAGGGCAGGAGCTTTGTATGTTTTGGACAAGTCCAGGGGCTCAGAATCCTTTTGAAAATAAAGGGGGGTTTTTTGATAGTTCTCCGTTTATTAATGTATGGCTTAGCGAAACGTTTTTATTTCCCAATCCGTTTGGCTTCCTCCGCTGAGCTACAGTCTATGACAATAGATAAAAGTCACAAATGCGTTACGTCATTGCTTGCGATTTCACGGGACCACACTTAGGTGAGTTAGCGGTGTTTGGATCACTTAATATACTTTTTAAAATTTAATTTATATTAATTAATAAGATATTTATTTGTTTTATTATAGATTATTTAAAAAAATAATAAAAAAATATTTTATCTTTAATATAATTTTTTTATTTTTATTAAAATATTTATTTTTATATTTATTCAATCTTTTAAAAATTAAATAGTTAATAAAATTAAATTAAAATTCTTTTTTATTTAAATAACTAATATTATATTTCTTACGGCTTTTAAAAAATAATTATTAACTAAAATTAAATAAAAATTATTTTTTATTTAAATAATTAATATTATATTATATAAACTCATATAATATTTAGATTAAGTTTAAGCCATATTAATTTGTATAAAAAAAAAATTATAAGAGTAGTATTTTATCCATTACATTTTGAAGATCATATTTTGAATAATAAAAGATTAATTCTATTAATTAAAATCTTTTCAATTTCATAAACTTAAAAAGAAAAAAATTAATATCATCTTTTAACTGATAATATTAAATATTAATTTTTTATTTTAAATTTACACTATTAAATAAAATAAAATGTCCTTAGTAATCTAATAAATAACTTTTGAAGTTTCAATAAAATTGTTCCTATAATATGTAATAAAATTCTACAAATATAGTGTCTATTTTAAAACTCGCTATTTATAATGATATCAAATTTTTTAATAGTTATTTTTCAACATATTATGAGCTAATTAATTTAAAATATTTATAGAAATAAATGAAAGTTTATCAATTATAAAAAATATTTATCATATTTTTAATATGATAATTATAAATATAATAATAAATAATACAACAATTTGATAATAAATACTAAAATAATCATAAATATACTAAAAATTATACTTTTAATAAATTAAAATAACATTCATAAATATAAATTTAATAAAATTTATATTATTTTAATATATAATGATATTTATAGAATAAAATTTTTAATACCTTATTTAGATAATAATAATTAGAAAATTAGATAAAATTTATATTAATTTAATATGTAGAAATATTTATAGAATAAAATTTTTAATATAAATAATAATGATTGGAAAAAGTGATAAATTTTTATTTTTTAAATTAAATAATTTATTATTTAAAATAAATATTAAATAAAAAATAAATAAAAATTTTAAAATTTAAATTTAAATACTTTTAAGTGTCCAACGTGTTAAGCGATAAAGTAAAGAAAAATAAACAACTCCTTCATGGTTCCTGTTCCCAGATAATATAAACACCCATATTGCATTTAGACACGTTTCAGCGTCAGATTTCCTTCTCAACTTCAAGTATAACTTACACTTCAAACCTCTCATTCTCAACAACCACCCTCCGGACATTTACTACAATGGCTACTGCGTAAGAGTTTTTCTTCCTTTTTTTTTCTTTTTGGGGTTATTGGGTTTCTCTTCAATCTCGCTACCTATTAGTATTAACGATCATCTATTCTCTAATAGTGTGTCTGAGAATCTTCCTCCACCGTTGGATTCCAAGGCCGAACAGCCACCTCTATTTGATGGAACTACCAGGTGGGTTTTTACCTTTTATCTTTATTTTTTTTGTTTTCTTCTTTAGAATTTTTGCGTTTAACATGGAGTTGGGTGTTAAATATATCGTCATTATAATTAACTTGATTTCGATATTTTTTATTTATTATTCTTTAAAGGTTGTATACTGCTTATGTCTGCCCATTTGCCCAGCGTGTGTGGATCACCAGAAACTACAAGGTATTGTCTCCGTTTTGTAGAATCATTTTAATTTTAAATGAAAACCGTTTCCATTTTATATATTTTAAAGAGCATTTTCTTTTTCTTAGTTTAATATTGCATTCATTTGTCTTATTCCTAATTTGATTGAAATTTGTTCTTTTGTTGGGTGGCAGGGATTACAAGACAAAATCAAGTTGGTCCCCTTAAACCTTCAAGACAGGCCTGCTTGGTACAAGGAGAAAGTTTACTCTGTTAACAAGGTCATACATTTGAAAACACTGTGCTTTTCTTGATTATTGTTAAAACCTTGATGGGTTCTTGTACTAAAATATGTCTGATGATTTAAAATGTGGCGGTTTTCTTATGAATTATGATTAAGATATTTTGATAATTTTTGCATATATATAAGTACAGTTATCAGTGCCTATGAAAGCATAAAAGAAGCGACAAATCATGGGTGTGGGTAGGTTTACGTGTTTGTCCACTATGTATTTCAAATGTTTGCAATCTGTGTGAAGAAATCCGTGAATGAAATTAGATAACAAATCATCGAATAAATTTCTTAAAGAACATGTTAGGTATTGATGTTATTGGTATGATTTGTTTTAACTTCATCATGGAAGATGATCTGTTCTTAATAGTTGCAATTGTTATATTTGATTGTTGATGCAAGATTAAGGTGTTTGCTATTGGAGTATTTACCTATTAGACTTGTTTACAGGTCCCAGCATTGGAACACAATGGCAAAATTATCGGAGAGAGTCTTGATCTGGTTAGATATCTTGAGAGCAACTTTGAAGGGCCTTCTATTTTCCCAACTGTAAGATGTGCACACTTCTCTATTTTTGATAAGATCTGTATATTTTGTTGGTGCTCTTGATAAAAGTTTCTCTCTTAACTTTAGCTGGACTAATGCCATGAAAATATTGTAGGATCCTGAAAAACAAAAATTTGGTGAAGAATTGTTATCCTACTCTGACACATTTAACAGAGATGTGTTTGTTTCATTAAAAGGAGACACAGCGAAACAAGCTGGTAGGTTTAGAGATTTGTTGTACTTCTAAGGGTAGGGTTTTCTATATTAACTAAACTAAAAAACTTGAATTTGCAACAGGTGCTGCTTTGGATTACCTAGAAAACGCTCTTCAGAAATTTGATGATGGCCCATTCTTCCTTGGCCAGTTCAGTTTGGTATGTTGACTTCTCAATTATGTTAGCTAAGAATACCCATAGCATTATCATGAACAAATTTGTTGCATGCCTTTCGCTATTTTTTTCACATAGGTACAATCCTTTATTAAACATTTAAGAGATTCAACTTTCTTTTGCAAACATATTACAATGAGAATTCAATTAATTTACCATCTCTAAACAAATGATACTTTAGAAGGATGTTATGAGTGATTAGAATTTCCCCCCTCTGATATGCAAATGGAATTATGTGATCTTTAGGTGGACATAGCCTACATTCCATTCATTGAAAGATTCCTGATCTTCTTGTCAGAAGTATTTAAGTTTGACATCACAGCAGGCAGGCCTAAACTGGCAGCATGGATTGAGGTACAATGAAAAACCGTTCTGTGTCTTTCACAAGCTGTGAAATCCTACTCACAAAGTAATCTTTAGTCTACTTGAAGAAAGTTCTAATCACTTATTAACAAATACCTGTGCAGGAAGTGAACAAGATTGATGCCTATAAGCCTACAAAAGCAGATCCAAAAGAGATTGTTGAATCTTGGAAGCAGAAATTCCTGGTAATATCCCATGACCATATATATCTCTTAAATTCGTAATTAGAATATCCAGATTTTGTTTGAAATATTACTTAGATAGCCGTTTGGAAAATTTCTAATATCTTAGTATTATTTTCTTCTCAATGAATTGCAGGGCCAGAAGTGAATTTTCCGCCCAATAGTCATCTTATGCTGAATAAGTTGGTGTCTTTATGGAATGTCTTAATAGTGAAAATCTATGCTATATGTATGTGTATCGCTGGATGTGCTTGACACATCCAAAAAAAGGATTGTCTCCCAAGTATAGGAGTGTCAAAGTAATAATCCGGTGAGACCTAGGTCGATCCACGAGGAAGGGGATTTTAGCGTTACAAATTATAAGATAAGCAAATATGATATGAATAATTCAAAGAAATGACAAGATAATATCAATAAATATGTAAGATGGTAGGCGGTATTACCAACCAATCAAATATAAAACAAAAAGCAAGAGGAGGTAAAACCATCCATGGAAATAGGTGGTATAACCAACCATGTAAATTAAAGAACAATTTCATAAGGTGGTAGAACCTACCATAGTAAATAAAATAAAAAGTTCATAAACAATAGAATAATTAAAATACAAGAGAATTAACACAATAATAATGAAAGCTAAGGTTAGGGGATCCGTCCTCGATATTTCGAATAAGGATAATTAGCCCATTTTAGTTATATGAATTATATTTATTTCATTACCAACATTTATACCACTTCTTGTTAATGGGTTCAAACATCCAATGTGCCAATCACCATATATCTACAACAAATCAAGGTTCCTAACTAGATTCGTGTCGGTAAGGAAGAACCATACATCATCTAGAAAGGATCCAAGCATTTGATGTGTCAAGGATTGTCGACAATGGATCAAGACCTCCACTTTACGAGTGGTGTCAAGATTGATTAAGAAATTAAATATAAATCATATTGAATAAACATTATAAGATTAAGATTATTAAGCACATATTAGGGTTAGAGAATCCTTATTCTCATATCAAGGGTTTCACCCTTTCACCTTAGCAAAAGAGAAATTAGAAGAACATTATAATAGAAAGAAAATAAAATGCAAGAAAAAGGAAATTCATTAATAACATAAACACACAAAACACAATACAAGATCCTAACCAAAGCCAAAATGTTCCAGCCAAGGCCAAGATGCCCTAATGGGTCACAAGGCACCTCTATTTATAGATACATCCAGGGGCAAACTTGTCAAATTACAAGGGCATAATTGTCAAATATTAGTTGTAAATATCTTTGACAATTGGGATCATTAGGCACCGACTTTGACCATCAATTTTGACATCAAAATGTTGTGAATTTTAATCACATGTCTTCATGAAAGTTGTAGATATTTCTCTCAGCTTTCTAGAACATATTGATTTGCACAATTTGGATACGTATTTTGAGAGATACGGTCCAAATACTGAGGCTTGGTCAGACTGGGCCGAGACTGTAGATGGGTTCACTTCAAGCCCAATTTTGGTCCACTAAGAGCTCGAATTTGATTATTATTGTGAAATGCAATCTTGTAGACAATTGAATCAGTTTTTCAAAACATTAAGAATTGCACCATTCTGATCTATAAATAGAGAGTTATGCCCATTTTACCGAACCTGTAACAAAACCAAAATTAAGAGGAATTAATTCCAAATATGCAAATGCTACAAATATGCTTAAGTTGAGGAATTTAATGACACTATTAATGCAATATGATGAACTAAACTCTTATTAAACATGCATATTTAAGTGTTCATCACACCCCCCCACTAGGGTTGGCAATTTGCCCCGCCCGGTCCGGGGCCCCGGTTTGCCCCGGACAAATGGGGCGGGGCAAGACCCGCCCCAAAACTGTTTTGGGGCGGGTCTGGGGCAAGAGAAATCTGCCCCGGTAGGGGCGGGTCAGGGTCCGGGTCTAACACTTAGCCCCGTTCGACCCGCCCCGCCCCGTACAGTATAAGGGTATATATGATAAAAAATAAACTATTGGAACTTAAATGATATTATTAGGGTTGATTGTAACATGTTTGAATATATTAGGGGGTTGACAGTAAGTAAAATAATATGATAAAAATTAGATGTTGTAAATGTTATAGGGGGTTGATTGTAAAAAATATAAATATTATAGGGGGTTAATTGCAAAAATATAAATGTTTAGGGGCGGGGCGGGTCTAATTTGTTCAAAATTTTTTTGCCTCGCCCCGCCCCGTAACGGGGCAATGGGGCGGGGCGGGGCGGGGCAAAAAAAATTTGAACAGGGCGGGGCTGGGTACCTGCCGCCCCGGACCCGCCCCCACCCCCATGCCATCCCCTACCCCCACTAGCTTATTGCTAGTCCTACCAATTAAAGCGTTATTATTTAGAAGTGATTTATAGAATTTTACATCCAAGGTGGTCATTATTGCACTCTCTTTGATTTTATCCAAATAAACAAACTCTCAACTGATTTTTTTTTAAATGACTCATGTACCCTTCAGTCAAGATATCCACAAATCTTCTTTTGTGCTCAGTTGACACATGACTATGGGGCTTATTAGAAATAAGCCATATTGGCTCTAGTATTTGTTAAGGCTAACAACCTTAGGTAGGGGGTATTCATTCATTTTATACATTTTTTTCCCTTTTTTTTCTCTCTTTTTTTTTTTTTTTGAAGGAATGCATCTTTAACCCCATGTAGCGAGCCTTAGGCTAATGACTCCCAGACCAGTTGGCCTTAGGGAATTAGGTGTTAAGACACCCCTACGAGCTTAACGACTCGGGTTGCCGATGCTTTATTTTTGCTTAGAAACTTGTGGATAGTGCAATGTTCAATCCCATTAAGCTTTCTCCTTAATCCTTGTAGCGAGCTTTGGGCCAATAGCTCCCAAACCAGTTGGTCTTAGGGTATTAGGTGTTGAGGCACCCCTCGGGCTTTATTGCTCGAATTAAGGAGGCTACAAGACCAAACTTATCCACCATTGCTTTCTCTCTCTTTTTTTTTTTGCTTTCATTTTTCATTTTTTCATTTTTTTTAAACTTTCCCCTTCCTTTTGTTGTTATCCTAAACAAAACAAAAGAACTCAAATATTGCAATATTTCATTTCGCCATCCACAATCATACATCAAGGTATGTGTGTGTGTGAAGAAAGATTCATAGATACTTGCTTAATGAGCACATAAGCACACAATTTATTAAATGATAAGGTTGTGAGAGTTTATAGATTTGAATGATTCAAAGTGAAATGAATAAGACCTCCTTGTTATAAAATTCAAAAATCAAGACTAAATAATATCAAATAAGTCTTCAAAAATGCAAGAATAAAATGACAAATTGGTTAGAATGGGTTTCAAGAGTTCAAACTGGTCCTCCATACTCTGCAATTCCTGACCCAGAATGCGTCTCAAGAGGATTTGAACTCCTTACACCGCACTCTGAATCTAATTACTAACTCGCTTTTTTTTTTTTTGCAAGAAAAAAAAGAAAATTCAAGACACACTTATGTCTACTATCTTTCCCCCCCAACCAAATGAAACATTGTCCTTAATGTTTAAATGTAGAGAGATAAAGTATAGGAGACATTACCTGAAGCTTCTGTTATTCAAGAGAGATGACCTGAAAGACTCATAAAATAACATGCTAAAAGTAAAATAAAATAAAATAAAGGACAAGAAAAAAAATTACAAACGGAGATTCAAATCCAATTTGCACTTTTTGTTTTGCCCTCCTGCCCAATTAATTTGAGTACTAGCTGGGTCAGGTTCATACTCAACTTCTTGTAATTTGTCAAGTAACTCACCAGCAGAAGTGTCAGAAACAAGGATCTTTCTCGCTGAATGAGGGATAAAATTTTGTTCCACAGCTGCATCAACAAAACTTATCAAAGTATCAAAGAAATTGTTAATATTCAACAAACCTATGGGTTTTTGATGGAGGTTCAGTTGGGCCCAAGAGGCAATTTGAAAAATTTCTTCAAAAGTACCAAAGCCACCTGGTAAAGCAATAAAGGCATCTGAATTGATGAGCATATGTGACATGCGTTCATGCATAGAAGAAACTTGTAACTCCTTCCCAACCGTTTTTCCAACAATGCTTTCTATAGCCAAAGCTTTAGGAATAACTCCTAAAACTTGACTACCTCCTACACGTGCAGCTCTTGCCACACAACCCATTAACCCGAGGCTACCTCCCCCATAAACCACATGAATCTTTCTTTCAGCCAGTAGCCTACCAAGATAGTTTGCTACTTCTACAAACTCCTCACTTTTACCCGGTCGAGATCCGCAGAATACATATATCCTTTGGATTCGACGTTGTGAAGTTCCCTCCATGTCTATGCAACTCTCTAACTATGTGTGAAGAAGAGAACAAGAGATGTGGTATTTATGGAGTGCAAAAAGGTATGCTAATGATGATATCTATCTAAGTAGGTCGATTGTTTGTTGAAAAAGTTGACAATAATGCATAAAAATTCAAAAGATGATGAAATAAGACCCCATAAGTCAAACAAAAGATACAAATTCAAAAATGACAGCTATGAGGTATTAAAATTCAAAATTGATGGCACGCATGCATATGTACAGATAGTTGTGACTGTGGCTCACATCTTCCTCTGGTTTTACGTCCAGAAACGGCTTAAACACCTTCTATGAGTTTGGGATATGCTTCCCATCCAGTTTTCTTATAAACTGGCAAACAAGGTCGTTTTGAGTCAGATTCCCAAGACTATAGCGTTCCTGCTCATCTCGAAATTGTGTCCACAAATTAAAAATTTCACGCTGCACAAGTCCACAAGAATGCGTCTCAAGAGTCGTTCGGATATCATACAAAGACTCCTTACTCAGTCCATTCTTGATGAACTGTAGTTTATCCTCTCGATTGTTAGACAAATATCCCAAGGAGCGGCAACGCTGGTTACAAGTCCATCTTGCACATCTAGTACAAACTTGTAACCTTTTTTGCTCTTCGCTTTTTGGCGTAAGAGCTTTTTCCCATACCTGGCATGTGAGACACAAGATTATCTGAAAATTCATAGGAAAATCAAACCTTGGCTTCAATTAACCATCTTAAATCAGCAGGAATACCCTTACGCATCAACAACCTTAGTCTTTCTGCACGAGCTTTATAAATTTTAAGCAAATCATTTTGAGGAAGAGAGGGAAAATGTTTGTGCAATTTTGAGAAAATGGTATCCATGTGAAGAAAATGAGAGAGAATAAAAGAAAATGGATGCAAGGTGAGCAACAGTTTTTAGGGAACTAAAAAACCGACTTTAAAAGCCACGGAGTATCGTATCCGCCACTTGACCGGGAAATAAAATAAAAACACACAACTAAAATAAATGCACACAAAATAAAATAAAAACAAACTAGAAATGATAGCAAAGATCAAGAATAAAAATAAAAATGAAAATATGGCATAGATGGATAAAATTTGATCAATCATTATAAAGAAATGCAAAAAGAGGAATCTCTTCGTAAGTGATTTACCACGGTCAAAAATATGCCATTGAGGTGGTACCTTTCTTTTTCCTTTATTTGTGAGAATGAAAGAGATTACCACTATCTGAGTTTGTTTGTCCTTAAAGCATGCATTATTGAGTGTGGATGTTTGTTCCTCCTTTTTTTCGAACCATGGCTCCCAACTCTTAATCTCCTTCACCTGTACAAAATCAAGCAATGAAAATTCTTTAGAAGCAATGGGCACTAGTTGCATACTTGGTTCAAAAGAACTAGTTAACCCGATTTCCGAAGGAGTTGAAAAATTCTCATTTTGGATATAGTCTTCCACGTTAGTTTTTGTCCTATTAGCTTCCTCATTTTCATCCTGCTCGAAAAATATATTAATATCAAAATTTTGGTTAAATTCCTTTGCATGATGCATAAGTGAGGATTCGGTCTTTTCTTTGTTAGGTGTAAGTTGATTAACCTCTTCCTTACCCTTTAGGATTGATTCATCATCTTTCTCATAAGGGTTAGGAATATGTTCTTGATCAACCTTACCATCATGAAGAGCACTTACCGAATCTTCGAGAAGAGCACTACCGATCTTCATCTAGATGTTGGCTACTTGGATTACTCACATGTGGATTGATGAGGTTTGGCTCGAGTTGAGATGGAAACACACCTTTCTCATGAGTACTAAATGCAAATGCAAGTTTTTCAAGAGCATCATTCAAGTTTGCCATAGTTTGAGCAACTTGACTATTAAAAGCCTCTTGCTTTGCAATGAATGAATTCCATGTTTCTTCAAGATCCTTATAAGATGCATGATCATGAGCTTTTTGAAAATTTTGACATGATTGAAAGGGAGGTTGGTAAGATTGTGCATGATTATCATTCCTCCAATCAAAATTCAAGTGATTTTTCCATCCAAACTTTTGTGAGTAAGGATTAGGATTTGACCTTTGGAAAGTGTTTAAAACATTGGTTTGGTCATGGAGACTTTTCCTAAAGGTAGACACAATTGGGCAATCATCCGTAGGATGATCACTAGAATTACAAGTTTGACAGACAATTTCTTGCATAGACAACATTTCTAAGTCCTCGACTTTCCTAGCTAGGGATGTAAATTTAACATGTAGATCATGATTCTCCCTAAAGTTATATATGCCTCTACTAGACGTTCTTGGTACCTCATAGGTGCCAACATTGTTCCAATTTTGGGCATTTTTCGCTAGTAAGTCTAGGAAATCCATGGCTTCATCAGGGTCTTTGTTTTCAAATTGTCCATTACACATTAATTCTACCATTTGCCTAGCTTGATGTGTAGACCTTCATAGAAAATTAAAACTAGTCTCCATGTTTCCAAACCATGGTGAGGACAAGTATTAAGCAATGCTTTATACCTATCCCAACATTGGTAAAAGGTCTCTCCTTGTTTTTGAGTGAAATTGATGATTTGCCCTTTGAGAGAATTTGTTCTATAGGGAGGAAAGAATTTTTTCAAAAATTGTTGTTGCATTTCATCCCATGAACTAATGGATCCTGACCTAAGATTTTGTAGCCATGTTTTAGCTTTATCTTTTAAGAAAAAGGAAAAAGCTTTAATCTAAAGATGTTTATGCTACAATTTAGGTCACAATAGATATTGCAAAAATCTTTAAATTCTTTCAAATACAAAAATGGGTTTTCAACATCTAGGCCATGAAAGTGGGGTAAGAATTGAATGAAATCCGATTCATGGTCGAAATATGTTGCATCATGAGGGAAGACTATGCAAGATTGTGCACAAGTTCTCATAAGATTCATGCAATCCATTTATGTTCTCAATTGGGTTTGAGCATGTTTTTAAAGAAGATGAGTGACTCCTAACAATTCTACCAACTAATGCAATGAGAAAGAAAAGATGAACACATGCAAGAAAAAAAATAAAAATAGAAATGGGGAGAGAAGAGATGAACATATGCAATAAAAATAGAAATGGGAAAAGAAAATACTTACAATTTTTTACGCCAAATTTTACCTTCCCCGGCAACGGCGCCAAAAACTTGACACATCCGAAAAAGGATTGTCTCCCAAGTATAGGAGTGTCAAGTAATAATCCCGGTGAGACCGAGGTCGATCCACGAGGAAGGGGATTTTAGCGTTACAAATTATAAGATAAGCAAATATGATATGAATAATTCAAAGAAATGACAAGATAATATCAATAAATATGTAAGATGGTAGGCGGTATTACCGACCATTCAAATATAAAACAAAAAGCAAGAGGAGGTAAAACCATCCATGGAAATAGGTGGTATAACCAACCATAGTAAATTAAAGAACAATTTCATAAGGTGGTAGAACCTACCATAGTAAATAAAATAAAAAGTTCATAAACAATAGAATAATTAAAATACAAGAGGAATTAACACAATAACAATGAAGGCTAAGGTTAGGGGATCCGCCCTTGATATTTCAAATAAGGATAATTAACCCATTTTAGTTATATGAATTATATTTGTTTCATTACCAATATTTATACCACTTCTTGTAAATGGGTTCAAGCATCCAATGTGCCAATCACCATATGTCTACAACAAATCAAGGTTCCTAACTAGATTCGTGTCGGTAAGGAAGAACCATACATCATCTAGAAAGGATCCAAGCATTTGATGTGCCAAGGATTGTCGACAATGGATCAAGACCTCCACTTTACGAGTGGTGTCAAGATTGATTAAGAAATTAAATATAAATCATATTGAATAAACATTATAAGATTAAGATTATTAAGCACATATTAAGGGTTAGAGAATCCTTATTCTCATATCAAGGGTTTCACCCTTTCACCTTAGCAAAAGAGAAATTAGAAGAACATTATAATAGAAAGAAAATAAAATGTAAGAAAAAGGAAATTCATTAATAACATAAACACACAAAACACAATACAAGATCCTAGCCAAAGCCAAAATGTTCCAGCCAAGGCCAAGATGCCCTAATGGGTCACAAGGCACCTCTATTTATAGATACATCCAGGGGCAAACTTGTCAAATTACAAGGGCATAATTGTCAAATATTAGTTGTAAATATCTTTGACAATTGGGATCATTAGGCACCGACTTTGACCATCAATTTTGACATCGAAATGTTGTGAATTTTAATCACATGTCTTCATGAAAGTTGTAGATATTTCTCTCAGCTTTCTAGAACATATTGATTTGCACAATTTGGATACGTATTTTGAGAGATACGGTCCAAATACTGAGGCCTGGTCAGACTGGGCTGAGACTGTAGATGGGTTCACTTCAAGCCCAATTTTGGTCCACTAAGAGCCCGAATTTGATTATTCTTGTGAAATGCAATCTTGTAGACAATTGAATCAGCTTTTCAAAACATTAAGAATTGCACCATTCTGATCTATAAATAGAGAGTTATGCCCATTTTACCGAACCTGTAATAAAACCAAAATTAAGAGGAAGTTAATTCCAAAGATGCAAAGACTACAAATATGCTTAAGTTGAGGAATTTAATGACACTATTAATGCAATATGATGAACTAAGCTCTTATTGAACATACATATTTAAGTGTTCATCAGTGCTCATGTGAGTGTATTGCTGGATGTGTTCATGTGAGTTTGAGCTGTTGATGTCTTAAGTATCTGTGTTTGGTGAGCATGTCTTGTACGTTTGTGTTATATCAATAAAATAGAAGCCATCCCGAGCCGTCTTTGTCTGTTTGATTTAATTTGTTCGGTTTGGTGCTGCAAGATCAAGAGCATTGACTATTGACTTAGAAATAGTAGAGTATTGGAAACGCAATTGATTCACTCGGCTAATAATAAGATTAAAGCAGACCAAGTATTCCATTGTTCGGTTCGCTTGATCTGTTTTTATTGAATGCTTGCTAACACAAGAAATTAGCAGTAAAATTGGTCTAACGACACTCTTGGTCTAATATTACTACTGGGTTGAATAAATAAAGAAACGAAAAATAATAAAAAAATCAATCTAACAGGATTTTTTGTTGTGAAAAATAGTAAAATCTTAAAATTTTGTTATTTGCTAGTTAATTTTAAATTGAAACAACAAAAACAATCCTAATATTTGCATGCAACAAATATACCAAGCCACTTTTCTAAACAGCCGTCTAACATACGCTGATATGCAATACGTTCAACAATCAGCCAAGCCGAACCGATGTGTCGAAAGGGCCAAAGTTTGCTAGAGAGTTGCAAGATAAGATATAAAAGTGCTCTCCTGTCTAGCTTGTCAATGGATATATGAAATAAATCATTAAATTAAAAACAAAAACAAAAATGTCACTCAAAGAAATTGGAAACTAACAAGTGTCTGGTCTTGTTGCCCGTTTCGGCTAAAAACAATTAAGAGGCCGGGCCACTATTAAATGCTGTGCAATTTTTACAAGCTGAGAAGAACAGACATGGCGACGCGGAGTGGCCCAATTAACTGGCATCGTTGTAATGTTATGTTACGCCCGGAAACAATGGTGTGGAGCCCATGTAGTAAAAAATCAATCAGACAGTCAAACCACCTGACACTGCCACGCCACGCCACAACGCCTAGCGTAGCGGACAGTCAGCATTCTAACACGTGGCCGTTGGCATATAACATTGTTTTACTTTTACTCGTCAGCGTCATCATATGATTTGGAGATTAGGCCCCGTAAATTTAGGCATCCCCACGAAACAAAAGCCCGCTAAGAATGAGCAACAAAGTGACCGCCTTGTAACGACTAGTACAAGTGCAACAACAAACCAAATGAAACGAACCTCCGAAAGAGTAAGCAGAGTCTAGCGGCAGAAGCCAAATTCATTTTCACCTGAAATCGAGGAAGGAACGGAACGGAACAGAACAGCCTTTGATTCGATCTCCCCGAATCGGACGGTTACCAATCCTTCCTAAAATGGCGGAGAAGCTCTTCAATCTCATCCACAACTTGGAACAAGAACAAAGGAGGTAATACGATCTACATCTACAACAACATGTCCTTGTTAGATGTTTACACGTGCACTTGAACCCTAATTTTTCGCTTCCTCTTTGAATGAAAAAACTTGACAATTTCTAACTCTAGTTTTTGTTTGGATAAGTTTGTCTGCTAGTGACGTTATCGTGTTAATCTTGTTGTTAGCTAACAATGTCTTGCAAATTTGGATTATTATGATGATGATGAAGATAAAGTTAGTCTATAATTGATCGATTGATTAATATATTCTTGTTATATGTTTATGTTTTTTTGGCAAATTCATTTGGAAAAGGAAATGAAGTTGTTTTTTTGTTGTTTAAAAGTGATTATTTTGATTTAAACCAGATTAGGTTGGTGTAATATTTGTACATTAGATCTTAATATGTTAGTGGGAGATTAGAGTGTAAAGCAAACGAGAGCTATGGGCAGCAGTAGAATCGAAGCTTTATGCGAAGCATGTTGTTGTCCTTGTTGAGTAAGCGCTCGTTGGAGGTTGATTCCAGGTTACTTCAGTTAGATGCAATTTAAAATTTTCGCATCGTCCATTTAATAGAGATTTTTGTTTTTCTTTATTTGTCTGTACACTAGTTTGATGGAATATGCTACCAGTTTGATTACACATTCAGCGAATGATGTCAGAACTAGGAGTGTTGCTCTTTGTGCTTTGTGGTGATTGAGAGTGATATGATGTTGACAGGGACGCCTATGGATTTGCTTTGAGACCTCAGCACGTTCAAAGATATACAGAGTACGCCAGTATTTACAAGGTATTTTGCTATTGAAAGTTTGTTTCTAATACTAACTAATATGGTATTGGTACACCTCGATTTGTAGTTCTTTAATCCTGATTTCATATGCATGTATTAAGTGCAGTTGTGGAGCTAGCAATGATTGCCCTTGTAGAATTACTTTCTATGTGATCAACCTAGATCTAGTGTTGATAAAATGATATATAGTAATTAATAGATAAAAGTCGCTTTATTTTGATGAAATAAGTAATATGTGAAACTTCCCCCGAGACAAGAATAAGGTCTAAGGAATGGTCATATTCTGTTACAAATTTTGAGATTTAAGGGATAATACTTTTTGGGATCTTTTCATGAATTATAATTTTATCAAAACTAGAAAAGCAACAGAAGTAAAAGAGGTGTTTTCTGTCCAGCTTACTGATACATTTATCGTATCAGGAAGAGGAAGGGGAAAGATCAGTAAAGTGGAAGAATTTCATTGAGCAGCAAGCAGAAATTGCTCAACCAAGGTCTCCTGAGGAGAAATATAAGCAGTCATTGCCTGCTGAGGCTTCTGAATTTGAAGAGGAGACTATCTCACAAAAAAGTAGCAAAGGGAGCAAGGCTGAAGCTACTGAGTTGAAAGATAAAACTGTCTCAGAAAGGGACAGTGAAGGAAAGAAGGCTGAAGCTCCTGAGTTTAAAGAGGTGGCTGTTTTAGGAAATAGAAGTGAAGGGGACAATGCTGAAGACAGGAAGTTGAAAGAGGAGAATTTGACAGAGATAAGTGGGAGAGCTAACGACTTTGAAGGTGCTGAGAAGACTGTCTTAGAGAGGGGTGAGGAAGCAGACAGCAGTGGAGCTACTGAGTTGGCAAAAGGGACTGTTTTAAAGAGGAGTAGGGAAGGGGATGATTCTAGAAGAAAGTCTGATCCTGATGGTTCAACTGAAATTAATCCTGACAAGCAGCTACTTTCAAAAGAAACAAATACATCTAATGTCCAGACATGGACTCAGATTAGACCATCCCTTGGTGCCATTGAAAATTTGATGAGTTTTCGTGTCAAGAAAAGAAAGGACATGAAAAGTAAGCAGGTATTCAAAAGTGGAAACCATCTTTCATCAATAGATGAAGCAGGATCTGTCAAAGGGGAGCCAAAGGAGAGCATTAAGGAAAAAGTCTTTGTTAATGAGACAACAGATGGGTTGAATGCCTCCCACGAAAAAAATGTTACGGGAAATGATGTCTTTCCGGAACCCTACTTTCCTTGGAAAAAAGAGCTGGAGTGCCTTGTTCGTGGGGGAGTGCCAAAGGAGCTTAGGGGAGAGGTGAGTTTGACAGTGTCATTCTCTCAACTTTTGGAACAATATTCTTATGCTAGTGAATTCACCTTAGTTTTGTCATTGCAGGTATGGCAGGCATTTGTTGGTGTTAAGGCACGGCGAGTGGAGAGATATTACCAGGATTTGCTAGATCAAGAAACCAAAGCTAGTGAAAGCAAAGAGCATGACATTTCATCTGGTTTACCAAAGAAGTGGAAAAAGCAGATTGAGAAGGTCAATAGATGCATGCGCCTTGGACTTTATCGTTCAATCTTTTCAATTCGTAGGTGCTACTTCTTTTGCTTTGTATTGTAAACCCAATTTCCCGGTCGACTCATATATTACATTGACTTTACAGGACATACCACGAACATTCCCTGGACATCCTGCTCTGAACGAGAATGGTAGGGATTCCTTGAGGCGTTTACTTTTAGCATATGCTCGACACAATCCCTCTGTTGGGTACTGCCAGGTAATTGTGGTCCTGTTGTTTTTCCTTAATGTAATTCTCCAGATTCTTCTTATTCAATTCTACTCCTTCGTGGATATTTGGAACCCAGTGTGTTTGGAATGAAGCAAAAATTTGATTAACATAAAACATTGAAAGAAGAAATATGCTGTGCTATTTGTTAGCACATTGCTGCTTAGTTAAAGAGTACAGAGAGTGTTGGAGTTCCTTTTTCTTTTCATTACTGCAGTGGAGTACCTTATTTTAAGCATACAATCAAATCTCTTTGTGCAGCATTTATCAACTGTTGCTTCAAGATTCTTTTTTCTTTCTACATTGTTGATTTTCAGTTTAAGCTTTATGTTCTGTTTAATTATCAATCAGTGACCTTGGTTTTATTTTACCTCAAACATGTTAACTGCCTCTCAAAGTATGTATTTTCCTTCTACTATCTTTAGAGTATTGCTACCACCCTCATTGTTTTCTTTAATTAATTGCTATAATCTTCTTGTTGATGTGATCAATCTTTTAATAACTTTGTTTGCCGTGGTATCAAAACATACAGGCAATGAATTTCTTTGCTGGCTTATTGCTACTTCTGATGCCGGAGGAAAATGCCTTTTGGTAGGTTTCAGCTGCTTCTCTCTCCCTCTCGGTCTTCGTTGCTTATGGGGACAATATTATTTTTTTTTCTTAATAATTGATTTCAGAAAATAATACGTTAATAGTCTCCATTTTAGGAATTTCTTGGTATTATTTTTATCCTCTATCCGTCGCATGATATGATAACAGTCAAATTGGCTATAAATTAACTACTTTGTTTTGATGATTTTGCAGGACCTTAGTGGGCATTATTGATGATTATTTTGATGGGTACTTTACAGAAGAAATGATTGAATCTCAGGTATAATTCTGTTATTCGATCCTTAAGCAAAAATCTTCAGGGTTTAGCTTTCATTTTTCATGTTCGTTTGGATGCTGATAGATCCGGTACTTATTGATGACTCTGGTTGGTTATTTAATCTCTGTTCAAATGTTCTTGCATGCTATTAGGTGGATCAGCTTGTTTTCGAGGATTTGATCCGTGAAAGATTTCCTAGATTGGGTTTGTTTTCTTTTTGTAACATTTGTTCTTTTAGTTGTCCTTTTTTATTACAGCTTCAAATACATGAAACCAATTGGGTAACTATTTTTTCTTCCATTTATGCTTATGGTGCAGTTAATCATCTGGATTACTTGGGAGTGCAGGTGACATGGATCTGTGGACCTTGGTTCCTTTCCATTTTTGTGAATATGCTTCCTTGGGAAAGTGGTGAGGTCTCTGTTGTAGGAAAACAATTTCAAGTAAAATGCAATTAAGTTGGAGATTGAGTCTTCTGACATTGCTCTTTTAGTTATTCTCAATGTTCTAGAATTGGTTTCTATTGTTTTCTAAGTGATGTTCCTTTGTCTTCAGTTCTTCGAGTCTGGGATGTCCTTCTATATGAAGGAAATCGTGTTATGCTGTTCCGAACAGCCCTTGCGTTAATGGAGTTATATGGTATTCAGATATTGTATTTATATGTGATGTGGGTGAAGAATTAAATTTGCATGATAATTTGCTTTTAGCTACTCATTTGTAGTATTGAAAGGATATAATTTTGTAACATGTCATTTCGCATAGGTCCTGCATTGCTTACAACTAAGGATGCTGGGGATGCGGTTACTTTGTTGCAATCCCTAGCTGGCTCAACATTTGACAGCAGCCAGCTTGTTTTGACTGCTTGCATGGGCTATTTGAGTGTAAGTGAAGCCAGATTGCAAGAGCTGAGAGAAAAGCATAGACCTTCTGTATTAGCTGTAGTCAAGGAAAGATCAAAAGGGGGTCGAGCTTGGAAGGATTCAAAGGGGCTTGCCTCAAAGCTCTATAGTTTTAAGCATGATCCTGAAACGCTGGTAGAAGAAAATAAGACCAGTGAAGGGTCAGGTGATGCACTTGCTGATGGGGATGCTCATTCGGAGGCTCCTTCACCAAAAATAAATGATTTACCCAATCATCCACTTGTCAATTCTGAAGTAGCTTCACTACCAGATCTTCAGGAACAGGTGACTTTCTCTTCTTTGCTCCTCCCCATATTTTTACTGCTTTTCTGAAGCTTGTTTTTTCATATTTTAGTTTTAACTTCGTGCTGGTTATCAATGACTGCCCTTAATTGGTGATGCACTCAGACATGTTAAAAGGTCAATTTCCAAGAATCACAATGCTTCAGCATAACATTATGACATGAAAAGAATGTCTTCCTATGTTCTTATTGGTATCCTCGGGGCTATATAATGATTACTGATTGTGATATCAGCTTTTCTTGAGATGTTGCAGAATATCAATAATATCAATTGGAGCATGTCATCAAAATTTTTGATGAGTGTTAAAATAGTTTTCCTGTATTTTTGTACCTCTTGTCACCACCATGTTGTTGGCTTGACTCTCTCATTATAATCAGGCTGCATGTTGAAGGCAGATCATTGTCCTCTATACTATAATACAATAAGCCTGACTACAATTGGGTAGCTAAAGAAGTGATTATGTCATCTAGTATTCCATTTGTAATTAGTTGATAAACATGGCAGATTTTGCTTAACTCCTTTTAAATTTCAATTATTAATAGTTTACGTGCAGGTTACTTGGTATAAGGTGGAGTTGTGCAGGTTGCTGGAGGAGAAAAGATCTGCCATCCTCAGGTTAGTACAATCTATGTTTTCTAGTTTCTGCATCCTTTTTTCCTCTGTTTGGGTGGTCTATCACCAATGACTGTTTTGGGTTGTGAAACAAGCTCACTCTTTTCGGTTGTTCTCTAGGCATATAACTTAAATGCAGTCCTTGTCCTGTCATTCACTGTTAATTTACCTCATTTAGTCTGCATTTGTACTATTCACATTTATTAATTGAACTACTTAATAGTTCAGCCTAAAATGATCACTGTAATCAGATTGATCTCTCCTATCTCTCTGTATCCTCTTCCTATCACCCTTCTGAGAAGTATTCATTTATTTTGATGTCTTGGGAGGATGCTTACTTTTATGTGATGCTCTTCTTGGCTTTTGTGAAAATATATATATTTTTAAGGAGTCATCACTCTGTATCCAGTTCTCTATCTCTTTGAAGGATTTTATTCAATCCTGTTGTGCCATCTCTTTTGAAACGAAGAATGACTCCTTAAATGAGAATTTCAATTTTTCCGTGTCATGAAGTACTTTGATGCTATAAAAATGGCTGTGAAAGCAAGCATTTTAACTATATGTGTGGTTCTTTTTCTTTTCCAGAGCTGAGGAGCTGGAGACAGCACTTATGGAGATGGTAAAACAAGACAACAGACGTCAATTAAGTGCAAGGGTATATCTATGCCCACTTTTTGATGATGAAATGTGTATGATAGCTCTACTTAAGATGACAAAATGCAACAAGCTTCTCTCTTTCATATGATATCTTGAATTTGGAATGGTTATCTTGTTTAAAAAAATATATTCGATTTATGGTCCACATTTAATAAGCCTTGATGCAGTAGATTTTGATGTACAACCAGTGTAAGAAATTGTTCATCAGTGAATGGCTTTATTTAACAGAATACATACCTTTTTCTTACTCCTTTTCTCCTTTCTTTCTTCTACATATGTCATCGTTATATATTCATCAGTTCCTTATCGAGAATTCCATGCCTCATCATTGCGAACATTTGATAAATAATATCTTGAATTTCTGAAGCACAAGTGTTGTGCAGGACATTGTGTGATTTTGAGTTGCATTTATCAAAATGCACTTTAAACGTTTTGTTGTAAGCTCAAGTCTTGATTGTTTGATTTACAAGTGATAAAGAAGGTGATTTAAATGCTATATGCAAGTTTTAAGTAAGTTCACTGATGATTACCTACATGGACATTCTTTTTATTTACATTAGCTAGGAGCTGTCTAAATCACCGAGAACAATAATTCTACTCATCCATCATTAGCTCCAACTCACTTAACTACCTTGGAGCAATTAAAAAATTCATTTGCATTCTGCAGATTGAGCAGTTGGAGCAAGAGTTAGCCGCTCTAAAACAGGTCCTCGCTGACAAGAAAGAACAAGAATCTGCAATGCTTGAGGTTGAATTTGTTTTGTGCTCTCTCCTATGTATTTCCCAAAGAATGTCATTCTCGTTTCTGTTATGTTTCCTGCAGTTATCTGTATTCTCATTTGTACTGTAGGTCCTTTTGCGGGTAGAGCAAGAGCAAAGGATAACTGAAGATGCACGCAGAATTGCAGAGCAAGATGCAGCTGCTCAGAGATATGCTGTTCAAGTGCTTCAGGTAATTTTATCATTCAATGTCCTGGTT
>SNVD02010549.1:0-46236 GCA_013180625.2 Boswellia sacra
CCAAAGAGGATTCACAGGACTCTATAAAATAGTAATTTCAAAAATTTACAAAACAAGCAAAACTAATATTTTCAATGGCTGGAAACAAGTGACTCCTGTCCAATATGACCTTGAAGGAAACCAACAGAAGATTTGCAGTGACTTGTAGTAATATAATTCAGAAAATATTTCTCTGAGATTTCGGTAACTCCACGTTTGATTTGAGAGACCATGTAGTCCAGGAAGACCGCATCGCATGGTAATACTATAGGACCATCACTTGATTGGCCAAACTCCTCTTCAGACACCTTCAGGAGATCAAGGAAGATGTTGGTGTTAAGATAGATCAGTGGTGTACACAACAAAATGGCTTTTCTCAGCTACTTCTTCCTTGGTTCTTGGTAAAAATATTCTTTTTCTTCCCATAGCAGCCATCTTCTGCCATGTTCTTACCCGTCCGAAGGGCTTCTTGGGGTTGATCATCATGCCGCTTGCTCTATGTATCGAGTGAATTTGAAGATATTAGTTAGATATAAATCACAAAATGGTATTCTTTTTGCTGGATTCGTAGGAAGCATAGATGGTGGTCATTTATATGGACGAAAAGGTTGAGAATCAAAGATAAACCATCTAGCCGTGTGGCATTCCTTGCTTTGGTGAATTTCTATGCAAAAGAAACCATCCAGCGCTTGTTAGTTACATTGGAATCTATGTATGCCGCCATCTTTCCGTATGTGTTGATGTTAATATGTCAATTAATGTGGAGCACATCTCATCCATCGTTTGGGTTAATTCCTCTGGCCATTAGTTATGCAGACAGTTATAGATTCTCTCTAACAATCACAAGATCGATATAAACTAATAGGAACCTC
The DNA here is from genome assembly GCA_013180625.2 of Boswellia sacra. Taxonomy (NCBI): domain Eukaryota; kingdom Viridiplantae; phylum Streptophyta; class Magnoliopsida; order Sapindales; family Burseraceae; genus Boswellia; species Boswellia sacra. Next base: position 852 of record SNVD02010549.1, read on the forward strand.
ACAAGATTCGAAACTAAATTCAATGAATATTGTTGAGAAGTCCATCGAAACAATTGACTTGGTGCCAACTATAACGATTTTTTCTTTAAGATAATATTAAAAGTCGTTGAAACTAAAAATTCTAGACTATTTTCTTAGGCATTAACTAGAATCTTCTTGCCAGGTGTGAATTGGGAAAGCATATAAAATAAACTAAAATAAGAGTAAAATAATGATCTAACACATATAATTTAATACTTTCCCTTTATAAATAGAGAATATTGGCAACTTCGCAGCTGAAACAAGACATGCTCTCTGTGCTTAGTGTTTAAATATATATGAATTTAAATAGATCTCCAGGAAATAAAACAATTTTATATTGCAATATTTGTATTTGCTGTCAATTCATTGAAAAGGAAAAAAATTTATGCAATTCGCATGAACAAAATTTTCTGCATTCATAATTTAAAGATGATTGCCAAAACAAAATTCTCCAATTGCCAATTGCCAAGTGGTGACCATTTGGTTTAGAAATGAGCAAAACCTTTTATAAACCTTCCTCGCATCTGTCCTCGGACCAATTAGTGACACATGTCATACTCCAAAATAGTACTACGACAAATTAAGCAATGTGTGTCAGTTCCTCATTTGCTTGGAAGACCAAACTCTTCCCCTGGCATGTTTGATCATCTTTTATAGCCTCAACACGACCGATAGCCAAACCGTCATTGGTTTGTATTCATTTAGTGAGATGCAGTACAATTACTGCAGGGCCAAAAGAGAGTGTAGCATCCAACAAATTCATGTCTCCTAAGCTATATCCGTTCTTTCATGAGAGAAATTAGCGTCTTGTAGCAGGACCACTACAGAAAGTGTTAAGGGTTGGAATCTTGCCAAGAAACAGGTGTTTGATTATATTACCATCCCCTTGCTTTTTTAATTCTTAGGATACATTTGTCTCTTCTTGCTGCAATGTGATATCATGATCGTGCACTAAAATTATAACAATAGTGCTTTTAAGAATCCCATAAAATAACTACTAGGCTTGTCTAGTGAATTTTCGTCATTCTTTTTTTTCTTCCTTCAATAAATTTTTATCATGCAGATTACCACATTATGTTGTAAAGTTTGGATTGTATGTAGTTTGTAAATTTAGTATTCCTATTTGACTAAATTTAAGCCCTTGGACCAAATTACTACATAAATAATACACATACTATTAAAAGCATTACTTCAAAAAGAAACTTTTGAAATAGACTAAATACGAGTCATCCTCAATGCCGTGGTTCGTGCTTATTCAGTTTCTAGAATTTTATAATCTTGGCTCAATAACAATTACTGAATAACTTGAAGGAAACAATATAAACCAAGGACAATCTAACAGAATGAAAAATAGCTTTCTGCCCTGATTATAATCTCATCATTTTTGACAGAGTTGGATATGTCAAACAGAGGGTGATCCTGTTGTCTCGTCCCCATGGAGTTCACTTTTCAATGTTCAATATGTAATTAGAAACTGAAATTTTGAGACAGAAACTTTGGGATTATAACCTAGATCAATTGCTAGTCAAAATTGCATTGTGATAGGTCATGTCACGCATGCATGGATGGCATGTTGCGTGAATATAAGAGTATTTATTTGGAGGTTATTGTTAGATATAGTTGAGTTATGTCCTTCTTAAACACATCGACCTGTATGAAGAATACAAATTTGATAAGGTGAAATAGTATTCATTCTATTATGCAAGGAATTTTACTATACAATAAAAATATTTTAGACGGCCTAAAGAGGATTCACACAGTATAGACAATCTAGTATTTTCAAATTAAAATTTACAAAACAAGCAAGACTCGTATTTTCAACGGCTGCAAATAAGTGGCCCCCTGTCCAATATGACTGTGAAGGAAACGAACCGAAGATTTGCAGTGACTTGTAGTTATAGAATTGAGAAAACGTCTCTCTGAGATTTTAGTAGCTCCACGTTTGATTAGAGAGACTACGTAGTCCAACATGATTGCATCACATGGCAATATTATAGGACCATCACTTGACAACCCAAACTCCTCTTCAGACACCTTCAAGAGCTCAAGGAAGATGTCATTGTTAAGATACGATAGAGGAAACACAAAACGTTTTTTATCAATGGTGTATACAACAAAGTGGCCCTTATCAGCTACTTCTTCCTTGCTTCTTGGTAAAGAAGTCCTTTTTCTTCCCATGGCAGCTGCCTTCTGCCAGTTCCTTACGAGCCCGATTGGCTTGATGGAGCTAATCATCATTCTGCTTACTCTGCGTATTGAGTGTTTAAAGATGTAAGATATAAATTACAAAATGGAATTTCTTTTTATGGTTACCTAGAAGGATAGAAGTGGTTGTTTATATAGGCCAAATGACTGACAATTAAAGACAAACCGTATAGCAGAGAGCATTCCTTGCATTGTTAATTTCGAAGCAAAAGCATCTAGTTAGTTATATTGGAATCTATTCATGCCGTCCATATTTGCTTATGTTTTAATTGCGATTAACATGTCGATGGATAGCATATCTCTTCTATCGTTTAAAGACAAAGCATCTTGTAACAATTATGATAACAGTTATAGATCCTCTTTGAGTATTACAAGAATCGATATAAACTAGTAGGAAACTCACAAGAAGTGGCACTAAATTCTATGAATATTGTTAAGAAATCCATCGAAACACTTGTGCATTAGTTCTATATATATATATATATGTGACATCTTGTTCGTGCAATGCGTTTTGATATAGAATTTGTCACGATTCTTCACTCATCTGACCTTTATTGGAAACTACAATTAAACAAGCACATGGCGTTGGCACGTCATAACATCTAGATACTTTCTATGCTAAATTTAACGTTCCAAATGTACTGTGAAAAAAACCCATAATTGGAATTCTCTAAACAACGCTTTAGTCCGCGTTTGTGCATGTTTCCTTCTTAAAATTTCCTTATGATATTTCAGTTTTTCACCCAAAACGAAGCAAAAAATTAATTTCAAAGAGTCAAAGTAATGTAAATTCTTAATTTTCTTATTATTTTAACCAAAATCCTAAAATATTAATAGTTTCAAAATCAGAACTTCTACCACTAAGAATCCCAAACAATAAATAATATAATATTTCTAATTAAATAGGACTCAAACCTAAAATTTATCATTGTTTTCTTAAATCTTAAACCATATTAAGATTTAAGAAGACTATAATTTTTTTTTTTTTAGGTTAAGGGCTTAAAATGTTAAGAAAACATTTGTTTCTAACCACATTGAAGATTTTCTTTTAATAACAATTATATTATTGTTATCTTGAATGTTGGAGGGACTAGCTTTGAAAAACTTAAGGTTTTTTTTTTTTTTTTGGTCTGAAGTCTGAATTTAACTTATTTTCGTACTTCATATCTTTTTATGATGTTTTTTTTTTAATTTAAGACTTAGAGAGCGTTTGTTTTGGTTTAACTTAAAATGTTAAGAAAACATTTGTTTCTATTTTTTTTTAAAGGTTATGTGGCTGCTACCTAAGAAGAGCTTATGGATTATTAAAAAGATTGTTTTCTGTTTTCTAATTTTACATTTTAAAATATGGTAAGGGTGTATTTGATATTTTATAATTTACAAGAAGTACAATGTACACACTATTATGAAATAGTTCAACTAATAAAAGCATAAATTTGTGCAACCAATTAACATTAAACAAATAATCAACCAATCACATGAGTTACTCTTTGGCTTTTAGAACAATGCCTTTGACATCCCACCCAAGTGCTCAAGCCTTACATTTCTCATCTCTTTTCTACTTTAGATATGTTATTTAATTTTCTATATTAATGTTTTTATGATATTACTGTTGTTTTATTTATTATATTTAAATTTATTACAAATATTCCCAACAATGTGAAGCCAAGGGTATCTCATATGATTTGTTGGTTATTTGTTTAATATTAATTGGTTGCATATAGTTATGCTGTTATTATTTAATTACTTATGTTGCACGAACTATTTAATTATAGTGTGTACATTCTACTTCTTATTAGATCTATATCTATAAGTATCTGTATAACTATTAGCTACATCTATATGTTCTTTATAATTTATTGAATATGAAAGGTGCACAAGTGTGATAGATTGGGTTAATTATTTTATTTGATTGTTTATCATATAATGTATGTCGTAGATCTTTGTGAGATTTATCATGATTTATATTTTTGTTTATAATTTGAACATATCTAGCTTGACTATACTATATATGATTAATGAATTATTCTAGTTTATATTATGATATATAGTTGCGTGTATAAACTTGTTTTAGTGTTGTAAAAATCCATCAATTGCTACACATATATGATCTTAGAGTTTAATATTAATTTATTTAAAGGTGTAAAATTGTAGAGATGACACATTTCATGATCAAGTTATAAGCTTGAGTGAGTATAAAATGCATGGTGCAATAGTTTACTTTTTATTGCTTACGTTTTACCTGAAATGTAGAGGTGTAATGCTTCTTATCTAATCTATTTTAATAAAATACAAAGGCATGATGATTAGTTATTTGTATGATATGAATGCATATTGTAAATTATATATTGTTGGGAATATTTATAATAAATTTAAATATAATAAATAAAACAATAATAGTATCATAAAAAACAATAATATAGAAAATTAAATAACATATCTAAAGTAGAAAAAAGATGAGAAATGTAAGGCTTGAGCACTTAGAAGGCATGTCAAAGGGATTGTCCTAAAGCTAAACAGTTCTTCTCTCTTGCGGGTCATATTGGTACTCAATGGCTTCAAGATACAACCCAGTGCTCATATCCTAAGTTCTCGACGAACAAGATCACTGAAAGAAAATAACCTGTCTCTATATATCGCAGTTGCTCAAAATATAAAAAATAGTAAAAGTATGTTATCATTTCAATGTTAGAACCATGAGACTCCTTTATATAATAATCTCATAGCTTAGGTAACTTACAAAATAATTTTTGTAACTCCCAAGCTATAAGTTCGTGATAAAAACATGAACATTGTAAATAATAAGTGCTGTAACTCATGTTTTTATTATATTTGTAGCTTATAAAATCAGTCTCAAAATAAATTTTGTAACTCATGATATAAAAATTTTGTTTTAAACCTTTTATCTCCAACAGTCTCCAACAAAATGTTTAAAACTTTAAAGCTTCATAAAATAAAATATTTAGATATATAAAGACACTCATAAAATAAAAACTATATAGAAATAGTAACCTTCTATTATGCAATGGATATAGGTACCTTTCGGGTTTGAACCTACAATTAGTATTGATAGTATCCATTTGAGAAACCTAAGTAAACAAAGCCTTGAACTCGATTTTTTTACCAAACTTTAAACTATCACACACATAATATCAACAAAGACATGGTTTTGACAGGTTAGCGCTATTAATGGCCATGCATTTAATTTTAATACTCATGAGAATATTAGAGAACAGTCCAATTCTCACGGTCGCGACCCTCATAATGCTCTCACTTAGGTGAGTCCTCAAAAGGTATATGTAACCTATACCTTGCAAGAGTATCTAGCGTTTGGGCTCATTCAGGATACATATCCTTCCTAACATTACATATAACAAGCATTTCGTCATGGGGATGAGCAGAATCATATCTCCTCTAAGATATGTAAATATAGTTGCACTTAATAAGTCACGTAATACGGATTGCTCCTACCCATTGAACCTCCTTCATGGGATCTCCAATCACTGAGGTTGGGTTACTTCCCTAGGTGACTCTCTTTAGGTTTAAGCACATCCCCCTCGACAATTTAATCAATTAATTAAATAGCATGCTGAAGTTCTTCATAAATTTTGCACTCCACTTGATATCATCCTTGAAAACTTGTCCTCTATATTTTATAATTGCTTCCACTAGCTATTTTTTAATCACATAATATTAACACTTACAAAATAATGTTGGAGTGCATTAAAATAATATAAGTGAAGCTTAGAATGTCAATGTGAAATATCCAATCACAAAAAACTTAAAAATCTTTAAATAATAATAATTTTTTTAAAACTCATACACAAAAAAAAAAAATTAATAATCATACAAACATCATTTTTTTCCTCAAAATGTTATAAAAATATTAACAACGATAATATAAAGAAAAACCCCACATTAAGAAACATTTTAACACATTAATAATAACTCTACCAAATATTAATGCTCTACTTTGTTGAGTTTTAAAAAACTCATGGAAATAAAAACCACACTCATATCATTATTGCCCAAAGTTTAATAACTAAAAATTTGAAACCTCTTTAAAATTGAAAACCCCACAAAAAACAAAATATTTATTGCTACTCTCACATTAATAAGTCATTTAATGCTACTGCAAACGCAATATATGACTCATATATATGTAATTATAATTATTAGCATTTGTACCACAATTTTATTTAATGCAACCATATAAGTTTTCAAAATAAACAATTAATCTTCTGAACATACTATAATAATCAATGATTCAATGTTATCATCTAATATGAATGATAACCAAAAGAAACTATGAATTAAAAGCTCACCACCTTGCATATAAGTTTCTAATAAAAACATGGAAATGCATAATAAAAGATTTAATGCATGTAAGTAACATACAAATTGAATTCTTAATCAATTTATAATGACATGCAATAAACGTCAATGATTATCTACCTCTAAAATAATGACACTCTCAATTAGTAACATATAAAATTAATTAAATCACAAATAATCAATCTTTAATAAATTTCAGTTATAAGAATTTTCATAACTGAATATACATATATATGTATATGTATATGTATATATGTGGATATATATATATATATATAAGTAAAAATGATTTAGAATCCAATAAAATAATTACTGGGCTTGTCGAACTATGTTATTTGACTAGATTAATGCCTTTGGAACAAATTACTGCATAAACAACCCACATACTATTAGAAGCATTATTATAATAGGAAAGTTTTGAAATAGGCAGTATAAGAGTCATCCTAAATGCCATGGTTTGTGCTTATTCAGGTGCCAGAGTTATATAATCTTGGCTCAAAAATAATTGTGAATAACTTGAAAGAAAAAAATAAAATAGTTTAAAGTATCTAACAGATTGAAAAGTAGATGAACAAAATCTTCATCTTTGACAGCATTTATAGTATATACAATCTAGTATAGTTTCAAATTAAAATTTATAAAACAAGCAAGAGTCATATTTTCAACGGCTGCAAATAAGTGGCTCCTGTCCAATATGACTATGAAGGAAACTAACTGAAGATTCGCAATGACTTGTAGTACTAGAACTGACAAAACATTTCTTTGAGATAATAGCAGCTCCACTTTTGATTAGAGAGACTACGTAGTTCAAGGTGATTGCATCACATGGCAATATTATAGGACCATCACTTGACAAACCAAACTTCTCTTCAGACACCTTCAAGAGTTCAAGGAGGATGTTATTGTTGAGATACGATAGAGGAAACACAAAATGTTTTCTATCAGTGGTGTATACAACAAAATGTCGCTTATCAGCTACTTCTTCCTTGCTTCTTGGTGAAGAAATCCTGTTTCTACCCGTGGCAGCTACCTTCTGCCAGTTCCTTCCCAGTCCAAGGGGCTTGTTGGGGTTGATCATCATTCTGCTTACTCTGCGTGTTGAGTGTTTAAGGATAGAAGATATAAATCACAATTTTTTTTTTTTTTTTTTTTGTGTGGGTAGACAGAAGGATAGAACTTGTTGTTTATTTAGGCCAAATGACTGACAATTAAAGACAAACCATATAGCAGAGTGCAATCCTTGCATTGTGAATTTCAAAGGGAAAAGTATCTGGTTAGTTATTTTGGAATCTATTTATGTCGTCCATATTTGCTTATGTTTTGGGATTAACATGCATGTCAACGGAGATCACATCTCTTCTATCGTTAAAGTTAAGGACAAATTGCAGCTCCTAACAGTTATGATAACGGTTAACGTTATAGATCCTCTTTGAGTATTACAAGAATTGATGTATACTAGTAGGAAACTCACAAGAAGTGGAACTAAAAATTCTATGAATATTGTTAAGAAATCCAACGAACAATTGATTGTGCATTAATTCTTAGGATTCTACCTGTCTCGTTCTGCTATATGTGATATCTTGTTCGTACATTAATTCCTTATTATCGGTGAACCTACTTTGACCAAACGGTCATTACAAGGCAATGATTTGTTATATAGAATTTATCACGATTCTTCTGTCATCTAAACTTTAATGGAAACTACAATTAAACAAGTACATGGCCTTGGCACCTCTCAACATGCAGATACTTTCTATGCTAAATCTAACATTTGAAAAATACTATGAAAGCACCTATAATTCACTACAACAAGATGGGCTTTTTACTACGCCCATTTACCGCGGGCCTGCGAAAATGCGATAAAAGTTTGAAATTTACGGCAGGCCGATACATCTATAGTAGAAGTATGGACTTTACTGCGGTTTTGGAGGCTCGCAATAAAAAGATTTTATATAATCTAAACTTTTTTTCGCCATTCTCCTGCTTCTCTCGCTCTCTTGCACTTCCCTCTCAAATCCCTAATTTCTTCCAATTAAAAGCCCTCAAGAGCCCATCGTTCTGAAGAGGCCACGAAAATCCAGTCCCCTACTGCTTAAGAGCCCACCGGAAGATCATTTGTAACTCAGCTACTGCTGAAGAGATGAAGAGCCCACTGTTGGAGTTGTGGTGAACCTAGTTCGTCTCTCCACTATTGGAAATATTGGGACACCTCAATTTGTTGCTGACAAGCTTATAGAAGCTGAGAAGCGTAAGGTAATTGCACTTATAGTTTTGTGGGTATTTTTTAATATGTAAATTGATGCTTATGTTGATTCTTCAACTTGGTTTTCCTCTTGTTCTTGAATGCGATATTTATTCTTTTGGCGGAATTTTGGTATGAACACATCTATGACAAAATAAAGGATTCTGCTAAGGTTTACACTGAAGAAATGTCCCTTTCCTTTGTTGCATCAAAACTCTAATGTTATGGCCACAATCACCAATGTGGTCAACATTTACTTGTTATTGTTCAGTCATGGACATGACTATAGACTTTGTTGTCAAGCTGGCTGGTCACTACTCACCAACATAAACATGAAATAAATAGCACTATTGATTGCTAATTTGTTACGGTGATGGCATCAAGGTGGTGCACAAAGCATGCTCTGGTGCTTAAAAATCATCAGCCAGCAGTCTCTTCTGATTTAAAAAAAAAGAAGAAGTGTCGAATCAAAGAGTAATCCTTAACTTTACATATGGCGGCAACTCTTTAGTTGATAATAATCTTAAAATCTCCATTGTCAATAGAGGAGTAGATGGATGCATTAGAATTCTATTAATTAATATCAACTTTAACTGAAAGTCTCAAGTGTTCGAGATGGTGACAAACACAGACGGGCCGACCTGCTAACTTGGAGAACTCCTATTGACTTTTGCTTTGCACGAACTGTAAACTCAGAATTTACAGTTAATTTAGTGAATATGGGAAAGAAATGAAAGTTCAGTTAAGGTCCATTGTACAGAGATGCAGGTGACGTTACCTGTTGAGTTAGTGTAGATTATAAAGTTTGGTGTGGTGCTCCATTGTTTGTTAATAACTTTTTCTTTTGTGTGACTTTCAAGGCAGGTCAATGACTTTCCTGAATGGGGTTAGTTCAATTTTAATCAATTGGCTTCTTGACTTTCTTCTGTTTTGTTGATTTCTGTTTCCACAGCTCAATCAATTCGAAACTCTCTTTTTAATTCTTTGCTGATTTGCTAGCAGTAAGGTGTCAATTAGAACAAAACAAAGCCATTTAAAGTAGCATATATAATTAGCATTTCCCAGTATAAGTGTTTGAAGTTTTGGATAAGATTTTAAACGAAAAACTCAGTTCTTTTAATTTTACAACAATAATGAACTAGTATTAGATTTTGTTATATTCTAACTAATCCAGTCATCTACTTCTCTCTCAAATGTTCTCTGTTATAGAAAAATTTATTTATAAATTGAAAATTCTGAATTATGTTAACACCAAATAGGTAGTGGCTTGATGATTTGATTCTTTTATTGCAAATTACTAACATCCAACAGAGGACAAAAATAATTAAAGAGTGTATTTAATATAAGCTGATGTAAATTAATCCTGACTTGTATCACTATTTTTTATCTATATATGTTTATTAATCTATTGATAAATTTAGATATAGAAAGATTCTTGTGCTTTGATTTTTTTATATTTTGAGAACCTTTTTTGCAAAGGTTAATCTGCCTCAGTTATTTGAATGAATTCCTTCAATCACTATTAAAATATTAAAATAGTTTCTGTCATTTGTCCAGTGCCCAGTTGCTTGTTGAGGACAGACTAGAGTACAACAATCTTGTATACTCTATAGAAGGTGAAAACTATCTCTTATGGTGGTTAACAGAATAAAGATTCTGATCAAAAGTATGGTACTCATGTTGTCACTTGAATTATTGTTGTTATTGTTATTTATATTCTGGTTTGCCTTTTCTTTTCCTTTAAAAAAAAAAAAAATGGTTAGAGTCCATTGGACCCATGCAAAGCACCCCCTCCACACGATCTATGTAACCTCAAGCTGTAGCCTGCAGGCACAGCCTCTAGGACATGGTTTGAACAACCATCAGCAAGTTTCACCAATCCCATCCATCAGCATGAGCTGCTGATGCAAAATTCAATCATCACATTATAGTAACATATAAATGGCTGGGTGCTTGTTAGAATCATTGCACATCGAGAATAAGAATGATTGCTTTTAATGGAAATAGAGATGAAGTGAGATGACATTTCAATTTTAGCTGCAGGTCTGACTTTGATAAAAAATCAATTTGCTAATTTGGTAAAAATAAAGATGGAAGTAGAGTTTATAGGAATGAGATGTACAAAAGAGTGCCTAAATTTTTCAGAAAAGTGATTGTTTCAGAATTTGTTGATTTGGTTTGCAGTTATGGCTATCCATAGAAAGATAGGGAAATTAGTTGTATGGACAAATGGAGACAAGAAGTGAACTAACATAGACACAACTGTTGTTGACTGTTTTGTGGATATTGTTTGTCATAATGAAAAAATCTATGCTTATAGCTTTAGGCTATATAGGTTTGACTATAGCTGTGGATTAAAAATCATTGGGCATTACCCAAGTCACAAACCCTATGCAAAATATGGACTTTCGGTCACATACCTGGCAAAGTCATTTATGGGTTTGTTTTTGATTTCTCAATTTGGCTGTTGCTTCAAGGTTTATAAACATGATGAAGAGAAATGTGAGTGGGTTCCTGTCATGCATGAATTGGAGGATAGAGTTTTGTTTACGGGTAATGATGCAAATCTTCTTGGTAGTCCTGTCTATCTAGTACAGTTCCTTATTGTGCCAACATTTTGGCATGGATTAGTGCAGAGCTCGTAGCTTTCTGATAGCAACACTTGTTGTTTTCTACTTTCTTAGGTTTGTGATTGATGTGGCTTCGATTTGTTCCTATAGCTGTTGCCAAAGAGACCTTGTTTATTGATCTTTTTAGTGTAGCTTGATTGTAAAGTACTTAAAAGTGCAAATTGTGGTAAGATTTGATGGATTGTGTTTGTTGTTCAGGCACTCAGAAATTTCATAAGATCCAACAGCATCAAACCTAATGACCCTATTATAGTAGGCAACAGAAGTGCTGCTTAAACCAGGTTATGTTTTTCCCATTGTTATTCTTATACTTGATTGCTATCATACTGTTTCTTATTAGTTGCATGATTATTTCACCATCTTGTAGATAGTTTTTGGTCTTTTTTTCAATTATTCTGATGAATTTGCTATAATGAAATATCTTCTTCTATCCAGGATTAGTCTATTCCTGTAACACAGACCTCTATCAGCTTCTGAACATGCACCATTGAATGGGCTGAATCCTACTATACATGCTGAAGTATGTTATCTTGCCTCGTTCTATTTATGACCAAGAGAAGTTCTTATTGAACTATAATTGTATCTTATTAAACAATGTACTGTTATTTCAGCTTGCTCTAAAGGATGCTGAGAAGCTATTGAACCTTCGGTGTGATTAAACAAGTTCATTTTGGTGAGCATTAGTTTCCACTTGTTTTTACTTCATATTAAATAATAATAATAAATAAATAAATAGTAAAAGAAAAGAAAATTGAGTGTCTTAGCTAAAGATTATGTTTTTCTTGGTTGCCTACCCATCAAAATCCTTCTTTTTCTTAAAGCATAGCACCAATTATGCTCTCACCAAGATTAGCAATCTAAATATGTTGAAAATTTTATTTCACCAACAGCAAAACCAAATTAGATGTCAAGCAAATCTGTCCAACCAACAACACAACAGAAGAAGATAAAAATAAATAAAGAGAAACAGGAAATAAGAAAATCAGCAATACCTTGCCAATGTTTTATTTTGGTTTTATTTTAGTTTTATTTTATGAAAAAGCATCCATGTTTTGCATCAACTGTCAAGTGCATCATAAGGTATAAGCTAGACAAGTTCAACTAGAATCAGTTTTTCTGCTTATTCGGAAATACAATTATTTAGTTAATTACTAATTAGTCCAAACAGGCCTCATCAAAAATATGGACTGGCCCATATATCTTGAAATTAATTGACCTCTTTTATAGTTTATATCTTGTACATCCCTTGAGATTTCATAACATCCCAATGTCACTTTCCGAAGTTCAAATTGCACTTCTTTTCCATAGTCTTTGTACTGCTTGGATAAATTCTTAGTCAAATTTTATTGTATCTTTTGAATTGGATATTACTAATGATTTTTACCATTAAGCTTATTGTATCTTTTGAATGAAGGTTTTTGTCATAAAATTTCATTTATTATGTTTTTGTGAAAGAGTTTTTTGTGGAATGTCTTTATGTTACCTTTGTTGTAGGTGTATATGATGTTTCTTATATATTAATGAAAAGCTTTCTTACTTTAACATTATTTGCATGTCATACATTATATGTGCATCAAACATTATATGATGTTATTTACTATTGTAATGGTTAATATATTATATATATGGTTAACATTTTCTAATGTTAATATATTTTTACAGCTGACTATGGCGCCAAAGAGACTTAGAGATAACTCTATGGTAAGTGTACTACGAAGAGAGGCAGCATCTCGAAGACAATCATCTTCATCTTCCCAATCTCAGATGAATGCAGGAGACCAAGGTTTGTAGACAAATGATAATATTTTTACATAAATGTTTTAGTTTATAGTGTCAAACTAATTTCATATGATTAGGTGTGTCATCGCAAGTACAAAAAGGTGGTGGTGCTACTCGTGGTAATGCTGAATGGGGCTTAGGGCAACCGATTTCAATAGTACATGGCAGCCAATTGGTCCAAATAAAGGGACGTTTACATCACAACTTGGCATTATAGCTAGGAATGGGTCAATGGCTCCATTGACTTTTACTAGTTGGCATGCCATGCCTGAGCACAAATTAAATGCCATTTGGAAAGAAGTGAAGGTATTGCATTTACATCTAATTGATAAATTGAAATATATTTAGTTTAACTACACTAATCCATTGTATTTCTGTAAATGTAGGATAATACGGATGTTTCGGATGAGTATAGACCTCATTGTCTAAAAGCAATGGGAGTACTTTGGAGGGATTGGAAAGCTCATGTAAAGAGAGACTTTTACAAGCCATATCCGACGGATGAGGCACGTTTAGCCTTTACTCCTCTGAAAATTACTGAAGAGCATTGGAAGAGTTTGGTCGCTTATTGAAGCAGCGAAGGAGCTCAAGTAAGTAATCAAAATCATGGTTAACATAATCGTTTTCACCGAATCATCTAACAAATCAGATATGTATAAACTATATATTTATTGGTTTGTTTTGGCTCTTTAATATTACAAAAATAGGTGGAGAGAAATAAGGCAAATCGTGCCCATCAATTTGCGCTTCATAGGACTGGTCGCACTTCTTTTGCAAAAAAGAGAGAAGAGGTAAGTTTTGACAACATCTAAATTCATATGAATTGTTTGAGATTTTGCAATGGTAGTTGATACGGTTTATTTGTAAATTTCTTCATTTGTAATTGCAAACTAATAATTCTTTTCTTTCTTAAGATGTCAAAGAGTGAAGAAAAAATTGATCGCTCGCATTAGTGTATTTATTAAGACTAGAACTACTAGTGGTGGAGATGTGGTTGATAATGACAGTGGCGAAATAATTGTAAGTTTTTTAAACTAACTTATTTCCTATTACATTTTGTATGAAATTGATTACACGAACCTCTTTTTTACCATTTGATTTATTCTCATCATTTTGTAGAGCCAATTAAAAGAAGCAATGTCTAGAATACCTGATGATCAACAAACAGATGCAGCGGCAGAACGAGTATTTCATGATGTAATGGGATGTGATCATCGTGGTTATGCCCGCACATATGGCTAGGTCCATCCCCATCTGTTATTAAAAGTCAATGCTCTTCTCAACCTGTTGATGTGGAGAAATTGCATCAAGAGTTGCATGAAATGCGGGTAGAGAACAAAGAACTGAAGGACTACAATACCCAATTGTACAACTTTCTGCAATAGAAATTTCCAGACATCAAAGAGCAGCTGCCACCACCTATGCGACCTCAGGTATTTACTTAACTTTAACTTGATGATGAAAAAATTGTATTGTTAACAAAAGATCTTACTACTGTTTACAGCTGTAATAATTTAGGTTTTGCTGAAATCTTATAGAAAATTTGATGTAATTTGAATCAAGGTTGTTAAGGGTGTTAGACAAGTTTTTCTATTTGTAAATTCCCACGAATATCATGTCATCCATGCACCTCACAGGCAAGACTCATAAGAGTATTTAGATTAACACAGAATCTGCATTAAAACTACTTATTTGTAATAGCTAGCTAGTTATTTGTAAAACTACTGATTTAGACTCAATTTAATTTTCATCCAATTCCTTTTGTTGTTCCACAGATGTAGGATAGGTGAGTTAGTTATTTGTAATAGCTAGCTAGTTTGCATGTTTTCTCATACCTATAAATAAGTTGTCTAAGCTTCCATTTTAAATTTAGTTCCTTTCTAAAGGTGTTGAGTGGATGTTCCTTTCTCACAAGTAAATGATATATGAAAAAATTGAACCTGATGATGAACTATTTAGGACTAAAAGTTTTTCTAAACTTTTTAAAATGTCTTAGGTTTCAATTCCAGACGCTTCAAGTGCACACCAAAATCGTGTCAATGCAGATGCCGCAACAACAAATAAAGAGGAGAATGAGGAAAATTAGGTATACATGAAGTTATTTATCATTATTCAGTAATAAATAAATTTTGGCATATAACATTTATTTAAACTTCTCTAATAAACTTAGTAATCGTAAGACATCTAATTATTACATTTAGTTTGTGCAGGTTTTTTCTTCACATGACAACTTAAATGGGAATAAGACTTTTAGACATAGTTTAGACTTCTAGACTTCAATTATTGTTGAGATTGCAAATAAACTTGGTACTCTTATGTTGTATGTGAATGTATAACTTATTAATTTATGTGTAAGGGAATATACTTTTATGTTGTACTCTTATTTTTTTATTGGAATATCATTTTATTGGTTCATGTTTTCATATGATGAATTTTTTAAATTAATTACAAAAAAATAGATTGAAAATATGGTTACAGGTGAAAATATGGTTACAGGCCCGAATTTCATAAACATTACAAAAGGCTCCCGGGAGTAGAGCTCTTTTTTACTGCGGGCCAACCGACCGCTGTTAATCAACAAGCACTTTTTACAGCGAGCCCAGAGCCCGCGGTAAATAATTAGGACTTTTTATGACCCACGGTAAATAAATTTAATGGCGAGCCACTCGCCTACGGTAAAAAAATTTCCACACACCACGAATGTTTACGGCGGGCCTAGAGCCCACGGTAAAACCCATTTTACCGCAGGTCGAAACCGTGGTAAAAAGTAAAATGATTTTTTATGGCGCCATTTTATACAGCGGGCTTAAACCGCCATAGGTCCCTCGTAGAAGGCTTTTTACTGCGGTTTCGGCCCGCGGTAAAATGCCCATTTTCTTGTAGTAATTGAAATTCTCTAACCAATTTTTTAGTCGACGTTTTTGCATGTTTTCTTCTAAAAACTTCCTTATGATATTTTAGTGTTTCCCCTGAATCAAAGCATAAATTAACTAAACGTGTCAACCTAATATGAATTCTTTATTTTATTATTGGTTTAACCAAAATCCTGAAACAATATAAAAATATCTAACGAACGATAATATAAATTTTGCAATTAATTAAGACTCAAACCTAAAATTTCTCATTACATTTATTGTTTTCATGACAATATCTACTAAAGTATGATATGGATTTCACAAATTAGAAACAACAAGTTTCAAAGAAAAAAGGGAGATTAATGAGGAAGAGTTTTGATGTTCTATAATGTGGGGAATATGATATAGTCATTAATTTTAGTATCTAATTGAAGAAAATAAATTATGATTTTCATTTTTTAAGGCAGCATACTTAATACATTTTTAGTGTCTAATTAAATTTAAGAAAATAGATAATTTTTTATTGATTTAAGGTAGCGAATTACATATATTCATTTTTTAGTAATTTATATCAATACAACTATCTTATTTAACATTTTTTGCTGTTAATCAATAAAATTAGTCTTCTTAATATGGTTAACTTCAAAGCAACATTAATTTAGTCCAAGTACATTTAAGATTTTCTTTTCATAACAATTATATTATTCTTATCTTGAATGCTGGACGGACCAAATTTTTTGTGGTTTATTCGACTTTTTTTTTAATAAACAAATGTATTATATAAGGAGCTACTTTTCAACCCGGAGGGGCCAGGACCGGGATGGATCTACGTTGATTGATGGGGAGGCCAAGACCAATAATATATATTTTTTTAAATAACATATAAGAATTTCAAGGTTTTCGCACAAGTTAGCTCATTATGTGCATATTTTATCAGTTTGGCCCTCCTTAATTAAATTACGATTTTTCTTTTCAGCTCCCTCTTCAATCTTTATTTGCAACTATGAGCCCCCCAACTATCAGAACATGGGTTTGCCCCTGGCATGGCCGCCAGGCCGAAGGATAGCTCCACATTTTTGGCTCATAACAATACTGAATATAAAAGGGACAAAAGAAAAACTACCAAAGTACAGCAAATTAATCTACGCAGTTATTTCTTAGCAAATTAATTTATCGACATGCTCAAAAAACACACACACACACACACACACACACACATATATCTTAGAAAGGAGTAATTTGCATAACTAAATTTAGAGGCGATGTTTGGAAATTAACAAAACTTTTTCTTTTTTTCAATACCTAGCCAATTAACGGTTTGATGCATTGATAGGCACCTTACCTATTATCATAGACGGAGCCAAGAATGGGTAAGAAGGGGCAATTGCCCCTCCTTGATTTGAAAATTTGTTTAGATTTGAAAATTTTTTAAAATATATTATTTATTTTGCTCCTCCTTTTTTTAAAAATTATAAATTTAATTAAAGTTGATCCTTTTTTTTATTGTCACCTCAACAAATTTAAAATCATACTTTATTATTTGTGATTTTATCCATTTACATAAAATAAAGGATTATGTCTTCTTTCCCATTTATTTACATAAAATAAGAAATTATTTCTTCTTCTTCTTCTTCATTTCACTGGACACCTTCACAAAATAAAAACATATCTATCTTGTGTGTTTTGTCTATTTACATAACAAGAATTGGAAGTTATAACTTCAAGAATTTTCTTCTTGTCTTTTATTTATCAGTTTTTATCATATTAAGCAAATGTACTATGATTTAATATTGTTGAAGATTACTTTTTTTTTTATTCTTCATCTTGGTTTATAATTTATGGCTATTTACTTATTATCATTATATTATCTATGAAAATGAGACAATAGTTCTATGTAGTTGCTTTATTTTTTTATCCAATAACTGACTAGTTGTTTTCATTATTATTGTGTGTGTCTATATATATATATATATATATATATATATATAATTTTTCTAGATTGTGTTAAGGGTCATGATTTTGAATATTTTATTTTTGTTATAATATAAATAAAATAAGCATGAACGTTACATGCCTCGTCTAATATTTATTTGCATTGTAAATTAAGAATTGAAACTTTGTTAGATATATTGAATTATTTAAAGTAATCAATATTAGAAAATTTTAGATTTATTACTCAAAAGTCAACTATTATTTATTTGGATACTAAATTACTAAGTTGATTATTCTTCTTTAAGAAAGTATTTTTATTTTTTATTTTTTGAAAATTCCTTTACATAACTAAATGAGGATCAATGGTTAAATGAAAATTTAGTTAATAATATTATAAATTAGATATTATATCATACTTTCAAAATATTAAATAATCAACTTAGTAATTTGACATGAAATTACTTAGTAATTGAATATATTATTATTATTAATATGAAAATTTTGAAATTTTACTATTCATAAACTTACATGACAAAAATTTTGCCGCCCCTTGATGAACTTTCTGGCTCCGTCACTGCCTATTATAACTTTTGGGTTAATGCACGTGATTCATCGATCAATCATTATTAGTGAGGGTTGAACTTTGTTAAGCAATTAAAAAAGAAAAAATAAATTAAACCCATTATACGTAAAAACAATCCATTCCATTTGGTTATTTCCTCTGATAAGAATCCATTAAATTAAATTACTAGGCATGTCAAACTATGTTGCAGGACAACATTAATGTCCTTGCACCAAATTACCACAAAAACAATACACATACTATTAGAAGCATTAGCATAACAAATTTTTTTTTGAAATAGACTATATAGCAATCATCCTTGATGATGTGGTCCCCGCTTATTCAGTCACTACAGTTATACGTTCTTGGCTCAAAACAATTACTTAATTTGAAAGAAACAATATAAACCAACGACAATCTAACAGATTGAAAAATAACTTGCTGTCCTGAGCAAGATCTTTATCTTTGACAAAGTTGAATATGACAAACAAAGTGTGTTACCATAGCCACAGAAGGGGCTAGTCCTGTTAGCCAGTTTATACTTAGTGTGAATGCATGCGATGGATGCACAGTTGTATCCTTCGTAACTGTTGTAATTGAACCACATTATTGGCCTACATATAGAATATTATAATGAGAAATTTGACAAGGTGAAATGCTATTCATTCTAACATACAAGGTATTTTACTACTTCACATTAGCAACATTTTACACTGTCTGAAGAGTTAAGAGTATTCACTGTTGGAAACAAATATCACAAATAGCATAAAAAGAAAATAGAGGCAAATAAAGGAGAAGAGAACAATCAACGTTTTTATTCTGCAGTGAAAGCTGATGAGCTAAACATGCCTTTATATAGGCTACAACTCTAATAAATTAACCTTAAAATTCTGCCCACTAAAACACTAACAGCCTACTAACTTTGCGACTAGTTTGACTAGCCACTAACAGAATGTGCAGAAATATGCGGATGTGACTTTGAATTATTCTTTAACACTCCCTCTTGTTTCAAAGTTGCAAACACCAAGTTGAGATCTGAAGTAGATAAACTTGTCTTTCGACAAAGCCTTGGTAAGCACATTAGCCAGTTGTTCGTTTGTGCTACAGTACTCCAAAGTAATCTCCTCCTTTGCAACCAAATCACGCATAAAATGGAAGCGAATGTCAATATGTTTTTTTCTGCCGTGAAACGCTGCATTCTTTGTCATAGAGATTGTTGCTTCGTTGCCACAGAATATGGTTGTTGCTCCTTCTTGCTTTTGTTGAAGTTCTACTAACATTCTCTTTAACCAAATGGCTTGACAAGCGGCTGAAGTAGCTGCTACATATTCAGCTTCTGAGGAAGACAGTGCTGTTGTAGCTTGCTTCATTGAGCTCCAAGTGATTACTCCTGATCGAAGAGTAAAAACGTTTGCCAAAATGCTTCATCTATCATCCAACGAACTAGCCCAATCACTGTCCGTGAACCCATATAATCTAGAATTAGAAACTTTTGAATACTAAATCCCATAATCCATTATTCCAGCGATATAATGCAAGACTCGCTTTGCTATACTGAGATGAAGCTTTGAAGGATTTTCCATAAATCTCGAAATTACACCAACAGAAAATGCAATATGGGGTCGAGTGTGAGTTAGATAAATTAAACCTCTAATCAAGCTTCTAAATCTTTTAGCATTAGCCATCTCTGCTCCATCTTCATGCTGTAATTTTTCATTTATATGTAGCTGCAGATTTACAATTAATCATGCCAAATTTCTTAAGAAGATCCTCGGCATATTTTCTTTCGGAAATAAAAATTCCATCTTCTGCTTGTTGAACTTCAAGGCCAAGAAAATAATGCAGCAAACCCATGTCTGACGTTTCAAACTCATGCATTATACGTGATTTAAACTCAGCCACAAGAGAACCAGATGAGCTTGTATAAATGATATCATCAACATAAAGATAAATTATGATGAAATCATTTTTACCTTCCTTCTTCATGTAGAGAGTAGGCTCATTCTCACTCCTCAAGAACCCATTTTGCTAAAAGTATCCATCAATTTTGCTTTACCATGCCCGAGGAGCCTGCTTCAATCCATACAAGGCCTTTCTCAACTTGTACACCTTTGTCTCTTTTCTTTCAATTATGAAACCTTCTGGTTGAGTCACATAAACCTCCTCTTGTAAATCTCCATTTAAAAAAGTTGACATGACGTCAAATTGATAAATAGGCCATTGTAATTGTGTAGCCAATGCCAAGGCAATTCTCACAGTTTCGAAACGAGCTACTAGAGAAAAAGTTTCTTCGAAATCAATACCATGTTGCTGGGCATATCCATTCGCCACTAGCCAAGCTTTGTATTTTTGTATGCTTGCATCTGCACAAAATATTGTTCTGAATACCCACTTCAAACCAATTGCATTTTTGCCTTCCGGTAAGGCCACAATCTCCAACGTTCCATTCTTTGCTATCGCTGTCAATTCTTCTTTCATTGCTTTTTGCCATTCTTCTTTTATAACTGCTTCCTCATAGGTGATAGGATCTGAAACAATGAGAGGAAATTGGAAAGACTCATATATGTATCTCAAGGATCTAGATTTTCTGGGTGGTGTTTTATTCGAAGACTCCTCAAGAGTGGATGAAGAGTTTTGGCTTGGTGATGCTAAGGTTGACGAACTTGGTGACGCCATAGAGGAATTAGTTGGTGAATTTGTAGGAGTTGGCTCTTGACTTTTACTTGGAGATATTGCAATGGGCATAGGAATCTGTTGTTGTATCTTCTCATCACTTTCACTCTAATCCCGGCTTGCATTTTCATCAAATACTACATCCCTTCTAATTAAAATCTTGCCACTAAGAGGATTATATAATGTATATGCTTTGGAGTGTGTAAAATAACCAATAAAAACACATTTTTCAGATTTTTCATCAAGTTTATGACGAAATTGAGAATTTATCAAAGCATATGCAATGCACCCAAAAATTCTTAAGTGACTTACAGACGGTCTTCTACCATGCCAAGCTTCAAATGAGTCTAATTCACAACAGCCCTTGTGGGAGAGATGTTCAATAAATAGACTGATGTTGCCATAGCTTCAGCCTAAAAATGATTTGAAAGTCCCTTCGCTTGTAACATGCTTCTTGCCATCTCAACAATAGTTCGATTTTTTCGCTCGACGACATCGTTTTGCTCCGGAGTGTAAGGAGTTGTCAATTCCCTATGAATGCCATTTGCTTCACAAAAAAGACTAAATTCTGTGGACAGGAACTCTCCACCTCTATCAGTACGAAGAGCTTTGATGTAAGAACCACTTTGCTTCTCAACCATAGCTTTAAAATGCTTGAATTTCTGAAATGTTTTTGATTTGTTTTCCAAAAAATAAACCCAACTCATATGAGTACAATCGTCAATAAAAAGAAAAAAATAACGACTCCAACTGAAAGATGTAGTATGCATAGGCCCGCATAAATCTGCATGTATTAATTCAAGACACTTTGAAGTCCTCCAAGCCTTTCCAATAGGAAAAGATTTTCTTGTTTGTTTCCCATAAATACGCCCTTCACAAAAATCAACAGAACCAATTTTCGGTAGTCCAAAAACCATACCCTTTTCATTTAGCAATTTTAGAACCTTGATGCTGAGATGTCCATATCGCAAATGCCATAGTTTTGAGCCATCTTTTCCACCAACAGCAAAAACAAAATTCCCCATGCTTGAAACTTCTAACGAGAACATTTTCTTTTGAGTCATGTTGTATTAATCAACGTATGGCCTGACTGCTTGTCTTTAATAACACATGCATCATCATCAAATAATATTGAATATCCACCAGCCATTAATTGCCCAACACTTAGCAAATTATATCCCAAATCAGGTACAAGTTGAATGTTATGCAAAAGCTTTACGTTACCATGGTTAGTTTCAATGCCCACTGTACCTTTCCCTTCAACCTGCATTTCTTTGTTGTTACCAAGCTGCACCTTCATTTTTTGTGTCTCATCAAGCTCCGTAAACATGGATTTGGTGCCTGTCATATGATTAGAATAGCCGCTGTCTACAAACCATACATTGCTTGACTGATTGTTAGTATCAAAATGAGCGATAAAAAGCTTACTTTCTTCACCATTTTCTGCTGGAAAATTTACTTGCTTGTCTTTGTTCTAACAATAAGCTTTTATCTGCCCATATCTCTTGCAATGATAGCATTGCATGCCACTCTTGTTATTTCTTTGCTCACTGGACTGGCGTTGTCCATCCAAGCGACCTCTACCTCTTCCATTACCATGACCACGACCACGACTGCGAAATCTTCCTTTTCCATGGCCCATGCTTATTGAACTGTCATGCTCTCTAGCTTTGTTGACAACCTTCTTCACTTGAAATGCCTTTTCTTCATTCTTTTCAAGTGATTGATTAATTCTTGCCTCATGTGCTTGGAAAGACCTCATTAGCTCATCAAAAGAAAAAATTGACAAATCTTTTGATTCTTCTATTACAGCAACTACATGATCAAATTTCAGAGTCAAGCTTCGCAATATCTTTTCAACAATTGTCTGATGAGTAATATTCTCTCCATAGGATTGCATTTGATTGACTATTGTTGTTGCTCTCAACAAAAAATCAGCAATGGATTCTCCAGTTTTCATTAACAGAGTTTTAAAGTCATGCCGAAGTGATTGCAATCCCACAACAATCACCTTTGAATCACCTTGAAACTCCTTCTACAGAATCAACTAGGCCTGCTTTGATGTGGTTGCCGCTATAATTCTTGAGAAAACACTGTCATGAATGGCCTGCTGGATGATCACTAATGCCTTTGAGTCCTTTTTCTTGTTTTCTATCAATCTGCTTTCTTCATCAAGATCTGTATACCCCTGCTCCACCAAGTCTCAAAGATCTTGAGATCTGAGTAGAGTTTTAATACAAATACTCCGGAACTCGTAGCCTTCTCCCTTAAAGACAGGAATAAGAGGTTGTGTAGCACCCATCGCATTGCTGTCGCTGGCCATTGGCTTTCCTCTCAAGTGTTTCACTTAACTCACGTTCTTCTCTACTTATTCTCTCAAGTATGCTCTGATACCAAATTTGTTGGAAATAAATATCACAAACAGCATAAAAAGAAAACAGAGGCAAATAAAGGAGAAGATAACAATCAATGTTTTTATTCTGCAGTGAAAACTATTTAGCTAAACATGCCTTTATATAGGCTACAACTCTAACAAATTAACCTTAAAATTTTGCCCACTAACACATTAACAGCTCGCTAACTTTGCAACTAGTTTGATTAGCCACTAACAGAACGTGCAACAATATACGGATGTGACTTTGAATTATTCTTTAACGCTCCCCCTTGATTCAAAGTTGCAAACACTAAGTTGAGATCTGAAGTAGATAAACTTGTCTTTCGACAGAGCCTTGGTAAGCACATCAGCCAGTTGTTCGTTTGTGCTACAATACTTCAAAGTAATCTCCCCCTTTGCAACCAAATCACAAATAAAATGGAAGCGAATGTCAATATGTTTTGTTCTGCCGTGAAACGCTGGATTCTTTGTCATAGAGATTGATGTTTTGTTGTCACAGAATATGGTTATTGCTCCTTCTTGTCTTTGTTGAAGTTCTACTAACATTCTCCTTAACCAAATGGCTTGACAAGTTGCTGAAGTAGCTGCTACATATTCAGCTTCTGAGGAAGACAATGCTATTATAGCTTGCTTCTTTGAGCTCCAAGTGATTACTCTTGATCGAAGAGTAAAAATGTTTGCCAAAATGCTCCGCCTATCATCCAACGAACTAGCCCGGTCACTGTCCGTGAACCCACATAATCTAGAATTAGAGACTTTTGAATACTAAATCCCATAATCCATTGTTCCAGCGATATAACGCAAGACTCGCTTTGCTGCACCGAGATGAAGCTTTGAAGGATTTTGCATAAATCTCGAAATTATACCAGCAAAAAATGCAATATCGGGTTGAGTGTGAGTTAGATAAATTAAACCTCCAATCAAGCTTCTGAATCTTTTAGCATTAGCCATCTCTGCTCCATCTTCATGGTGTAATTTTTCATTTATATGTAGCTGCAGATTTACAATTAAGCATGCCAAATTTCTTAAGAAGATCCTAGGCATATTTTCTTTCAGAAATAAAAATTCCATCTCCTGCTTGTTGAACTTCAAGGCTAAGAAAATAATGCAGCAAACCAATGTCTGACATTTCAAACTCATGCATCATACCTGATTTAAACTCAGCCACAAGGGAACCAGATGAGCTTGTATAAATGATATCATCAACATAAAGACAAATTATGATGAAATCATTTTTACCTTCCTTCTTCACGTAGAGAGTAGGCTCATTCTCACTCCCCAAGAACCCATTTCGCTAAAAGTATCCATCAATTTTGCTTTACCATGCCCGAGGAGCCTGCTTCAATCCATACAAGGCCTTGCTCAACTTGTACACCTTTGTCGCTTTTCTTTCAATTATGAAACCTTCTGGTTGAGTCACATAAACCTCCTCTTGTAAATCTCCAGTTAAAAAAGTTGACATGACGTCAAATTGATAAATAGGCCATCGTAATTGTGTAGCCAATGCCAAGACAATTCTCACAGTTTCGAAACGAGCTACTGGAGAAAAAGTTCCTTCGAAATCAATACCTTGTTGCTGGGCATATCCTTTCGCCACTAGTCGAGCTTTGTGTTTTTCTATGCTTCCATCTGCACAAAATATTGTTCTGAATACCCACTTCAAACCAATTGCATTTTTGCCTTCCGGTAAGGCCACAATCTCCCACGTCAATTCTTCTTTCATTGCTTTTTGCCATTCTTCTTTTATAACTGCTTCCTCAAAGGTGATCGGATCTGAAACAATCAGAGAAATTGGCAAGACTCATATATGTCTCTCAAGGATCTAGACTTTCTGGGTGGTGTTTCATTCGAAGACTCCTCAAGAGTGGATGAAGAGTTTTGGCTTGGTGATGCCGAGGTTAACGAACTTGGTGACGCCATAGAGGAATTAGTTGGTGAATTTGTAGGAGTTGGCTCTTGACTTTTACTTGGAGATACTGCAATGGCATAGGAATCTGTTGTTGCATCTTCTCATCACTTTGACTCCAATCCCAGCTTGCATTTTCATCAAATACTACGTCCTTTCTAATTAAAATCTTGCCACTAAGAGGATTATATAATCTATATGCTTTGGAGTGTGTACAATAACCAATAAAAACACATTTTTCAGATTTTTCGTCAAGTTTATGAGGAAATTGAGAATTTATCAAAGCATAAGCAATGCACCCAAAAATTCTTAAGTGACTTACAGATGGTCTTCTACCATGCCAAGATTCAAATGGAGTTTGATTCACAACAGCCCTTGTGGGAGAGATGTTCAATAAATAGACTGATGTGGCCATAGCTTCAGCCCAAAAATGATTTGAAAGTCCCTTTGCTTGTAACATGCTTCTTGCCGTCTCAACAATAGTTTGATTTTTTCGCTCGACGACACCGTTTTGCTCCGGAGTGTAAGGAGTTGTCAACTCCCTATGAATGCCATTTGCTTCACAAAAAAGACTAAATTTTGTGGATAGGAACTCTCCACCTCTATCAGTACGAAGAGCTTTGATGTAAGAACCACTTTACTTCTCAACCATGGCTTTAAAATGCTTGAATTTCTGAAATGTTTCTGATTTGTTTTCCAGAAAATAAACCCAACTCATATGAGTACAATCATCAATAAAAAGAAAAAAATAACGACTCCAACTGAAAGATGTAGTATGCACAGGCCTGCATAAATCTGCATGTTTTAATTCAAGACACTTTGAAGCCCTCCAAGCCTCTCCAATAGGAAAAGATTTTCTTGTTTGTTTCCCATAAATGCGCCCTTCACAAAAATCAACAGAACCAATTTTTGGTAGTCTAAAAACCATACCTTTTTCATTTAGCGATTTCAGAACCTTGATGCTGAGATGTCCATATCGCAAATGCCATAGTTTTGAGCCATCTTTTCCACCAACAGCAAAAACAAAATTCCCCATGCTTGAAACTTCTAATGAGAACATTTTGTTTTGAGTCATGTTGTTATTAATCAACGTATGGCCTGACTGCTTGTCTTTAATAACATTTGCATCATCATCAAATAATATTAAATATCCACTAGCCATTAATTGCCTAACACTTAGCAAATTATATCTCAAATAAGGTACAAGTTGAACGCTATGCAGAAGCTTTACGTTACCATGGTTAGTTTCAATGCCCACTGTACCTTTCCCTTCAACCTGCATTTCTTTGCCGTTGCCAAGCTGCACCTTCATTTTTTGTGTCTCATCAAGCTCCGTAAACATGGATTTGGTGCCTGTCATATGATTCGAATAGCCGCTGTCTACAAACCATACATTTCTTGACTGATTGTTAGTATCAAAATGAGCCATAAAAAGTTTACTTTCTTCACCATTTTCTGCTGTAAAATTTACTTGTTGGTCTTTGTTCCAACAATCAGCTTTTGTATGCCCATATCTCTTGCAAGGATAACACTGGATGCCACTCTTATTGTTTCTTTGCTCCCTGGACTAGCGTTGACCATCGAAGTGACCTCTACCTTTTCCATTACCACGACCACGACCACTACCGCGAAATCTTCCTTTTCCACGGCCCATGCTTGTTGAACTATCATGCTCTCCAACTTTGTTGACAGCCTCCTTCACTTGAAATGCCTTTTTTTCATTCTTTTCAAGTGATCGATCATTTCTTTCCTCATGTGCTTGGAAAGACCCCATTAGTTCATCAAAAGAAAAAAATTGACAAATCTTTTGATTCTTCTATTGCAGCAACTACATGAGCAAATTTTGGAGTGGTTGGAAAAGCTGTCGCCTAGGTCGTACGACGAAGAGTACCTGCTGAAACAAAACTCGAGGGCTCGAGTCTTGAACAAGCATTTGAGGCTGGGGTGTCAGGGGGCCCTTAATCGGGATCTTGAAGGTATGCTGGTGGCTGTCCCCGAGCCCAAACCGTGGGACACCCTCTAATTTTGATTTTTATTTTTTAGGCATTTTCATTTTCACTTTGAGAAAGAAATAATCAATCTTTGAAAACAAAATACTCAGTTTCCTTTTGTTTTCAATTTCAATTTCGTGGATTTGGACTTTAAAATCAATCCCGTCATTGGTATTGTATTGTTATGAGTTAGCTAAACATCCCATCTCTACTTGCTTTTATATTTACATTGTCTTGTTTACATAATTATGCTCTGTTTAAGGCTACAAGAAATACCATGGATTGATGCTAGTGTTGGGCCTAGAGATTCTTGTGAGATTGAGGTGGTAGATTCTGATTCTGATTATGATTATGATGGTCAAAAGTGGTTGTTGAGGCTGGGGTGCAGGTAAAGGTTTCTTGATGATTGGATTTGGAGGAGTTGAAGTAAGGGTAGATGATGAAGGGGTAGGTTTGAGCCATTGGCAACTCCAAGATCTTGTAACTTCCATGTTGGAGTTATGGAATTTGATGGATACACCCATTTGAAGAGTAGCAGATGTTTCAGAATGTTGCCTGTAATATTGCTGCCTCAGAACATGAAGTAACTGAGCCTAATACTCTCTCTGTGGACTTCATTAATTATGTAAGTAACTAGTGGTTTTTGAGGTTTTGCTAGTCCTCTTGGTTATGTATCCAAAGTCTAAGTGAATTTGCTTTGGGAGACTAATAAAGTAAATATGATTCCAGATAGAGGCAGAAGTGTCTCGGTTGGAAGAGTTGAAGTTAAGCAAAATGAAAGAGCTTGTTCTCAAGAAGAGATTAGAGCTAAAAGAGATCTGCAGGAAAATGCATATGGTTCTTGAATGTGATAGTTTAATGGAATATGCTATTGAAGCCATTGAGTCAGGTATCTTGTTTGATGATATATATCACTAACACTACTGTATTCTAATTTTTGCTGAACTTTTGAACATTTCTACTGAGGCAAGTGCCATGGACCTAGGTAGTGTCCTTGAACAGATTGAAATTCAAATAGCTAAGGCTCAAGAGGAAGCATTTTCCAGGAAAGAAATACTTGAAAAAATTGAGAAATGGTTGGCAGCATGTGAAGAAGAATGCTGGCTTGAGGACTATAATAAGGTTGGGTGCTACACCATCTCTCTTTGTATTGAGATTTTATTTGAGCATATCTTAACTACTTTGCTTAGTAGTCTCCTGTGGGCGGTTTTGCAGGATGAAAACCGATATAATGCTGGAAAAGGTGCTCATCTTACACTCAAGCATGCTGAGAAAGCCTTTTCCTTGGTTAATAAACTTCCAGGTATATGCTGCTTATTTGAGTTGACAATTTATGCTAGGTAAAAGCTGTGTGATGTAATGTGATGGACCAACCTAGGTTTTATGACTGTGGGCACATCATATTGTTCATTTTATCATGGTTCCATGTATTTGATCAACTTTTATGTTTACTATTTAAAAGCACCATTAAACAACCAAGATACTATAGTGGATTGCAAGTTCAGTGTAATGTATTATGTTATAAACTTCCTTTCACGTTTGTGTAGGAATGGTGGATGCATTGGCATCCAAAACCATAGCATGGGAGGAGAGAGGTGTTGAATTCTTATATGACGGTGTAAGGACTCTTGAAGGTTTTGGTCCCTGTCCGATAGTTTATTATTGGTCACTTGTTTGGAAACTGTCTGAATTATTTCTTGTACCTATACTTTTCCAGGTTCGTCTACTTTCTATGCTGGAAGAGTATGCTATATTACGACAAGAGAAAGAGCAAGAACGCCGTAGGCAACGAGTATGCACCTATCAATTTACTCAATATTTAAGCTTCACTTACTGATTTTGAGCTAATTGTAATCCATATAAATTTTGTTTCTCTCAGCTGCACTTCTCTTATTGGAAAAGTCCTTCATACAACTTATTGCGTATCTTGCACATGCTTGCATCATCTTTGCTTTTTGGTGTATTGTTTTGGAACCAGAGAAAGAAATTGTAATTTCATTTTGTTAATTATGTCCTCATTACAATTTTGTTATAGATATTGCTCCTGATTACAGCAAAGCATTGAGGCAGCTACTTTGATGCAGTGACTCCCTAGTACACATTATCAATTTTCATCCCATTCATTTCAGCTTAAATCTGATATTGCCATCTGTGAAACAGAATTTAGAACTCCATTCAAGCATGTACTTGTGTCTTTTTTGTGTTTAGTGAATGTTTTGTGTTTGTAAGCTCTTAGTTTTATTGGGATTGTTCCTGGTTGTCAAAGCAATATGAAAGTGTGACGAGTTGTTTATGAATGATAGTGGCTTATCAAAAAATTAGGAAATTGAAGTGCCAGTCATGCTTTAAATAGAAATTTTTTCTGTTGACATGAGTCTGTTTCTTAAATTTTTTAAACTACCTATTATATATATATATATATTAATTTTTTTTAAATACTTGGCTTTTTAAAAACTGTCAAGTATATTTTTTTTAATTTTTAAAACTATTATACTTGGCGGTAAAAAACCGTCAAGTATAGTCAGGTGCATATTTGGCAGGTTGACTGACTGCCAAATATGCCAAATTGATTATATTTGGCGGTGCCATTGGTGGCGCTTTCAAGACCGCCAAATATATGCATATTTAGTGACCAAAAACCTCCAAATATGAGCATTTTTCTTGTAGTACATATACAATCTAGATCTACTAGTTTCAAAATTTACAAAACAAGCAAGACTCATATTTTCAGTGGCTACAAATAATAGAGTCTTGTTTGGTATGTTCTTGAAGGAAAGTAGCGGAAGACTTGAAATTACTAGATTTTAGTATCTCCGCGTTTGATTAGAGAGACTACATGATCCCAGATAATTGTATGACACGACAATATTATAGGACTATCACGTGATAGTCCGAACTCTTCGTTAGACACCTTGAAGAGCTCAAGAAAGATGTTGTTAAGATACATTAAAGAAGCATAACTTGTATTTATGTGGGCGAAAGGGTTAAGAAGTATCAAACAATGACTAACCACGAAACCATGTGGCATTTTTTGTGTTGGTGAATGTCAAAGCAAGAGTAGCTATTTCGTTATATCGGAATCTATGTATGCCTGCCATGTTTGCCTAAGATTTGCAATTAACATGTCAACTGAGAGCACATCTCTTCTATGCTTTGGATTCAAGACAAAGCAGTTCCTAACAGTTGTAGATTCTCTCTTACAACCGCAAGAATCGATTTAAACTAATAGGAAACTCACGAGAAGTGTAACTAACTTCTATAAATACTGTTAACTAATGCATCAAAACAATTGATTGTGCATCGATTCTTAGGATTCTACTTTTCTCTTTTTGCAACTATATGATATCTTGATATTGCATTAACTCCTTATTATCAGTGAAATTACTTCTGACCAAAAGGTTTTTGCAAGGCAATGATTTATGTTGTAGAATTTGTTACGATTCTTCTCTCATCTTACATTTACTGGAAAATACAATTACACAAGCATATGGCCTTCACATCTCCCAGTATGTAGATACTTTCTTTGCTAAATCTGACATACCAAAGATACTGTGAAAACCCCTATAATTAGAAATCTGTAACCGACTTTTAGATGTTTACACATGTTTTCTTCTTGGCATGCTTAGAAAGCATAAATAGATAAAAAAATGATTAGGAATCCAATATATCAATGCCGAGGCTGGTCAAGCTATGTTATTTGACAATATTAAAGCTCCTGGACCAAACTACATAAGTACTAGAATAATTTTTATAGCAAAAATTTGTGAAATAGATTACTAGCTATAGCTGCCCTTAAATTAGCTATAGGAGTTGGTGCTTATTCTACTCTTAGCTAGGGTTATGATATGTTCTTGGCTTAGAACAATGCTGAATATCAAAGGGACAAAAGAAGCCCTACAAATAAAATAATAGCAAATTAATTTACGAAGTTCTTGCAACATGACTTTTCCAGAACAAAATCTTCATCTCTTTGACAGAGTCAGATATGTTAAAAAAAAAAAAGGTTTCACTGACACATATGGGGCCTTGATCTTTTCACCTAGTGCTCAATTAACTTGCTTATCAATGTTGGACAAATAATAACTGAATTTGAATTAGAAACTGTATCATTTTATAACCTTTCGTCAATATAGTTTCTAAAAACATACAAAACACAACGCCCATTTTTTTAGTGGCTGGAAACAAGTGACTCCTATTCGATATGACCTTTAAGGAAGGTAAAAAGAAGATTTGTAGGGACTTGTAGGTATAGAATTAAGAAAAGCTTTCTCTGAGACATTAGTAACTCTCTGTTTGATTAGAGAGACTATGTAGTTCAAGATGACCGCATCACGTGGCAATATTATAGGACCATCACTTGATTGCCCAAACACCTCTTTAGACACCTTCAAGAGCTCAACGAAGATTCTGTTATTAAGATGCATCAGGGGAAACATGAAACACTTTTGATCAGTGGTGTGCACAAGAAAATGGCCTTTTTCAGCCACTTATTCCTTGTTTCTTGGTAAAGAAATTCTTTTTCTCCCCATGGCAGCTACATTCTGCCACTTCCTCACTAATCCGATTTGAGCTACTTAGCGCTGATCATGCTGCTAACTAAATCTGTCAAAGAGTGGTGTTGATGACTTTGGTCAAGCAACAAAGTGTTAATATTTTGCCCGGTACGTGAAAGCATAGAAGTGCTTCCTTTTATAGGGAAAAGGATTGAGAATTAAAGACAAAACAGTTAGCCATCTAACTTTCCTTGCTTTGTGAATTTCGAAGGAAAAATATAAATTAATTAATTGTATTGGAAATTATGCCTCCAGGCCATATTTGCTTATGTTTCTAAACTGAAATGTCAAGGAAAAGCACATGTTTTCCATCATTTGGCTTCAGGACAAAGCAGCTATTAACAGTTAAGCTAAAAGTTTTAGATTCTCTTGGAGTACTACGAGAATCGATATAAACTAGTAGGAAACTCAAAAAAAATGGAGCTAAATTCAATGATCAATATTGTTAAGAGATCCGTCAAAACAATGAACTTTATTTGGTAGCAACTATGACGTTTTCTTCTTTAATATTAATATTTAAATTAAAATCATAGGAGTAAAAGAATCTTTCTGCATACTGAAGTATGTAGGATAGAAATTAATTATAGTTAAATATCATCTATACTGAAGTGAATGTATCGGGTTGATTATGCAGGAGAATGTAAGAAATGATGCGGAAGCATATTTGACGTCGCAATTTGTAATTAGTAAAAAATAAATCACACAAATAGACACAACATATTGTTGTTCGGCATCAGTTGTCTACATCTATGGATAAAAATATTTCTATCAGATCATAAATTTACAAGAGCATAAGAAATAACACATCAAACCTGTAATTATACTCGATACCTAATACTAGAGAGCCATAAACTATTCTCCATTTTACTTGCTCAACCTGGTGTTGTTTAACCATCTCTTCTATGTCACTTCTCACGTTCGTACAAGGGTTTGTATCTTGACGAACCCTCTATGTCTTTTCCCTCTCTCACACATGGAATTGATTCTCAACTTTTATGTTTATACGTCTATGTAAAGATCTTCTAATCCTAATAAGATTAGGACTCCTATTTATTTATCAATTCTAATTTCCTATTCCTTCTACTTTTTCGATAGCACGTAGAAGTTGATTTGAACTAGGAAATAAGCCACAAATCCTACCACTACCTTGGTGACTACTCTTTCTAAGTGACAAACATGATGAAAATCATAGTCACTATTGTTGCATCTATGCAATAGGGTAATCAACAAAACTTCACCAAAAGCTGTTACTTGAGAGTCACTCAACATGCAATTTGAAACCATTGTTAGCCTATCTCTTTTGTTTAAACTCAATCTCAAAAATCTTCTTCCTCCAATACAAAACCTGGAGACACCAATTGTAAGAAATTATAAGGAAGTATATTCAATGTCAAGATTGGTAATTAGTGCAAAATAAATCACAATAGAGAGACATCATGTATGGTGGTTCAATTACTCACATAATGGATAAAGAGATAATTCCATCACATTATAAATTTACAAGAGTACAAAAGATACACACCAAACCTAGTATTCTATCTAATACCTAATACTATAGCCTTGAAACCATTTCTCGTTTTGGATACACAACCCGGGTTGCTTAAATGTCTCTCCTATGTCTCTTCCCACATCCCTACAAGGGTGCATATCTTAGTTAACATGTTATGTCAAGTCCTTGTCTCAATCCTGGAATTGATTCTTAACTTCTACATTTATAGGCCTACGTGGAGATCTTCCCTTCCTAATAGGAGTAGGACTTCTATTTATTTAACTCTAATTTCCTATTCCTTCTACTTTTCTTATGTCATTTAGAAGTTAACTTAGAATTAGGAAACGAGCCATAAATTCCAATAGAGTTGAATCTATCGTAAAGCAAAAAACTATAGACGAATGAAATTTAAGAATTATTGCTTAAAATATTGCATATTATATTAGGGATTTTAGTATAGTCACAATAAGGGTTACTAGTCTCAACTATCCCAGCCATAAAAGCAAGCAAAGCCCTCCATATGCACTCTTCAAGCATTTGTCCTAGAACCATTTCACAGCCACTAGTAGAAAAATACCCTACGGTTGCACGTTGCTAAAAGGCTTTTGCAACGTGCAGGGCTTTCGCAACGTGCAGTTGCACGTTGTTGTTCTAATTGTTGCTAAAAATCCCCTACTTTTTGCAACACGCAATGCATATTGCGAAAAGCCATATTGTATGCTATAGAACACCTTTTAGCAACGTGCAATGCACGTTGCGATATCTTGAAAAGCAACATTCAATGCTCGTTGCCGAAAATCCTAACCCATTTACTAATCTTTTTAGAAATATTTATATTTATATTTTTTAATTTGTACTACCTATAGCATTTATAATTTTGCCAGTTACTATATAAATAAATTCACAAAAATTGAATATTAATTATCACATCAAAATACGCATCCATATTAACAAAAATATTATTGCAGAATTTTTAAAATATAAGTACATGTTTACAAAGAATAATCCTAAATAACTTAAAATAACTAAATAACAAACACTATACAATTAAATTCTGAGGCATCACATATTTTGGAGCCAATACACTTGAAACAACTCTTCCATAATCTTCCAATACTTTCATCTTCTATTCTCATCTTCTTGAAGAGATCTCATAAGTATTTTCTCAAGCAAACACCAACAAATCCTTCGTAAATAAATTCAGTAAATTAAATATATACTAATTTTAAAACTAAAAAAAGCAAACTCCACCTACAAAATAAAAATATAATAATTAAGTAGTTTACAAATTTAACATATTCAAGAAAGAAAATTAGCATTCATATACCAATATTTAATGAGTATCCCAATCAGTTAATAATTCCAATTACCTTTAAATATTACAAATCAAACCAATGCGAGCATTGATGTTATGCATACTAACAAGGTATGGTATAATATCAAGTGGCATACCATAATTAGATCCTAAACATAGCACTCCAAAGTAAATTGGGTTTTACTTCTTCCTCCACTTCACATGTGTTTTTCTTTCTTTCCTCCACTTCACCGAAAGCAACTAACCACCCCACTTGTCCACATACGAATTTCTCATTATTGTATTTGACTTAATGGCTCCTTGAAGGCTATATAAAGCATCGTCTAACGAAGGGAATTGATACAAGTTTTTTCTAGATTGAATAGAGTTTCTCCCTTCACTTTTCCATATCTCACGGCCATTTCTCTTCTCCATTCTCACAAATTTCTCTTTTTTGTTTTACTTTATTTATATATTTGATTTTATCCAAATGAGCTAATAGTTATGTGCTTAAATTACAACAATATATACACATATATGTGCATGTGTGTGTGTGTGTGTGTGAGTGAAGGTAAATTAGATTAAGAAGAAAAAGCATGAATCTAATAGTAAACAACAAACTTATTAGTCAAAGATCGACCAAATGAATCAACAAAAGAATTTATATTCTATACTAGCCAACCCACCACAAAATAAGGGGAGTCTTTTGACTAATGACAATCTTTTGATGGTTCAAGGTCTCAAACAGTTCAAGACATTCCCCTATACCTGCCAAAATCATTAGAGATTGACGTCTAGCCACATACAATTCTACTTAAAAAAGTCCTAGTCAACCTATCATCTTGGCATTTTTGTAACCATCCTAAGGACAAGCAGATGCACTACCAACACTTTTATATATCCCCTTATGCCAACAAGGCATATGTTATCAGCTTATCAAAAAAAATAACCATAGAATAATAGTTGACTCAAAGTATATAATAAAATAAATTTATAATGGTAAAACACCAAAAGTTCACCCATAGAAGATTTTTTTTCAAAGTGCTCTGTTACAAAACTATTAAAAACATCATATTATCAACTTTGAAATAACAAAAAAGTCTAGAAAATGTCGTGAGATGTGAGCATTAATGATCACACTTACCATTAAAGTAAACCATCTCTAGCAAAGAAACATCTACCATCTATATATGTTGCAAATAAGCCATCCTTGGGAATATAGATAAAGATATTAGTTATCTATCCCAAAGTCTCTCATGCTTTCCTTAAGGTTTCCTAAATGATGATAATAGAAGACATTATTTAGCTCATTCAACAGACAAACTGCAAGACATTAATTGCATTAGTTTAGAAACTAATGGAAAAATTCAGCAACTCACCGCTTGGATTTGATTCTGAGTATTTCATTCTTTGATGGTACTAGAATGGACTGTTTATATGGTAGGTAACTCCTGAATTACAAATATAATAAGGACAAAGAAAAAATATTATCCAAATGGAAACTTAAATATAGTTTTAACAGTGTGCAGGACATAGATTTTAAAAGCTATTCAATATTTGAGCAATAGATAGACATACTTGAATTTGCTAGGTGTAAGAGGAAGATGGTTAGCAAGAGCCAAGACCAATTTTTAAACACTCACAACTCTTATGCAGTAGTTAAATGATCACTAGGCAGTTGCCTTCTCTATATCCGTTGAGCCACTGAAGGAACTTGCACCATATAGTTGTTCAATGATTTATCTATTTGGTTCAAGGTACAAAATTTAATCGCAAGATGACCACCAGACAAACAACAGTAAAGACAAACTTAAATTATTTTAATGAACAAGATATAGTTACAAGGCATGATTCATATAAGGTTAACGCTACCTTGTTAGGATAGGCTCTTATAACCAACTGGTAAGAAGTCCCAATATTGAAAATTTCCAGCTTGCTGTAAAGAAACAAACTTTTAAAAAATTAGATTCTTGCAGAAAATATCAAAATAGAAAATCCATGCTATGTCAACAAAAGCTTCCACATGACATGTAAATTCTTATTTATGTAAATTATAATTTTTAAGAAATCTTATGAAACCCTCATAATAAGTGATTGCTTAGGTCTTCAGTTGTCAATTAAAAGAATCAATCATCACAAATGTTGAACTAGCTTTTTAATTAAACTAAGAATCAATTCACAGACCGCAACCACCATATAAACCAAATCGATAAGAAGATCAAGAAGATGAGTATTGTAACTCAACTCACAAATTAGGAAAAAAAATTCAAAATTGGGCTATTAATGCCTCGTAAGTCTTAGTCACCCAGTGGAGGTGGCCAGCGCACACAAATAGTCTCGAGAATGGCACAACTGCAATAGATGGCTCCATCCCATACAACTCCTCCACTTCTTTCACTTGTATCTCGGCCGCCGCTGTGATAGCCTTCACCCCCGGGGTTCAGATACGATGACTGCGACTCTGAAGGCTCCGATCGCTGTTGACGATGACAACAACTCTAAGGCTCGAGAGAGAGAAAGAGACGAGGGAGTGAGCTTTGCATTTAAGGAAAGAGAGGCAAGAGACACAATGAGGTAGGGTGAGGGAAGTTAGAAATTTATTATTATAAATAGTTGTTCATTTTTATTTTATTTTTTTATCAAAACTTACGACAGTGGTCATATTATTTGAAATAAAATTTAATTGAGATTTTTAATTCCTTAATTTTTAACAAAAATATTTTAAATAATGTGATTTCATTATAAAATAATTTTATTTATTTCATACAATTCTCAAGTAAAAAAATTATTTTTCCATAATTTAATATTTAAGGTTTATTATTTTTATATAGACAATAATATTATTTTTATTTAAAGAATTTAAAAATTATTTTGTTAATTTTATAAATAAAATATAAAATTCTATTCCTTAATTAATATTCTTATATTTTAATTTCTTTATTTTATTTAAATTTAAATATGAAATCAATGTAATTTCCTTATTTGTAATTTTATTTAATTTATTTTAAGATTTTATATATTTCTTCACAATTTAAAGAATTAATTTATAAATAAATAAATACATACATTTTGCAACGTCTACAAGTTGCACGTTGTGAAATTGCACGCTTTTCGCAATATGCAAGAGTTACACGCTACGATATGTACCGTTTCACAACATGCATTGGATGTGCATCAATGCATGTTGCGAAAACCTTGTTGTCGTATGCTCTTTTTCTTCTAGTGAGCATGATATATTTTAGCATGTTGCAATTTGTGAGGGCGTTTGCATAAGAAAGATACTCAATGCTAAGAAATCAACAACCTGTTAATTGACAAATACTAGATCATTGGGTTCAAAGGTTTGTTTATTTACCTATGAAACATCATTTAGCATTAGAATAAAAGGAATAACCTTAATTATATCATTTCATTAGTAATTGTTGTGCACATAATAGTGGTTTAAGACAAAAGAAAATAATAATAATAATATATTTGAAACTTTCTGCGTTTCTTATAAATTTTCTATACAAACCGATGTGACATGTGATAATTGGAGTAGTAAAAATTAATAACATGTTATTAATTAATTAGATTGATGATGTAATAATCATACAATTATTATATCACATAGGTTTGTATGATGACTTTATAGGAATAGTTTGTAAGGTTTGTATGATGAGTTTATAGGAATAGTTCGTAAGTGTAGGAATAGTGATGGATGCAGGGTTAAATTTTTTTGGGGGCCAAGCTTATGATAAATAAAATATCTTATAGTAAAACAATAAAATTGATATTATTAACATCAATAATGTATTTAAAAAATACAATAATTGTATTAACAACTTAGTCATGTATTAAATAGGAATTTGACCTCGTATCATATTGATGAACAGTTAAATGTATGTGATTAATAAGAGCTTAATCCATTATTTTGCACTAATAGTGCTATAAAATTTCTCAAATTAAGCATTTTTGTAGTCTTTGCATCTTTTGAATTAATTTTATCTTAATTTTAGTTTTTGTTACAAGTTTGATAAAATGAGTATAACTTTCCATTTATAGATCAGAAATACGCAAATCTTGACTTTTTGGAAAGCTGATTAAATTTTCTACAGGATTATATTTCACAAGCATCATGAAATTCAGGCTTTTAGTAGACGAAAAATGGGCTTGAAGTGAACCCATCTGTAGTTTCAGCTCAACCTAACCATGCCTCCGTATTTTGACCATATCTCTTGATATACGTATCTAAGTCGTATGAATCAAGATGCTCTAGAAAGCCGAGAGAAATATCTACAACTCTCAAGAAGATATGTGATTAAAATTCTAAATATTTCAATGTCGAAATCAGTGATCAAAGTTGGTGCACATGATGATCCAAATTGTAAATAAGATATTTTACAATTGTCCCTTTATAATTTGACATGTTTGCCCCCAAATATATCTATAAATAGAGGTGCATTGTGACCCCCTAGGGCATCTTGGCTCTTGGTTGGGATCACTTAACATTGTGTTTTGTTCTTTTTATGTTATTAATAAATTATTTTCTTCTTGCAATTTATTTTCCATCTTGCATAATGTCTTGCTAAATTCTCTCTTACTAAGGTGAAAAGGTGAAACTCTTGATATGAGAATAAGGATTTTCTAACCCCTTAATGTGTGCTTGATAATCATAATCTTGTATTATTTATTTTATATATCTGATATTTATTTTCTTAATCAAGACAACACTCGTAAAGTGGAGGTCTTGATCCATTGTAGACAATGCTTAGCACATCAAATGCTTGGATCATTTATAGACATCGTATGGTTCTTCCTTACTGACACAAGTCTAGTTAAAAACCTTGATTTGTTGTAGACATATGGTGGTTAACACATTGGATGCTTGAACATTTACAAGAATTGGTATAAATATTGGTAATGAAACAAATATAATTCATATAACTGAAATGGGCTTAAATGACATACCTTCCGATTGGAATCTCCTTGATGTGTGGATTCCAATAGAGTAATAATTGGGTTATTTATCCTCATTTGATATATCAAGGATAAATCCCTTAACCTCAGCTTTCATTATTATTGTATTAATTTATCTTGCTTGTGTATTTTGTTTATCCTCATTTCTTGCTTATGAAAATGTTCTTTCATTTGCTATGGTAGGTTTTATCACCTATTCTCATGGATGGTTTTATCACTTCTTATTCTTGTTTTACATTTGAATGGCCGATTGTATAGCCATCATCTTTAGTATTATTTTTTAATATTTTCTTGTTATTTATTTGAATCATTCATATTATATTTGCTCACCTTTTAGTTTATACCGCTAAATGCCCTTCCTCGTGGATCAACCCCGGTCTTGCCAGGTTTATTATTTTGACACTCTTATACTTGGGAGATACTCCTTTTTTTGGATGTATCAAGTATTTGACACCATTGTCGGGGAAGATAAAATTTGGCTTACAAAATTGTAAGTATTCCTTTTTCTCATATTAAATCTTAATTTTTTTTTGGTTGTGTGTTCATCTTTTTCTTTCCTTTTCTCCTTGAAAATTGCATGAAAATTTGGTCACGCATATCTAGTGGCAAACATGTTAGGCAAACATCATTTTCCATAGAAAACATGGCCGACAATCAAGTGAAAAGGTTCACAGATTAAGGGAACAATCGTTCCTAACAAAATGACCAAAATGGACCAAGAACTCACAGAGATTACATGAATCTGGTAAGGACTAGTGCACCATCTCATGTAGTTTCTCCTCCTGATGCAATCCATTTCAATTTCAAACCAAGTTTCGTTCCACTTTTACCCACCTTTCATGGCCTTGATACAGAGAACCCATATTCACACTTAAAAAACTTTGAAGAGGTGTGTAACTCCTACAGTGACCTGACACATCCGAAAAATGATTGTCTCCCAAGTATAGGAGTGTCGAAGTAATAAACCCGGTAAGACCGGGTTCGATCCACAAGGAAGGGAATTTTAGCGCTACAAATTATAAGCTAAGCAAATACGATATGATGATGACAAGATAATATCAATAAATATAGGTGAGAACAAGTTCGTAAATAATAAATGAGAATCATACAAGAGAAATCAACACAATAATAATAAAAGCTAAGGTTAGGGGATCCGCCCTTGATATTTCAAATAAGGATAAATAACCCAATTTAGTTATATAAATTATATTTGCTTCGTTACCAATATTTATACCACTTCTTGTAAATGGGTTCAAGCATCCAATGTGCCAATCATCATATGTCTACAACAAATCAAGGTTCCTAACTAGATTCATGTCGGTAAGAAAGAACCATACGACATCTAGAAAGGATCCAAGCATTTGATGTGCCAAGGATTGTCGACAATGGATCAAGACCTCCACTTACGAGTGGTGTCAAGATTGATTAAGAAAATAAATATAAATCATATAAACAACATAAGATTATGATTATTAAGCACATATTAAGGGTTAGAGCATCCTTACTCTCATATCAAGGGTTTCACCCTTTCACCTTAGCAAGAGAGAAGTTAGCAAGACATTATAAGAGAAAGAACACAAAATGAAAGAAAAAGGAAATTCGTTAATAACATTAAAACAAGAAAGAAACACAATACAAGATCCTAGCCAAGGCCAGGATATTCTGGGCAAGGCCAAGATGATCCAGCCAAGGACAAGATGCCTTAATGGGTCACAAGGCACCTTTATTTATAGGTACATTCAGGGTGATAAGTGTCTATTTATATATCATTTTCATATCAATTCGTCCATGTTTCTTTGCTATATTCCTTGGTATTTTTATGTTTTTGTGTGGTTTTGATGTTTGTAGGAGTTTTGGAACAACTTGCACAAAAATGGAGTAAAACCCTTCATTTTCACCTCTGCTAGTCAGTGATCTTCTCGGATTTAATTGTATTGATATACAATGACCCCGACAACATATTATATACCGTTGGAAAGCTCTCGAAGTCTATTTTCTGGAGAAATTTACGGTTTATAAATCATTCAGTGTACCAAAAGTTGTAATCAAAACAGTGTGAGAGGTATAGAAATGTAATTCCACAAATCACTGTAGCATGTATAATACGGGACACTGTAGCAGGTTACTGTAGCAGAGTATTTAAAAACATTTTAGGGTTTTATTTTGAACTGGAAGGAGGGGAGAACGTGGTGGAGGCTTCAGCTCTGGAATTCTTTCATCTCTTGGAGTTCTTGAAGGAGAAAGGAAGCTTGGAAAGAGGAAGAACTAAAATCCAAAGAGAATTACATCAAATTTGCTAAGTTTTTCCCTTCCCTTTCATTTTCTGGAATGTCTCCATGTTGTATTGAATTTACCACGTTCTAAAACATGTGTAACTGAATCTGAATTGGTTGAGGGTGATTTCAAAGCCCCTGATATGGTTTTGTAAGTTGATTGTGTAAGGAATTGTTATCCAATTCTCTAATTGAAGTTGCTTGTATTCTCCCATATTTAATGCTTATGATTGCTTGCTGATTGTATTTGAGTGGCCAACTGAATATAATATGGTTGTGATTTATTGCTAGACTAGAAATCTTGATCCGTAATTATCTTGAATTTCTAATCATTAGTAGCAAAATTGTGATCAGAGATTACAATTGGAGAATATAACCTAAGTTAGATAATCCGAGCTTGTGTGTTTATTGCTTA
Organism: Boswellia sacra; assembly: GCA_013180625.2. NCBI lineage: Eukaryota > Viridiplantae > Streptophyta > Magnoliopsida > Sapindales > Burseraceae > Boswellia > Boswellia sacra. The sequence continues at coordinate 43,361 of SNVD02010549.1, forward strand.
GATCAACCTATCTTTCTTATCATAATGCATCCATTGAATTAAACTCAGAGAGCTTGTTCTAGGTTGTTTAATAGATAGAGATTAAATAAAGAGCTTTTTTTATTTAACAACAAAGTAAGGAAAGATTGGGGTAATAGAGTTTGTTATTATCTACGGTTGATAACTTCAATGCTGTAATTAGATGACAATTCTACAATTAATTCGCAAATCCATATCTTGTGGTAGAGAAGGATCCCTTAACCAGCTTTCTCCCATTGATTTTTTATTCAAATTTACTTTCTGTTTTGTTATTCTTTACTTGCATTCTTATTTCATTTAGTAAATCATTCACCAAAAATCCCCCCTGTTTAGTTTATTGTTGCTGGAAATAACAAATTCAATTAGAATCAATCCTCGTGGGAACGATATCTTACTTATCACTTTATTACTTGTGCGACTAGTATACTTGCTAGTTTCGAATGCATTACAGGGGCAAACTTGTCAAATTACAAAGGAATAGTTGTCAAATGTTAGATGAACTAACTTTGACCATTGGGATTATTAGGTGCACCACTTTGACCACCTATTTTGACATTGAAATATTGAGCATTGTAATCACATGTCTTCATGAAAGTTGTAGATATTTCTCTCAGCTTTCTAGAACGTATTGATTTGCACAATTTGGGTACGTATTTTGAGAGATATAGTCCAAATACTGAGGCCTGGTCAGACTGGACCGAGACTGCAGATGGGTTCACTTCAAGCCCAATTTTGGATTACGAATTGATGATACTTGTGAAATGCAACCTTGTAGATAATTGAATCAACGTTCCAAAACATTAAGATTTGCACCATTCTGATATATAAATAGAAAGTTATGCCCATTTTATCGAACCTACATCAAAACCGAAATTAAGAGAAAGTTAATTCAAAAGATGTAAAGATTACAAATATGCTTAAGTTGAGGAATTTAATGACACTATTAATGCAATATGATGAATTAAGCTCTCATTAAGCATACATATTTAAGTGTTCATCACACCCCCCAACCAGCTTATTGCTAGTCCCTAACAATTAAAGCGTTATTATTTAGAAGTGATTTATAGAATTTTACATCCGAGGTGGTCATTATTGCACTCTCTTTGATTTTATCCAAATAAACAAGCTCTTAACCGATTTTTTTTTTAAATGACTCATGTACCCTTCAGTCAAGATATCAATAAACCTTTTTTTGTGCTCAGTCGACACATGACTGTGGGGCTTATTAGAAAGAAGCTATATCGGTTCTAATATTTGTTAAGGCTAACAACTTTAGATAGGGGGCATTCATTTATTATATATATATGTATGTTTTTTTTTTTTGAAAGAATGCATCTTTAACCCATGCAGCGAGCCTTAAGCGAATGGCTCCCAGACCAGTTGGCCTTAGGGCATTAGGTGTTAAGACACCCCTACGACTTTAACGACTCGGGTTGCCGATGCTTTATTTTTGCTTAGACACTTGTGGATAGTGCAATGTTCAATCCCATTAAGTTTTCTCCTTAATCCATGTAGCGAGCTTTGGGCCAATAGCTCCCAAACCAGTTGGTTTTAGTGTATTAGGTATTGAGGCACCCCTCGGGCTTAATTGCTCGAATTAAGGAGGCTACGAGACCAAACTTATCCACAATTGCTTTCTCTTTTTTTTTCACTTTTTTTTTGCTTTTTTTTTCTTTCTTTTTTTTTTAACTTTCCCCTTCCTTTGTGTTGTTTTCCTAAACAAAACAAAAGAACTCAAATATTACAGTATTTCATTTTGCCAACCACAATCATGCATCAAGGTATGTGTGTGTGTGAAGAAAGGTTCATGAATACTTGCTTGATGAGTACATAAGCACACAATTTATTAAATGATAAGGTTGTGAGAGTTCATAGATTTGAATAATTCAAAGTGAAATGAATAAGACCTCCTTGTTATAAAATTCAAAAATCAAGGCTAAATAATATCAAGTTAGCTAAAATAAGTTCACAAAATCAAAATATAATTACAAATTGGTTAGAATGGGTTTCAAGAGTTCAAACTGGTCCTCTTTACTCTGCCATTCTTGACCCAGAATGCGTCTCAAGAGGATTTGAACTCCTTACACCGCACTCTGAATCTAATTACTAACTCACTTTTTTTTTTAAGAAAAATAAAATTCAAGACACACTTATGTCTACTATCCTTCCCCCCCAACCAAATGAAATATTGTCCTCAATGTTTAAATGTAGAGAGATAAGGCATAGGAGACATTACCTGAAGCTTCTGTTATTCAAGAGAGATGACCTGAAAGACTCATAAAATAAAATGCTACGAATAAAATAAAAGACAAGAAATTTAAAATTGATGGCACAAATGCATGTGTATAGGTAGTTGTGACTGTGGCTCACATCTTCCTCTGGTTTTACGTCCAGAAACGGCTTAAACACCTTCTATGAGTTGGGGATATGCTTCCCATCCAGTTTTCCTATAAACTGGCAAACAAGGTCATTTTGAGTCAGATTCCCAAGACTATGAAGAAAATGAGAGAGAAGAAAAGAAAGTGGATGCAATGTGAGCAACAGTTTTTGGGAACTGAAAAACCGACTTTAAAAGTCATGGAGTATCGTATCCGCCACTTGACCGGAAAACAAAATGCAAACACACAAATAAAATAAAAGCACATAAAATAAAATGAGAACAAACTAGAAATGATAGCAAAAATCGAAAATAAAAATAAAAATATGGCACCGATGGATGAAATTTGAACAATCGTAAAAAAAAGCCAAAAGAGGAATCTATTCGAAAGTAATTTACCACGGTCAAAAATATGTCATTGAGGTGGTACCTTTCTTTTTCCTTTATTTGTAAGAATGGAAGAGATTACCACTAGTTGAAT